>JAIEZT010000084.1:14087085-14470599 GCA_019594935.1 Periophthalmus modestus | reverse complement strand
TGTTGGGGGTTTTGCTTGGCCTCATGGTTCAACATGCCTTTTTTAAGAGCATATGGTGGGCAGCAGAGGCAGAAGGAGAGGTAAACCACAGCCATGAAAGCACAGCATTTTGTCTTTGATTGTCAGCAGCAGCTAACGTAGGCTGAGGAGCTGCTGCGAGGGGAGGGGCTCCAGCCAAGGTTTGGGGGATTGTCCTGGGTCACAAAAGTCCCATAAGGGGATCTTAACCATGTTTTGGGATGCGTGGTGTGTGTAAAGTCATAGGGTAAACATCATAAGGTTTGGATACCTCTGTTTGAGAGTGATGCAAATGTCGTAGCCTGTTGTCTTAGCAATTATGGATTAAAAAAAAATATATGTCTTTTTGTTATATCTTTTCTTTTTGAATGGATGAATGACCTGAAAAAGTCATGTTTTATAATGTTTATTTCAACCTTTTGTATTGAATGTTTATCTAGCCAAAACCAATTCCCTCCTTAGCAATGACACAATATATCTTTTAGTTTGTTTTGTTACACACATATGGCATTTTCCTGTTCTATAATGCAGATGAAGTAGCAATAGCCTTGTGTGCATGTTCATCCCACAAGCTATTAAAGGCATGCACATTGTTTCTTCAGCAATAAATTATGTTAGATTACATTATATTATGCTGTTCATGTCTCTTGGTGTGGTTTTGTGGTTTTAGTTGAAACATATGCTCCCATATAACAGAACATAGAGTTTGGTGAATCATTGTATTAATATGCGGTTTGATATATAGTGTAATGTGGTGTACAAAGCCAAAAAGTTTTCGTTCTAAAATATTGTAGCTGAAATGGTTCGTTTTTTGCTGATGTCGTATACCCCCTCACAGCTCGCATGTCATCGAGTAAATAATTGATTACTATTCTGCGTACGTCGTATCTCAATCTGTTGTTATTTTTTTGGCTGCTGCTGCTTTTCTTGGAGTCCATTGTTTGCAGAAAAAGACTGATTTTTGTTGTTGTTCCGCATTATAAGTAAATATTATATATCAAAAATTGCTGCATGCCTTCCACTATTTCTCTAAACAGACTTTGAGCGGATTAAGCTGGTGACAGGTTGGTCAGTGCCTGGTTTATGAATCAGAGCGTGTGTGTGTCTATGGAAATCCTACTTTAGAGTTAGTGCAGGATGTGGGCATCATGGTGCTATTCATACATGAATCTAATCCTCAGATTTAAGAGCCATTTAATCTGTGCTTGTTGTCTCTAATGCCATCAAGCAGCTGTCTGCAGTCAGCCATGCAGGTTAACCCCGCACCTGGTGACCACCACTGTTCCCCCACACGTTAATAATACAGTCCTATGTCAGAGGCTCCTATTGATTACAGTGTTGTAAGTCAAGCAGATTTGAAATAACAGAGTGCAGTCGGTTACATTTTTGTTGGACTTTTTCCTGGTGTATAAAATTATATCACAGCTTGCGATGGAGAACAGATCCAGCGTGGACCCAAGTGCTTTGATTCCATTCGCCGCATACACCTGGTGTTATTTTCCAATTCAGAAGTGAGCGCTGTTTCATTTGAGGCAGGATCCAGGCGCTGTGTTGCATCAGAATCAGCCATGAATCGTTAACGTCTCGCCTTGTACATCCTCTGTTTGCAGATGCCGCTTTGTTTGGTTATTCCCTCAATACATACTTGACAGTACGCAAACAAAATGACAAGATACAGACGCCCTTCATCACACTGACAGAATATTAAGGTAAAACATGCAGCGCTTTTCCAGAGGGAGATTTGTAAAGATGTTAATTTGAAGCCACAGACTGCTTTTGGGCCAAGTATAATAGACAGTGTATGGATAATGACTGACTTAAATAATTGATTAGCACTTGGAGAGTTAATTGAGAAATTGATTATTCGAGCAGCTGAACCTTGAGGTTCCGCCATTTGACATACAGCTGTGTTTGCGTTCATTGTTCATTGAATTTGTTTGAGCTCTGAATTTATTTAAACATGTAAAGCAGCCCTGATTATGTAAATACAGGCAACATTTTGCAGTTGATGTGCAAGCTAAGAAATCAGGAAAAATGGCAGAAAATGTTTAGCTTAAAATCTTCTGTTTCATTTTGGACTCGAGTACTGGAAAGCATCTAATACACACATAAAAACATTTTCCCTTGCACTTGCCCTGATGCAGAATAAACATTGTTACATTGTTTACAGTGATGTAAATGAACTACGGTGGCCCTGCAGGGACATACTTTTTACATAAACAATCCACGTTCTTTGTTTGCATAAGTCTGCCTGTTTTGGTTGTAAGAGGATGCAATGTTGTATTTACAGCATCACATTGAAAACCATATTTAAATCTCCCAATCTTGCTTAAGTCTATTGTCCCTTTCACCTCCCTGTAGATTGAGTAAGACCATAGATTACTAGATCAAAGGTCGCAATGACTAAGTGTTGCTCGTGTCTATTTTAACCCAGTCTCATTTACTGACTACCTACTGGTCTGGATGTATATTGCCAGTCGATTTTCTCACAAGGAGCCGCTGACATTAAAGCGTGCCCTGATATGGCTGTGTTGGTGGTGCATCTGAGAGCATTAAACAGAGTAAATGCAGGAAAGTGTGAGTGTGTAGAGCTGAATGTGAAATGTCAATGTTATTGAACAGGTGCTGTGAGCCCGAGCTGTGATGTTTTTATTTCCAGGCTCTGGTCGAGTGAAGCCGAGTAGAGAGGGCTCATGGGATAATGGGGGAGGCACTGCTGGTGTGTGCCTCCACTCTGTCGCTCTGTGTCTCTCCACTGAGCAGTATTGAGTGCAGGGAAATGACTAGTGTAATAAATGCTTCGAAGGTGCTCATAGAAAATGTTAAATGCACTCTGAATGGCATGCACTATGATTGGTTAAAGTGTCAGATTGTTCATCTACTTTCTATAGGCTGTTCACTTTTACTGATGCACAACACTATAACTTAGGATAGTGTCTTCACCACAGATGTGCAGCAATCTAGCATTACTGTATATTATTTATCTTCACTGTGGAAAAAGATAATGCATTCAACCCAGAGCTGGACAATTTCATCATATTAATCGGTTGTGAGTTTAGATACAATCTTATTTTGCCTTATTAAAAGTAAATAAAATGCCTGTCACTATTAACTTCCTGGCTGTAAAAAATACAGTTTTCTTATTACCATTTAACACAGAAAATTTCTTCCTCCAAAGTCTGAACTCTGCTCCACTTGCTTTTTAAATGAGAGGTTCACTGATAATCCTCCATTAGTAAAAGACCTAGTTTATTATTGACAATTAGAAATGATCAAATCTCAATCTCGTTTGAGTAATTGGACTGCCCTGCCTTGGTTAGATTTATTCAAGGCTAGAATATGTCCTACTGTTCAGTTAGGATGCAGGTTTTCAAACTAAATAGACTGGGCAAACTGTGGAACTTCAAATGATGCTATAATTTTGTTTTTCTGTCCAAACTAATTAGTTGCGTAAATTAATTCTTCATGGGTCTGCACATTGTCTGCAGCTCTCTAGTGACCGGGCACACAGCACAAAGCGTATGTTATTACTGTTAATGGCAATCTCTTTCCACAGCATGTTGTAGAAAAACTGGATTTAAATAGAAGAGCCTAAGCAGCCATCATTTTTTGTCCTAAGGGGGTTACTGTAGTTTGCAGATATGTCATGATCTGCATTTTTCATTCATAAGTGTTGACTTTATTCTCTGTGAGGCTTCTGTAATTGTAATGACATGAAAAAGACAATCTAGAGAAATAGGCAAAATGGTTTCCAGGTGACTGCTTAAATTTAGATGTGTATTGTGTTGGCTTTAGGGCTGCGCAATTAATCCGATTTAAAACTGTGATTTAAAACATTACTCTTTTCAATAACAAAATGTGTAATTGAAACATACATTTAATTACATTGTATTCAGAATGGTATGTGTGCTTCTTCTGCCACTCAAAACTACTTTTCTTATTTGCATAGGCTTTTAAACAAATTGTCACAAAACCTTACACATATATTAGGACCATACTTTCTCTACAGATTCATTTGGACAGTAGAAGTAATTGTTTAAAAAGAATTGTGATATCAATTATCAGCCTAATAATCCTGATTATAATTTTTCCCATAATGAAGCAGCTCTAACTGACCCTAGTCAAATCAACTTGTACTGTTTTTTACTTAAAGAAATACCTGCAGAGAACATAAATAATATATACTACTATTGTGCAAAATACTTGGAAGCATCCTTGTGCATTGTGCCGTGTATAAAAATCCACTCTCATTATGTCCTTGCGTGTGTAAATCTCAGCATTGCACAAGGTCTCACTGTCAAGCTGCTCTCACCTCATTTGTTCCATTTCCACATCATTCATGTTTTTCTGCCCTTGTCCTCTGTCTGTGTCTCCCCCGCTCTCCTCCTGCAGGCTGTGTCAATACTTGTTGAGAGAGCAGTCGTGTGGCAGGAGGCTAAGAGTTGAATGCAGTCAAGGTTAGTCAACAAAGCTTCTGGACACTCATACACTGACTAATGTACTGTTTCCCCCACTGTCCTGTCTTTTCTTTCTTTTACCAAAAATGTCTGCTCTATTCCTGACCCATGGGCCTAAACTATATTGTCAGTCTGTTTCCTCTTTCTCTCCATCTCTCCATCAGTGGCTATCCTTCCCTGTCCTGACTGCTTCTCTATAGACAGCCCCCATGTCTCCACAGAACAGCTCTCAAACCTGTCAGCATCTATTCATCGCTCAGATGCTAACTCATCCTAACCCATCTCCTGTCATTGTCAGAGTCCATCCTTCCTATTTTTAGCAAAACATGCACATTACTTTGGATTTGTTCAGGGTGCATCTCCTCAAAAGCCCCAATAAAATGTCAGTGTAAGACATGATAGGAATGAGAATCAAAACAGGAGATGTGAGGAACTGCTCTTGCCTTCAAACTGGATTAATAACGCTGTTTTTGTGGACTGGGTCATTATTTGAAGAGGACATATTTAAGTGGATGATATGGATGAGAATACTAGAGTTTAAGAAAGGTGAAGGCTTAAGGCTGTTTTCCACTGCCATAATTGTGTAGTAATGAGCATAACATGACACAATATTTGTAATTTTTACCCATTATATTACTGTAATTTTTAGGCTAATGTAGTTGCAGTGGTAATCTTCTGAAGGTGCAGTTGGCTTGACAGTAGCTTGAGTTTTAACTTTGAGAGTAGTTTTAAGTTTTTTGACCCTCTAAGGCTTCTGTCAATTTGGATTATTAAATTTAAGTAATAGAGTTACTCCCGACTATGACGATGGCTGTGATGTAAAAGGTGAAGAATGTTGTAGAAATACCAAGGTAGAGTTTTCATAGATGCAGAATACTGTTCATTTCATTCTGTCCTTTGTCTCGTCTGCAGTACAATCCCAGTGTCTCCAAACTCAATCTGCTTCCTGCGTTCCTCTATTGCACTTTGAATCCCAATGAACATGTGAAAATGTGATTACCGTTGTGTGGTTTCCGCTCGTTTAAAAAAGGGGATGCTAGACCGTGAGCTGCCCCTATCTGAGCGTCCGCCACTGCATCGGCGTACAGAGCGCGGTACGGAGGGGGCTGGGGGTTCAAAGCCAACGAGCAGGTTACTTAATGAGTTTTAGTAATTGGCTTGCTGTGGCCTCCGCGCGTCCCTGCCCCTCCCGCTGCTGATGTGAGCAGGAACACACGGCTTTTTCACGCTAGGGTTTTCTGCCAAGCTCCATCATTCTGTCCTTCAATTTTTTTTTTTTTTTTACTGAGGCTGAAATTAGAGTATTTGTGTCTTGTTTAACACCATAATTGTACAGTATTTTAATTCATGATTAGTAGAGCATTATCTCATGTACATAAATGCGCACTCATAAATGTTATATTTTATGTCATGATGATACTGCTATGGCAACTGCGCCCCATTTAAATGCAAGTTGTTTTTTTCATTTCTGATCTGAAGTACAAAAATTGTGGTGATCATGCTTTGACACTTAGTTATGTTAATTATATTGCTTTCAAGTTTCAACCAGTCCCTCTTTGTATTGGATGAGTTTATGCAAATAACTTGGCCCTGCTTTTGATCTCTTCTGATTTCAGCTGTAAAATCAATCACTAACTTGCATGTGGCAGAACCAGCATTTGGTCTGCAGTCTAGCGTAGCCACAACAATCACTATACGCCCGGGCAGTGTATTCCCAATTGCTCCTATTATAAAGACAGTTAGCATGCGCGCTGGCTCTCCACTCTGCTATATCAAATATCATGAGGCTTACTCTATCTATCTCCCTCTCTCTCACTTACCCGCCATCACTTCTGCTCTTGGCTGCCACACACACAGCTATTATTGGTTAGATGCCGTGTGCATTATGCAAAATACCGCCGTTCAAACAAGCAATTTGTGCAATTTCCAGTTTCACCACTTCTCAGTTTGAATGTCCACAAGATGTACTGTCACTGAGAGGATTCACAAGGCTGGAGGGTGAAGATGTAATGCAGCCACTTGTCATAAACCATAGCAGATTCCTAAACATTATCGTTTTCTAAAACGGACCTACTGCCTTTCCTTCCTTCAGACTGTAGCAACTGCTGTCATTCACATACAGTTAATTCACAAGATAATCTTCAGATTGCGCTAATTAAGAGATATGTCTTTTTACATTGTTTATAGCTGTGTTTGTGTCTAACAAGCCCCTTGATTGAATGCCTTCAGGGGTGCACTGTATTTGAGGTTGAAAGAAAAAATGAATATATTTCTAGCTAATGAACCAGCTTCCCACCTTAGTACCTTTCCTCATTAATTCTTCATTTTGTATCTTTAAAAAGGCGTAAATAAAAACTGAATGTGTTAGTAAGTGAGTAAGCTGCCAAGCGTGTTATCTGCTGCTCTGCTGTGAAGGATCGGGGAGGGCAAAGCGTGGCTAAGTGGCTCCTCTTGACCTGAGCTCTGATCTCCAAACTGGATTCACATGACCAAAATACAGTCCAACCTCCCAACCCTAAGTGACTGCACAGTTTGAATTGTGCTGTTACTGTTATCTAACTTATCACTCCACCATTTATTTCAGCAGCCAAAACTCTTCTAATACCTTTTAATACTGCTCTAATGTAACATGACTTATTACAATGTTCTCCATATTAACGACTTTGTTTACACCCTTATTTATTTCTCAACAGCTGTTAGTGCTGTTTTTTTATGGATGGACAGAAAGAAATACTGTTAAAAGTCCCCTTTTTTGGCACGGCATAGCACAATTATGAACTTAATCACCAATTTTGAGTGCTCTGTTTTCTCATGTGTGAAATTTCACTTTACTACATTTACTTTGTTACGTTCCACTACTGGAAATATGTATAATACTGCATTTAAGTAAACATTTTAGGTGTCTGTTCTTTACTTTACTTTAGTATAATTTAAAATGGATACTTTTTACTTTTACTCTTCAGTCCTGTTCAAAAATGTACTGGAGTAGAAAGTAAAAGTATTTTTATTATTGTATGAGACCTGCGTAAACGGCTGAGGGTTTTTTTTTGTTTTTTTTTTTGGAGCAAATAAAAATATACAGGGAAGGAATAGGAATAAACAATCAGTTCAATTGTTTCTTTTGAACAAAATTCAGCACAATTCTGTATCTAAACCATTACATTTGTCCTTATTAAACCTCAAAATCTGCGCAAAACACTTTTGCTTTTTACTCTTTAAGTACATTTTTAAACGGTTACTTTAATACTTTTACTTGAGTAGATTTTTTTTCATTTGATACATTTACTTTTTGCTCTGGTATCTGCACTTTTACTTAAAAATGTAGTACTTTTTCCACCACTGCTCGAGTGTTACATTTCACTTTACATATTTCTCAATCAATAAAGAAAACCGACTTCCTTCCCCCTCACCTAAGAATGTGAGGTCATGTTGTTGCCATGTTGTGGAATCTGAAAGCACAAAACAAAAAAGGGAAAACATTTCAAAAACAAACATATTTATTATTTCTGATGCTAGGATTTTCCAGGTACTCTTATTACACCAAGAAGAGAATCCTGTTTCACACCACATCTGTGCGCTGTAGCTTTAAATCGCATGTTTTCCCCATCGCTGACAGATTAGCTTGGAAGATCGCACTCCTCTGCTATTACTAATACATAAAAAGTTGAAGGTGAAAAATGATCTCGCATGACTAGAGAAGCTTGTCCTTGTGACCTGTAATAGATGTGCTTATTCTGGTTATCACTGGCTATCTGTAAACGAGATGGCTGAATCATTAGCTTACACTGTGAGCGTAGCAGAGTGTGACCGGGGAATAATTGATTTGTGCAGAAAGAGAGCTGGTTGGTGGAGAAAAAGGCTGCATTGTGGGCCATTGCGCCATATTGAGCCTTAATATGCATGTCATGGATTATACTATTGTGCAGACTTAATGTTTTGTTTTACACGCTATGAGTCATTCCTCCCTCTTCTTTGTGTTTTAGGGAGTGCTTTGCTACATGACCTCCTATCACTATTGACCAGGTTTTGAACAAACAGTGTGAATGAGGAATGGTGTGCGCACTTAAATCCTGACCGTAAGTTCAACTGAAATGGATACTGAACAAAATCAACAAACAAATGAACGCTTATTATCAGTGTAAAGCAAAAGCATTCACTCAGTTATATAAAGGACAAAACTACACTATATACAGACTATTCTTTGATCTGAACTATAGTTGTTCTATACCTAAAAGTGAAAGGATTCAAATTACATAAACACTTTTTTTGAGTCTCAAATTAGTTCAGTTTTATTCTCTTTAACTCATGATAACCAGTCATAAAATTATAACATACATAGGTGTTTAAATTCACACTAACACTAAAATGACCTACACAATTTTTGGTGAAATTCTGTCTCTCTATGAATGTATTTTCCCCCTATACTTATTGGCCTAGCTTTTGTTCGACCTAACCACAGCAACAACCTGAGTATGCAGTTCCTCCCTGTGTCCATCGGGTGGCAGTGTATGGAGGTGCTGTTGGAAGCCTGGCTATCTGAGACATTAACCACACAGGAATCACACACCCCAACGGCCACTTTCCCCTCTGTTCTGGTGTTTTTTTCCTCTCTTCTCTCATTGACTTCACAGCCCCGATCTCACCTCTGCTCCGAGCTCGGCCTTCATTCTTCAAACCGGCTCCTCGACCCGCCGTCAAACACATGTACTGTTTGTTTATCTTGCTCTGCCTTTGTTCACTAAAGGATTTGGCTGAAATGTAAACTTCCTCTTCGCTAACAGTCTCTCTACCTCACTCTCTCTCTCCCCCTCCCTTTCTCTTACTCTCTTTCTCTCTCTTTATGTACATTCATTCCTTAGACTCTTAGCCACTACTAGACACTGAACTGCTTTTGTATATTCAGATCAATGGAGCCCTGTTTTGCCTGGAGAATCAGACAGACAGCAGACAGTCCATGTGAGAACTTGAAGACTGTCAGAAGCTTTGTAAAGGTAGTATAGCATGTACATTTAATGATGCTCTATTGTTGGTGTAAATCTCTTTCTAAAGGGTTTCAATAGGCTGATAGATTATTTTGACATAGATTGCAATGCAGCCTATTGCCATCATCTGGGATTTAATTACAGGATACCTAGAGGGTCAAACTAAAATAATACTACAAACTCACAACATCAACAGAGAAGTGATTTGTAACGGAAAACATTCCCTAAAAGAGGAATAATCCAATGAGCAACAGTTTGGATGAAGCTGCCTTGAAAAAAAAAGCATACTGTTTCAAAATGGCAATAATATTTCCCATTGTATTTGACATGTTTTGATATCTGTACCTAATATTAGAGGCTTTGGTTGTATTTATCCATTTTGTTGTTATCTATTTAGCATTTCCATCCTATTATCTGACATAAACATCTGTCTAAAACTGTTTCTTCCATGCTGCAGTTGCGTTCCAAAGAGCAGAAAATGCCATTTCCTTTCTCTGTTGTTTGCCAGGTGGCTTGCTCCCTCCTTCAGGAATACACAGCATTCATTTTTCTCATAACAAAATAGTTTTACCAAATGACTTCCACCGCTAATGCTGCTGCTCCAAGCAAGTTTCGACTCTCTGGAGTGGATCGCGTAGCTTGGCAAAGACATTAAACATGTGAAGCCTAACAAGTGTAGTCTTCTTGGTTTTCAGTGTGTTGTGAGGGCTGCCAAACGCCACTGTGAATAGCTATGTAAACAAGATCGCTATGTGCAGGGCTAGACCTTGCACCCATCGCCTAAAGTGAAATACCATTCTACCGGCTTTCCCTTCGCATTTTTACAACTCTGTTGATGATAGTGAATAAAGACTTTAGCGCGCTAGCTGCTTAATTACCGGCTGTCTGTCTGGATGCTCTCCAAAGGGCATGCTAGTGTCTTTACTTTGTGTCACCTCGATGAAGCTAAAATGTCAAACCTCTTGCTTTGTTGTTGTGTTTTCCTTCGAGCCTTGAAGCCGCTTCTCCAGCCTGTAGTTAACTACATTTAGTCGTGTCATTTCCTTCAGATTGGAGGGGATTGTTATATTGCTTCCCCTTCTTTCTCAGACCCCTTCAGGCAGAAAGTCTGTAGTTTTAATTAGTCATGTTTCAAGAAGCCATTTTCTCTTTGGATTCGCCCCTAAATTGTAAAGCACTTTCTTAAGGATCTTAAAAGGGGCAATGAGTGATTTTTGAAGTCAGCTTTTTCTTCTTCTCGCCTGGCAGCCTAAAAGGAGGGGAGCGATCACGAGCAGTAACTTGAGGCAGGAGCAGTCGCACACAGCCTTTGTTCTTTGTGGATAGAATACGTGTGTCAGGGAGAGAGTCCCTGCCTTTTAAGTGCCATCTGGAAAAGAACTAGTGCATTGTATTAATACAACAAAAAACGCCTGTAATACCTGTCTATGGAGAGTAAATGGTCTCAGTGTTTGGTATAATTCAGGACTGATTCAAAGTGTAAAGAGTAAACCAGTAGTGTAGACAAAGCCTTAGTGTTGACATGCTTGTATTTTAGTATTTTCCATTCATCTTCACTTGTTTTAGTTTTTTAAGGGCAGTGCTCTACCAATATAAACTTTTCTCTCTATTTGTTTCTGGAGATGGTACTCACAAAACCAATATTTTTGAAGTGGAAAGCGCGGTCTGGTCCATCCGTTTTTCCTTTTTGGCAGTGAGGGCAGTTAGCTTGTTACACAGCTGAGATTTAGTCATGTGTTCTGAAGTTGCACCCCCACCCTTGCCACGACCTAACCCTGCTATTGGTTTACATGGTTTCTTTTTTCTCTCTCCCAATCCCCCCTTGTGTGCTCATCCCTGGTGAATGTATAAAATGAACTCGCTAGATATGAGTGCTTAAGAGGCCAGTGCCTGAGCCTTGCCAAGTGTCTCTGCCTATGGCTCGTCATCCATGTCACTTTTCTGTTGTTTCAGCTACTACTGGCTCACTTATTTGTATTGCTGAGCACTTTCTCTCCTCTGAGCTGCCGTGTGTGCTGCTCTGCCTCCTGAATGACTTGTTTTTATGCACTGTGGAGAAATACAGGCTAAAGCAAACAGTCTGTGTCAGCCCCGGCTTTTGTTAAGTATTTATTTTTAATGAGCATAAGTGGCTACAGAATCCTATAAACCATAAATGGAGTAGTCAGGCAGAGAGGGAGGAGGCGGGGGCGCGCTGGCCTCTAGATCAGGAGCAGTCTCTTATGTTTAGTAACACTTGTTCTAATTATGTTTGATGTCGATGAAGGAAGCATATTTTTAAAATGTGAGTTTGTGTTGTGTTATTGTGTGCTGCTGGCTCACTCACACATCGCCTCCTACAAATCTCCTGTAGTAAACTTAAGGCAAAAGCGTTGTCAAGAAAGTGTCATTTGTCTTCTGTAAGATTTTATTTTCTCAGATTGAAGTTTTTGTTCTGTCGGGATTTCTGTGAGAGAAGAACAGGCTGCTCAGGGAAAGGCATTGTGATGGCTGGTTTGAAAGGCGAACAAAATCGAAAAGACAGAGTCAGCTTCCCAGATACATGCTTAGGCCTGTAGAATGTGGAGTGCTTTGCTTGTAACTGCGCCGCTTGTCTCCTCCTTCATTACGGGTTTAATGGTGGCCAACTTGACAGAGCCATGTGATAAACAGAGGAGCTGTGAAATCCTGGAGGTGGAGTTCTCGTCTGCCTGATAATGGGATCTCATCTGCCACAGGGAGGGGAGCTGCCTGCCTGCCCCAGCCACACAGCCAATCCACTGCCTTAAAGTACAGAGGATCCACCACACTCAGCCCTCACAACTGTCGAGGGGAACTTAAGCCTCACGCAGTCTTTGTTGTGGGAGATTTTCAGATGATAGACTACAAACTGATAGAACAGTTTTTGTAGTGCTGAGGGAAGGCAATCTGGTAATACTAAACAATATGGCCGTAATTTGTAGAAAGTGCTATGTTTGTTTAAAATTACATAAACTATTTAAATCTGTCTGAACGAGTTTAAATTTTACTAAACGCATCTCCTTTTAGTGTCTCTTTTTGTCTACAATCACCTCGAGATATCTGCCTTGCCAGCATCCAGTGACAATTTGCATATTTATTTGATATAGAACCTAACCGAATGACCTTCCCTGTGTGTTCTCCATTCATTCGTGCTTGTGGTGATGGCAGCTTTTGTGGAAACAGCAGTGGTAAAATATAAAATTGAACAGATGAAAAACAGCAACTCAATGTCGTGTCCCTTTTTCTTTGAAGAAGTCAGAGAACACTTTTCAGAAGTACCACACCCATCCCATAACTAGCAGTGGGCAAACCGGCTTTTTAATTCCACTGTAGCCATAAAGATCCCTATCAGATTACTGGGGAGCCTTGTTGTGTGTAAATAGCTGTTTGAGATAAATGAGTTTCTACGACTGCTTGTCATTACAGCAATAGTTAATGGCAAAATTCATCGCTGAATGCACACACACGATTCCTCCTTCAGCTTGTGTTTGCATGGCGGACGGCAGGCGACAGACTGGTGCATGTGTGTAAATATCATAAAGATTGACCTTGTGTGAAATGTATACACGGTGCGATAAGGGAGGAGCTGTGGTGTTGTGTTTACTATGAGGAGGGAATGGTCGCCTCAGGAGCTGGAAGAGAGGTTTTGAACCACTTTGTTGTATACTGAGAACCCCCCCATACCCCCTGGCCCATGTTCTCTTGTGCTTTTCAAACCAGGACGGCCCGACGTGGTTCTTGTTTTGCAGCACAATGAAGAAGGGACCCCCTGCAAGACCAGCCCTCAACTCAATTTCTATTGATCCCTCACAGGCTGTTCCTCTCCCGGCCGTGTTTGGCTTTAGTGCATAAAAAAAAAAATTCTCTATGTGCGCACTATTTGCCTTAGTTAATTGGATTTTGACAGTGATCCAATATCATGTTTGAGACAATGAAAATGTGTCAGGGCTGCCTGGTCAAATGAAAGAAGTCCTATTAATTTAGAACTTAATACAGTTAGCTTTTGTTGTACTGCAATGTCATAATATGGGGCAGTTTTTAGTAGATTTGAAATCACTTTGAAGTATTATAGTGTTGCTAAAGAGTATTCACCCCTGAACTAGTCCTTGTCTGGGCAGTGTGTATTTTCCATTGCCGGATAAGACCAATTATTTTGTGTTTTTATATTTTGATACACCATTCATTTTTCACAAAGTTAGCTGAAGAACAACAAAACTGGATGTTACTCTGGAAAAAACACCGACCCAAAGCCAGCAACAACTGTTTTTGGTACCATATTCATATTCATTGTTTTGTACATTTGCATTTCAGGGCTCTTTTCACGATCAAAGAATACTAAGATCGTGGCTTTGTTTCAACAGTGTAACCAGCATGGATGTGATTTACTGCACCATTTTCAACCCTCACCTCCAGAATTTTACTAATGGTCTGCTCACATTGTCAGCCCTGCTTGTTCCTGTCTTTTTAATGGGTGGGGTGACTAATTAATTCATTATCCCCAATATGCAAATGAGCTGCGCCAGTTTTTCCGGACCCTTCTCTCGCCTCTTCTCTCTTGTGTATATTCTGCCAGATGCACTGCCTAATGTTTTCAGTAGGAAATCAATGACCTGTGTATAGATCCAGTCAATTTACCTTTTTAAAACAAGCAATGTTGTTTTAGATATGGCATATAAATGAGGATATCCTTCACTTTGTTTATCCGTTCACCGTAATCATAATAGCCCCTCATTGCAGCTCATTGTAAGCACTTTAGACTGAAAAGTGCGTCTTTTTATACATAAAGCAAAAAGGAGCTATTTAAAATTCTTTCATGGATGTGTTCTTGTTGATGACAGTGGTCTTTTCTCAGCCACTGTAAATTACACGTCCTTTCCAACAACTGAAACTGCATAAAGGATGTTTCATTATTTACATGGTGCATAGAGAAATAGCAAGGGTTTGTTTGTTTAACCAGCACTAATCAACACCACAGTGCTAGAAAACATTTAATACATCTGAATGTCTTTATTGCACAAAAATAAGCTACTTGTGTTTGACTATTAAAGGTCCTATACTACACAAAATGGACTCTTGTGAGCTTTAAGCCATCTTATAATGTTGTTACCTTGTCAAAAACATACCTAGAGTTGTGCCTTGTTTCATTCACACATGTTTGTGTAATCCTTTAATACTGTGTACAAAGCTCAAAAGCTTTGTTCCACCGCATGATGTCATGTAGTGGTAGTTTTCAAGTTACACACCTACCTTTTTATCTTTAATTCAGTAGATGTTGACAATTCCAGGGAGGAAATCATCCAAATGACTCAAGTTAAGGGGTATGGAGTTTAAAAACACAGGGGAGTTCAGTTTGAGAACAGAAAACAGAGAACAGAAAAATGTAGGGTGCATATGCATGTGTGAACAAAAAAATAAAACACCACTCCAGGTATATTTATGATGAGAAAACAACATTATAAAATATATCAGAAAACAGTAATATAGGGGCTTTAACAAGTTTGTGAATATAAAAGCCGTCGGTGAAGCAGAAATCACTGTATCAAGTGATATTTTCATAGTAGACACTTTTGACACCTGGAGTGGCGTATTAGAGGAACTACACTGTGTGGGCTCATTTCAAGGCTGTAAAAACGCTTTTCTCAAGGAAATGAATGGTTGCAAAACACACCACAAGTCTATAGTGCTTTTTACTGAAAATTATTACTTTCTAAACGACTCATTTGGAAGACTTGTGTGTAATGTTTTAAAAAAGTATCAATTCGTCTCCAGTTTTTTCCGACAAGTTGGCAAATAGCGTTGACTTTTTATCTAATGCTTTTATTGACTCTGGACGTAATGATGGTCACACTAGGCTACCCATTGCCCTTCCTTCCCTACACTTTATACTGTGTAAACGGCGATTCCCCACGGGAGCCTCCATCAATCAGCACAGCCAGCGGCCCCCCCCCTCCTCCACCACCTTAACCCTTTTGTCTTTGACGATTACTTGGATCCACTCCATGTTTTTTATCACGGGTAGAGTTCTTTCTTCCATTCCCTTCGCTTTTTACGCATTGGAAGTGTGTGGTCGTTGTGCGTAATTCTCCCCTCAGTAGTATGTGGATAAAGAAAGACTAGGTCAGCCATGTGGATGCGTCTGTTGAACAGCTGAAGAGGAGCAGGGCTGGAGGGGAGGAGGGAGAGAGAGAGGACGACCGGGGAGGGGGGTACAGAGACTGGGGAAGAGAGCGTGTGTACGAGCGGTGTGTGTGTGCGCATTGGGAAGCGAGAGGCAGCTGCGTGAACGCGTGTGTGTGTTAGGAGCAGGGAAAAAAAAGAGGAAGCCCGTCCGTGTAAACGCTTTCCTTTTACCTTAACACCCCGCGGAACAGGCACTTTTCACGCGGACGCTAACCTCGACAGCCGCGGCCAAAAGGGAATACGGAACCGCTTCGAGGAGGACTCCACGAACTCACGCGCGGTGTTACGATACGAAGAGTCTATCAGTAAAGTGAAACCGCCTTTTGTGTTGAAGCAAGTGCTGCTCGCCTCTGGTCCGTGCAGGCAGCGATTTGACCAAAAAAAAGCGAAGGGATAAGATTGTTGCTTGTTTAATGTTTTGACGCACGCTTTTGGATTGGGTTCTATTTGGAAGTTTGCGGGTCAACTCGGGCAAACGGAATTTTTCAACTTGTTTGCAGCGGTCTCTGGGACTCCCAAGAATCACCAGACTGGCGGGTGAGTAAGTTACACACACAGAAGGGAAAAAAAGAGAAGTGTAGGATGGTTGTGGTTAAGGGAGGAAGGGAATGAAAGGGAGAGAGAGGGGTGGAATTTGGAGAATTGCTGTTACGCGTAAAGTGCCAAAAGCTTGCATGAGTGTGTGTTATTTGAAAGTTTTCGCTGCTTTGTCGTCCAACTTGGCTCTAAGTGCACCGACCCTCAAACAACCCCGTGACCCCGCTGGCCTGAAACTTATAACTACGAGAACTCCAGTATGGAAAAAAAAAATGCACAGATCTATCAATCATAACAAGGGCAAAAGACTTTGTGACAGCGGAGAGAGAGCAGTTCAAATCCTGATGAGTCACTTAAGACTGGTGGGATTCCCCTAAAGATTACAAAGCTGTTGTATTTTAAGCCTGGCTTTTGTCATTGATTGATTATTACATGGTAATAGTCCTAATAGAAGTTGGCTGGAGCAATGTGTTTTTGTGTTTGGCTGGCTATGAGTTGCAAACTGTTGAAGGACCACCAAATTAACTTGACTTCCCCCCCTTCAGCACCCCAGAGGCTATGAACTCTGGCCCGAGCACATGCGGATCTCACTGTGGGGAAGAAGAGAGGGGAGGGGTGGGGGGTCCCGGGCTGTTGTTGAAAAGAGCAAAGCAGGGGGGCGAGCTGGCTGACTGGCTGGTGGGATAGTTTTATAAGAGGGGGGCAGATTAGGATTTGAACTGCAGTTATTTGTCTGCGAGGCGGCTTATCTAATGTTTTCCAGTAGACCCCGAAAAGGAGTAGGAGGGGGGCTTGTTTATTTAATATGGTGTAAAATTGGTCATAGTAAGTGTGCATGTGATTCTAGTCAGAAGTTAAAATCCTCCAGGCACACAGAAAAAGATTCAAATTGAGGAAAATGAAAGCCACATTAAAACAATAACACTCTACTGCTACTTTTTCAAGTGCCCACTCAGCCTTGTGTTAACTAGAGGTGACCCGCAGTTAAATGATTCAGATATGATTAATCCACTTGAGAGCTGGAGGTACGTGGCACAAGTAACACATGTAATGAATAGGTGCCAGTGCAAACCAATACGTAGCTCATAAAATACATTCACACGGTTTAAAAGTCAGCCAGGAATGTAGATATATGACATTGTGCAAAATTATGTTACAGGAAAACTGACATAAAACACTCGCCCTGTCTGCTTCACCTCAACCGATTACATAGTTTCCTCATAAGGAGCTACTTACTCCATAAACAATGAATGCAAGATGAGCTTTAAGATAATATACAACTGAAAGGGTTTCCTGGTTCACTTGGAGGTTAAAGCTCTAGCTGAGGAAATTGGTTGAAAAGAGCAAAGATGACATCCCAAACTGTGTCCATAGACCATCTTGCAATAATTACAATATAATAGTCCTGGAACTACTTGTACAGCAAGAATCCTATTGATTAAACCGTAACTGGAATGTTGACCCATAACGCTGATATGCCTAATATAGTGTTGTCTGTGTAAAGTGATTTTAAGCCATATAAAAACAAAGTACATTCATTAGTTTCTATTTAATAGCTAATTAAATTGATTCGGCGTACGCTTTACATCAGATTCCCTTTTTAAAATAACCCACACCAGAATAGCACTAGCATAGACTCTTATGACCCTGAACAGATTTAAACTCTATTTACTGTATACACGAGTTGTGAATGGATAACTAAAACAAATGGCTGACTTGAAGCATTGCATGTATTGAATCCTCATTCTTGCATGCTTTTGAAACTCTACACCACAGTCTATAGCCAAACTACATTACACCATGTTCTTCTTTCATAAGATCTATTATAGTCTTGGCACATTTAATGGCTTGGAGTTGGAGAGCACTTTTTAAAATGGCATCTTCCTCACTTCCTCAGAGGTCAGGATATCCATTTAGTTTCACTGCTTGTGGATTGAATGAAAGAGGAAGTGGTTGCGCCTGTTAATGGGCTGCCTTGTTGTGCACTGTGGCTTTGTATTTGCCTATTAAGCAGTAGCTACCCCAGTATCAGTCATGAATCCAGTGGTCCAAGTCTTAATTATGTCTGCGTACTTCTGTTCCCTCTCTATTTGCAGTGTCATAGCCGAGTGTTTGTGGGTGAATGAAATCTCCGGTGTGATCTGATCTGCCTGGCTGTGTTGTTGTTGATTCATGTCGAGCAGGAGGAGAGGCATAGTAGCCGCCTAGTACGCCTGAGTCACAGTGCTTTACAAATACAAGTCTTGAGCGCTGACAAGGTAAAGCGGCAGGCTGCAGGTCCACATTCAGGGCATGAATGAGCTCTGGGTGTCACCTCTGTGGAGAGTGAGAGGTGAAATACAGATCAAAATGATTCGGACACTGACGAGAGAGGCAGGGATGTTGGAGCGGAGTTCTAAGGGTTGTCTGGGTGCATGTTGTTTGAAAAGGCATTAGGTAAAACATTAGTTAATCTGCTTTGGTTTCGCAAGGATTTAACCACCCTTTTTGTAACATCAGCAAATCCATGTACCATATTAGTAATGTGGTTTTTCATCTAGACAGAAAAATGCTCGAAATAAGTTCCTTTTTAGCCCATGGCAACAGCACCAACTAAACAATAAGATTTTTTTAAGTCTGGATTTAGGGTAGTTTGAATTTGGATGTCTAAACTAACTGGAAAATAACTGCCAAGAAACTCTACTGGCTTAACCTATCCTGAAATTCTGTATTTAGTCACAAATAATTCTCCAGTGAATGTACAAAAAAAGACCATTCTCACAACACATAGCAGCCGTGCCTTTGCCAGCATCAATACATTTGTCATATAATGTGTCGCCGCCTCATGCCTATTTTCATCTTCACGCTATCACATTCTGTGCTGTACAGAAACTCTTTCGCAGCGTCTGGCTCTCCGTATGCTTTAGCACAGTGATGTAATGCCTTAAGAATCAGAGAAAGGCCATGCAGTTGTAATTGATGCAGTGTTGGCGTGCCCCATCATTCTGTGTGTAATGAGCGAGTCTGCTGGGGGCTGGGGATCTGTTACAATGGGGCGAATGACTCAACTGTATTCCATAGTAATTACAAAGGAACGAGCTATTTGTTTATTATAATCACTAAAGCAATGAAAACAGATGCGGCAACAGACCAGTAAACAACACTGGATTTGTTTTAGGATTAGTATTAAGTGAGAAATTGTGGATTGAAATGAATAGATTTACTTTATAAATATTATCTCTTTGTAGTACTACATCTCCTCCAATCAAAGTATATGACTCATGTGTTCTATGTTCCAAATCTGCCTTAAAATTGTAATAAAATTTGGTGTAACATTATTGATGGAAAGTGCTGTGCAAGTGTTGATGTTTTTTTTTTCCAGTTGCTTTTTAATGAACCATTGCCTCATTTTTTACTTCCTCTTCCTCCTCTTGCTCTATGTTTCACAAGTCGTCTAATAAACGACTTAGTGACTGGTCAAAGTCAGCATAATATCTTCTAGTTACTATTGCACTCTGTAGAGCACTTTGATTTTTTCATCTGTAAAAGTTGTTCTATAGAGTCTTACTTACTAATTGAATAGCACTTACACCCATTGTGTCCACTATACTCCAAGATTTAATATGAATTTATGATAATGACACTTCTCCCTTATGAATATAGTCTTGCCTCATTTATCACCTAATTTCCCCTCCCACTTTGACCCCCAACAAAACCCAAAACGTGAGACCGGTCTTGTCACAAAGCCTGGCGGAAAATCAATGAGGAGTCACGGCTTCTGTTGCATTGTTGGTAACACAGTCCACCCCCCCCTTTAATGCACCCAGGCAAGACACATCTCATCTGTGCTTATTGATCCTACACCAGGCTAATTTCATAATACTCCTCTGTGTGACCTATAGATGGTGCTGTGCAGATTCTTCATTTGTAATAGATTAGCCAAAGATTGACAGGAGAATCATCATTGCTTGTGGGTGAAATGGACAGCAGCGCCGTTTTGAGAATAGGGATGCACCACTCCACCTTTTTCAGTTATGATACCGATTCCAATACTATAGCTTTCAGTATCTGCGCATACCTGATATTAACTGATACCAGTGCAGACCGCATGAAAACAGCGCTCATTTCCTGCAAACAAAAATAGAATGGGACAAAAGTCATCTAAATGTGTTATGTAGCTGTTATTTATCTCTCAAGTAATTAGGGAACAACTTTGTATTTAGAAAAATTCAAGCATTATGAGACTTTCTATGCCAACTATGACCAGTTAATCATCTCATTCGATAAATTATATGTCCAGACGATATTTGGAAGCCGATATCCGGTCCAAATGTTTCAGTATGAGCGCCAAAATCCGATACCAGTATTGGAACAGTGCATCTCTGTTTGAGAAGTCCATTTGTTGTGTAGATGAGCTGGGATTTTTAATTAAAACACACCTCAGGAGCAAACGGGTAGTGAGAAATTGGGATAATTGAAAATGTATCTCTTTGCCCCCTCCTTTGCTCCTCTGTCTCTGTCCGTATATCCTTAAAGCAGCTGAGCCCATCGGCGGGCACTTTCACACATGTTAAGTGGGGGGGACATCTGGCCTTGTTAATTCAGTGCATGGCCACAAAGTGGAAATGCGCTCCCCATAGATAGTCCCTCAATCGGCTGGTCAGATGGAGCTGGTGGCTACTTCACTGCCCCTTTGACACTACAGACCCTTGGCTTCTATGATATTCAAACACGGAAGTCTAGATGGGGAGCTCAGTCTTCTCATGTCGCAGGAACATGAATGCACCGTTTCATCCTAATTACACAACAAAGAGGCCATGAATCTTCAACTGGCAGCACATTTTTGATTCATGGATGATTCATGTGATTTGAATGCACAATGAATCTCTATGCGGCTACGTGCAGGACTTATTCAAATGACTACATCAGTAGCTAGGCTGGGAGTGTAATCTTACCATAATTAAAACAGTCATTCACAACTGCTAACGGTAATATAAAGTATTCTTTTTGAGTCTACTTTTAACTACTGCGCAGTGAATATAAGCCAACATTTCAAGTCATGCCGTTGAAGAAATGACCTTTTCATTTTAGATAGCATTAAAACAGCATTTATCATTTCAAAACTGATTGTGTTGCCTGCATTTCATTTGTGTCACCGATTCCCCTCTGTACCGGTGTTCAAACACTGTGAGTTGATTTTACAGTGTAACGCTATAGGGCTTTTCATCCGGGTGCAGATTGGATATGAGCAGCGCGTGTCCATTAGGCGTGCGTTTGATGAGGAGTGGGCTGCCTCTCTCCAGCTTCCTGCATGCACCTTACGCCCTTGCAGCGAAAAATCCAACGACAACCGCAGCGGGGAGGTGGCCATGCTGTGCACTCATATCCGATTTTAGCAAGTAAACATTTAATGTGTTTAAATGTATCACAGCGTTATTTATGCATAGAATCTGCTGTTAAGTCTGAATTATATACATTAGCTCATGAATAATGGATCAGTGCCATTCCTTAATGATTACTTGCCAGGCAGCGAATGGTAATATTTGCTGATAAATTTACCCATTGATCTCGGTCGTGTTTAACCAGGCTTGTAGAGATGTTTTCACCATTTTTTCTGAGGTATGCTTCTTTTGTTTTTTTTTCAAGGATACAATTAACAGCAGGCCAATTGTGTCTTTTTAAGAGATGTTTGTAGCAATTGACTGAGCCCAGAGGAAACATAAATGTAAATGCTAGCCTGGTTTTGTAACAGATCAGCCGTCCCCTTTGACTTCATATTTGTAAGCTTTTCTTTGTTGCAGTTTGAACGTCGACTTGTTTATCTTTTTCGACCTCCACAGATCAATGTCCAATTACAGTTTAGTCTTTGTTGGCTCGTGGCCATTACACATGATGGAGTATGTTGAAGTGCAGAGGCGAGACCATGTGCACTGAAATGGTACTTGGTAAAGGTGGATCTGGTGCAGGGTTTATTGGCACTGCCCTTAACAGGCGCACACAGCCACATTATTGGCACATTATCTCTGTAATGTTGAAGCCTAGCATTACCTCAGCCTGGAAGCACAGCCTGTTATTGTGCAGATGTATTGCTTGTCCACACAATGAGAAAATATTGACTTGTTGTCACTCACTCATTTGATTAGTTGTGTGGCTGATTCTGCTTTTCATTTGTCACCTTGGCAACAGACCTAGAAAACAGGGCTCTGTGTGTATGGAGTAATGAAGCAGTGGAGCATTGAGACTGTTCACATCTGGAAAAGCTCTCTCTAAGCACAAATCAATGTCTCTATCACTCATAGTGTATCACTGCCACTTGTCAGCTCTGCTCCGATCCACAAAAGCCAGCGTTTGACAGCTTTCCTCTCTGCTGCAGCGTGGGAGTCGTGTACTCCAACAATTCCACTTTGATTTTACAGCTCACATTTATCTGTGTGTTTACTGCCCTGGTGAGTTTTCTTTTGTCTTTGAGAAAAGCTTAAATCAGTCTGCGCCTGTGTGTAAGCCAGGTCATGACGAGAGCACCTTATATTTAATCCAATCGTATTCATCAGTGGCCTTGTTCTTCTAAAATAATGAGGTAGACAGTAAGGTCTGCCCCAGGCTGCGTGTGGGGAGATGATCTCTGTGAACCGGCAAATCAGCCCTGTTTTTTATGCTAAAGAGACAGCCTAATGACTGTTCTTGATGTGTGTCAGAGCTTTAAGTTAACTGGCATTAATTCACACAAAGATCTAATGGGCTTGATTGTCAAGCTGCGTGGACACTGTCACGGAGCCCTGTGTGGGGAGGGGTTATTGTTTTTGCCGGCGGTAATTTCTGAGTGGATGGGATGACTGCACAATTCAGATATGTAAACAAGGGGACAGCTGAGAGGTACTATGTTGATACCTTATTTCCTCTCAATCGACATAGGTTTGAAAATCTCTGAGCTCTGCCCAAACAATCATGAATGATGCACTGGCAACAGTCTTCACTCCACACACTGCCTGTGCACAAATCAGCACCTCAAACATGTAAATCATATGTGCAAAATGGACACTTTGAAGAGCTCATGAGCTGTGACGGCGAGCTGTTGAACAAAGGGAAGAGTTTAAGACAACAGATGCTCAAAGGGCTTGAATCTGCTTATTGGAGCATGACTCTTATTTAGTGCAGCACTGAAGAATCTCACTGGTAGACAATAATGCAGAGGCTTGCCAATGCTCTGCCACTCATCTGCTCTCTGGAGGCATTTGCAATATTCATTTAATGTTTATGCATGTCTCCGATCCCCAGTCCTTTGTTCACTCACGCCTGCTGTCATTTCGGCACATTTTCACAGGCAGGTTGCTCAATTGCTTGCACTAGACATCTTGTAATGTTTATCCGGCTGCAGCTAAGTAACTCTCAGTGTTTTATAAATAACAAGTGAAAGGCAGGGGGCATGGTGTAGTGATCTGTTTTTATTCAAGGCATACTCCAGAAATTCTCGTAGTTGTGCTTGAAATGTGTTTTGATCCAAGTCAGACCGCAGTGCATTTTCTGATACAGTACATGCAAGGTTAGTCTCGATAAGCCTACGCATCATAGTACAATAGCTATGTGTCATGTAAGCAATCCCTATAATTGTTTTCTATACACGGCTTATTCCATATTGTTTTGCTATTGTCTGTAAGCTAATGTACTAATGTGTCCTGACAGACGATCTACAGTTTTGAAATGCATTCAGTGTACATGAAGGATAAAATTGCTATGCATATAGATATATCCATAGTTACCACAAATTGGATGTTTTGTTGACGGTGTGTTTTGTGGCCTTTTGTGCACAGTGATTGACAGGCACTTTTTAGCTCTGTGTTTGCTTCAGTCTGTTTTGTTTCTGTTGACAATTGACATTCCAACCATCTGCAAAGTAACTACTATACCTTGGCCTTATTGTTCAATATAAAAGTTGGAACAATATATTTTGGGGTTGTATAATTATCATGTGCACAATTTCTTTGCAATAATGAGGAGATTTTTTTTGCCATTTTTAGGTAATACAATACGATTTTAGTTGTAACTTCTATGGCTACTTATTTGTTAATTCTTCAATGTATTTGTTGCAGCTCAGACCTTGCTATCTGTCTACCTATTTTGCTTTGTGTGAGTGGCATAAATTAATTTCAATATTATTGTTTATCGCAGTGTTTCTCAGTAGTAATATGTCATGGTTCAAAATGTGTTATCTTGACAGGCCTAACTACACTACTGCTCAAACTTTTGCATTTGTTCATAACATAGCTTGTCCACTTTGCATTCAAATAAAAAATCTTAACTCAGTAACTGCTATTAATTTTCATTACAGATCAAACGTTAGCCTTCTGTTGCTCTAATAAAGATCTATTGAACACAAAACAGTCCAGTTTGCAAACGCAGTATCAGGGGTTAGCGGGAGGGCAAGACTGGACATCTGTCTTCTAGTGACCCTCAAGTCTTCGAATCCTCCCACAGACTGTTGGGCTTTGGCACCCTCACTCCGACCCCTGTGTGTCACCCACCCAGCCACCCATAGCTGGCTTATCTTTGCAGCATAGCAAGCACAAGAGGGGAAACAAAGGAGATCGAAAAGCAATCGAAAAAAACCCCAGAGAGCCTTAAGAGCCCTGTGCCATCATAAACTCCACTTCAAACTGGCCTTTTGTTCCCAGACTGTCGAAGAGCACATCACAGAGGGGTAAGGTAGCAGCACATCTTTTCATCCTCAAATACTCTCTCACTCAGGCGCGATCGCCCTGATAAAACTACACAGAAATAAAGGTTTCCTATGGGATGCTTGTTGAGGGATTTCTGCTCCTCCACCACGCACTGATTAAAGGAGACACTTGTAGATAATCCCCCTTAAAATAGAGCTTTGTTGTTGGTAGTGATGACAGTCAAGTTTACATGCTGGTAGGGAAAGTCAAATTATTGCCCAGGTCTGTTTGAAACAAGGTTTTCCACATTTCAGTCTCTGTTACATTTATTTCCCTAACAAACCCATATCACTGTAATCAAGGTATGTGAGGCGTTCAAAAGCAGACCGTAATCAAAACGATTTGAAATGTTTTGTTTGACCATCAAAAGATTGGATGTTGCTTGCAAAATTGTTAGTTGACTGTTTCTATCATAACAGTTTTTAGCTTAAAGGCTACCAAACTTTTCATAGCCTGATTTTAAGTACCAACTAAAGCTTCCATTTTGGTTGCATCTCTTTAATGAAGCAAGCTTGACGTTTAGTTAAATATATTATTTCAATAGTAGCTTGCATTTTAAATAAGAAAACAAGTTGATTATGGCTGGCTGGGAGCAGTTGTTAAGTTATCTTTTGTATGTATACGTAAGTGTTTTTGTTTTTTTTAATCCATTGCTATATTTACTATTGGTAATTGAACCAATTGCACCGAAGTCTCTATTTTGATTTTTAACTGGTTATCACCTTGCTATGATCAGCCACCGTGCTCAGATAAATATTTAATGACAAGCTGTCTGAAATGGAGACGTTACTGACTGCTGGTGAGAAATGAAGCTTCTATTTAGGGCCCATAGTGTTCCATAAAGTCATGTCTCTGGTCGACAGCCCAAGGTTATTAGTGCGGTATGACTGGAGCGGCCACTCAACACTCCTCTTTCCTTTTCCCACTGCACAGAAATGCATGGAGCTGTTATTGAGCTCTCATGAATCCTTGATGAATTACCGGTGTCGCGGCAGTGTGCTCTCGGCTCATGCACACTTTAAGTCAAAGTATTTCTACCACCAGGGAAACAGCTGTATGCTCTGGCCTTTACTACCTCCAGTTTTGCTCTGTTTCATTCCACATGCCGGCTGCCCTCTGGGTCCTTGTTTGATGTTGTGCGTGTCATGCAAAATTGATTGCGACGTGCACCGATAGACACAGCTAACAAAAGATGGTTTTTATTTGTTTTTAATGACTGGTGTAGAATAAAGTACATTAGCTTCAGTAGCTTATGTAACAAAAGTGCATTTAAGGTGCTTTATAAGTGTTCACCCGTGACCAATAGAGTCAAGGCATATGGAAGCGCATGACTCATGATAAGACATTAATTATTCATAGCTTGACAGTTGTAAATGTCAAAACAGAATAAACACGGCAATAAAAAGGTGTTTTACGATTCTGTTCTGAACATGTTTGTGTAGAGCAGTTGTTTCTACCGTTGGCTACCATAGATATATAAATCTATTTGTGTGTTTAATCGCTGATCCCTGTCACCATTGTCTTAATATCTGGAGGCTTGTGTTTCATAGGCGCTACTGAAACTACAACTGCTACTGTAACCACTGAGGTTACTACTACTATTGACAGCTGTAGCCAAAATCTTCGGTGACTAAAGACATGCCCGACGGTTAATCGACTTAACGGCATCTTTATTATTAAACTTCCCAGTCACTTCCAAAACTCCCTCATACATGAAACAACTACCATTAAAACTACTGCTTACACTATTACACTATTGTTTCATAACAGGTGATGACTTTAAAACCCATCACTGTACTCTCCACCATCGCGGTCTGTTAGAAGAGAACACTGTATGAAATGTATTTATAAGGGATTACTTCATACACTGCAGCAATATCTCACTTTCTTGTTAATCATTTATACCAGAACATTTAATACAAGATCACACAATTGTATAGCTCTGTAGCGGTATCAGAACTGAGATGGGAGAAAGGGCTTTTGGCTGTTTTGTTTCAAAAAATGGAATATATTTCAAGGACATGCAAAATTGGATACTTTGGTGCCACAGTCGCAATTTAATAATCTGGGCAACAAACTTTTATAATCACACCTGCACCTGTTTTTAATGTTTTAAATTTGTTTATTTTGTTTGTATTTGAACAGAGTGCCCATGAAAGAGTCTGGTGTTCTCATTGTTCTCGTCCTGTATAAATAAAGACAAAAAAATAAAATAAAATTAGTGTTATTATAATATGTAGTGTCTTAGTAGTAGTGTTACTTTAACATTGTGACCCAGAGGGAACAAGGTGAATTGCTCTGTCATTGCATCACTGCCTGGAGTGCTTTGTATAGCAAGCCTTTATGTGCAACCTTCAATATCATATCTAATTTATGTTTTTTTTAAAGACTGTTTTTGCATCATTACTGCCTTCCCTCTAAACTCATATTAAGATTTGAATGGCTGGCTTCTCACTCAAATGTGGATATAGGCCCAACTTGATTGATCCTGTTTACTCATTACATGATAGCTGTGGCCGAGGCAATTACTTCCCAGAGCTTTCAAGTACCTCGCTTTTGGTCACAGCGCGCCTTTTATTTATTTGGTTGCTGCTCCCGAAGCCCCCGCGGCGTCCAATCAGTCCGGTGAGTGGCGTGGTTCTTTCCCTCTGTCTCTCCCTGTGTAGGAAATAGGTGGGTAAACACGGCACCGAGTCCTTGAAGCACTTCCCATCCCCTGCTATTGGATTACCAGCTGCCTTTCCGGGCCTCGTGTGCTGCGCAGATGAGTGCCAAGATCAATGGAGCTCTTAGTGCAAAGCTAATTCGATCAGGACTGGCTTTGCTACTGCTGATCACAGATTATTCTTTTTTGACGTGAAACAAAAACTTAATCATGTCAAGCCCCTTTTTCGTCCAATAGTATTTTCAACCATCAATTAGGAGGCATTTCATATTCATTATTGAGTTGTTGGGGCTTGGCCTGCTGCTAAGAAGACGAGGTGAGGAGGAGATAGCGGTGTAGTGAAGCGCTGCGTAAACTGATGCGTCCGCTTCTTGCTGAGTGAAGCAGGAATGCCATCTTATTCTCTCCACCGGGGGCATCATAAATAAGCGTAAGATTTTCAGAGCGATGAGGTTGTCTGGCGCTGTGACGCTGAGCAGAGGCAGAGGGCTGAAGGGCAAATTGACCCTCTTGTTCGGGGAAGCACTCTCTCCTGCGCCCCTTGTTCCCCATTAATTATTGTTTGATGCTAATAAAAGCCAAGGAGATGTGGCGTGTTATGAAACGTAATTATTCATCTACTAACCCCTCCCCAGTGTGCACAACAGGGCGGCCAGTGATGCTGTCCAGAGTTGACCACGACTGGGGCAAGGATGTCCCCACTGCCTTTTAAACCGGGGGAGTGGGGTGAAGGGCGCCATTTTCCCCTGTGATATACGAGGAGAGACTACTATATACGCAAGGAGCTGCTGAGAAAGACAGAAGGTCACCGCACATTACACTTTGCCATTTATTGCTCCAGCATCTGACCCCAGCGCAAATACAGTCAGCTGTTTATATATACGTGCGCGTGTCAAAGGAACACTCATTTTAGATTGACACGTGCGCACACTGTCAGATGAATGCAGCACTGTAGTCAATATGCACTCAGGGTTTTTTATAAGCGCACTGATGCAGCAGGAAGCTATTTTAACAAGACTCCACACAAACCAGACAGACTTTCACCAAGGGACAGAGACACAGGCGCAGGCTGTAAACACTCGTTTCTATGCATCATGAGAACATATGGGAGATTTGACACAATGCAATCGCAGGATTAGACCGTCTTGTTATGTTGTAGTACAGTAGATGCAGCTAATGCTCAATAACATGGAGACAATGGGAATAAAAGAGGATTCTGGGTGATGATAACATTAGTTACTAAGCTCTCAGAACCCTATTGTCTTAACATGTAGACATTGGCGAAAAGTTGAAACATTTAAGCAGTACAATTGTCTGTGGTTTTGGCTTAGCTGTCTCTTAGCCTTAGCAACACAATCAATTAATCAGCTAGGTGTGGCAAAGACTCTTAAAACTATGAAGTATCTCTATGATCTTAATAAAAGAAAAATTCTAATCTGTGGACTATTCTATGGATCATGGACCCGGATGACTGAGGGATTACATAGACATTTTATCAAATATCACACCCAAACTGCGCTCGCCGTACCACACAATGAAATATCTATTTGTACAGAAAAGAACTTGTAAACTAAAAACTATTTGTGTATTTGTGTAAAAAATAATAATAAAAAGTCAGAATAAATCCACAATATACTCCCAGTTCATTGTAATCAAGTAAAAGATATTTGCTTAATTAAACACAAGGTAACTGGTTTTGTATTTTCTGATCTTGAGCTACATATTTTGTTAATGAATAAACAGAGCTAAGCATGAAGATTGATATTACCATTGTGAGAGACAGCAATATAAAAGCACCATAGCTTTATCACCATGGAAACAGTCAGTTAATTGAATTGAAGGCCTCTAATAACTTGGATGCTCTTAGTGCCATTACAAGGTGAAATAGTGTAGCCCAAAGCACTAAAGCTGCATAGACAAGTCAACAAAATCCATATTACACCCAGCTTTATGTTCGCCCATTCAAATGTGTGCCATGCTGAAGAGCATATGAATGGTTAGGGGCTATAGTATTTTATGATCATTAATGGCCCAGTAACAGGAGATGTCAGTGAGACAGCCATGGCCAAAGCCTGACATTAACATTCCAAGAATATCTGAGGCTTATTCGCCGTAACCGCACCACACAGCCGCCTCTGTTCACCTACGGGTACAGAAAAAGACAACACGCACATATATCTCAGCCATGTTGAGAGGTATTTTTAATGCTTTGTTTTGCTGCAGTTAGGGATGCCATTTATAATCTGGCATAAGGTGCAGGAAGATGTGAAATATGTATTGTTGTGTTTGCTGCAAGCACGGTACACTATCAGTCAGGGATCAAGTCTCTATTTCACACATGAACAAACAGCTTTAATCCCACTGTACTCTGCTTAAAATCCTGCTTGTATGCGCTCCCTGTAGAACAGCAGGGGTTCTGAAAATTAGCAAACTTTTGGAAAATAATCCCTTTTTAGTAAAAGATTTGTAGCCTAAAAACATAAACATATCCAGGTAAAGCAACTGGTTCATTCTTTGAAAGGAATTGTGTATGTGTGTTTGTAGTTATCGTTTGGTGTGGCCCTGTACTTAAGTGGCACTGCTGCTGTAGCTTCTGGAAGGGGCCGCTGCATGTTTTATGAGCTGTCCTCTGGAGGATATAGGAGCGCGGAGCTCAGATCCCTCTTGTTCCAGCTGCGTTTTCATCACTTCTGTGCGCACTTCCCCTGGGCCATTTTTTTACTAAACAGAAAGGAAACACATTCATAACTACAAGCATTTGGAGAGTGTAGACCTCTATTGGATGTATCGTGCTATGGAAAAGACGTGGTGTACAGAACTGGATTGAATAATAGATTTTTCTAGGATAAATGCTCTGTCTGTTGAGCTTTTGGCAACGTTTGACCATTGCTTTTTGAAATGTTGCTTTCGTACTACTATACTACAAAAGTACCACTACTACTAATATGTTTAGATTATTCACTTTGTCCTCCAGATTACGAAATCAACCAAAAACAAGCCCATTCCAAACCATGCCAGTCTCAGTTGTTTAATTGTTACAGTCTTGTTTGAATAAATAATAATAAGACTGCTGATTGATTGGCTCTCCGCAGGCGCGCTGTACCGGGTGCTTCCCCTCTGTTCGGGATCACTGAGATGGAGGATGACAAGGCTCAGTGCTACACTGAATATTCCACTCCCTGAGCCACTGCTGCTCCAGCTGTCTGCCCTGAACAAACAAATCTCCACCACGCACAGACACTGTCTATTTGCAGCACTCACACACTCACACACTGACTTATGGTTGTGGAAATTAGCCTGATGGGAGCAAACAAAGAACTAGATTTCTCTTGGAGATGACAATTTTTAAGGTTAAGGTATAGGTTAAGTATACATTAAGGTTAAGGTATGCTTTAATGTTAAACTATACAGTACAGATTTATTCAGTAATGCACTGTATGAAAAATGAGCAGTGTCTGTCTTTGTAAACAAACTAAATGGGCTTCTTGCATTTTTTTTCTTATGCCTATGGTTCTCACATACTGTACAAAGGATGAGGTATGAAATGCTATGCAGAAATGTTGCCAGCTACTACAGAACTGAGGCTGAAATGTTCTTTATGACTGCAGTGTCTTGTTGGAACCTTTTTTTAATGAACAAACTCTTTTACTTCACCATGCTTTGACTTGCCCACACAGCAGAGGAGGTCTACAGTGTCTAGTCTCAGAAATAACCTCCTTACTTACTCAGTGGCACCCTTAGAAAAGCTGTTTGCATATGAAATAAAAGCCTTCCTAATTAGAGGTAATAAAATCCCTTGGTTTGCTGAGGTGGAGGTGTTTTTGGCTTAACATCTTTGAATAGAGCAATTGTCCCACTGCCCGCGACCATCTGCTCCGAGTTTGCCACCACATAGTTAAATAATTTAGACAGAAAAATTGGATTTGTGTACTGACCCTAATGGCTTTGTGTTTTTGTGGAGTGCTGCTCTTGGCGACACCCTCGAGTGCCCTCCCTAGCCTCAGCTGTCAGTCCTGGACTCTCTGAGCTGCCTTATCTGTCACTCTCATCTATTTGTGTTGGCTCTTCTTCTGTGTGGCACGGTGATTATAGGCGCTGGAGGATGTATGGCAAGCAGCAGGAATATATTTTCTCCCTCTTCTGTGCTCATTTAGGCCGGCAGCCCTGAGTTTTAAAGTGACGGATAGGACTGTTAAGCTGATAGGCAGATGCAGCAGCAGGAAGTGGAAGATATTTGATTGCAGAAGTGAGTGGTGCATGATTGAACGCTCAAATAATAAAAAATCTCAAGAGCCCTCTCGCTAACACAGACAAGGTTGGTTTTTTTTTTTTTTTTCTCCTGCAGCACTTACTTGACAAATCTGATTGAGAAAATGTCATGCAACTTATTCTCTCTTATCTACGCAAAGCTATTTTTCTCTTTATAGCTATAATCCATATAAAACACTGGGTTTTACTGTACTGAATATTTCCCAAAAGTGCATTTCTGACCTCAGCTGCTTTCCTTTATAAAATATTGAGCTGTCAGTGACTAGTTTGAATAATCCACTTTTGTACATATCTACAGGGAAACTCAATTAAAGAGCTGCACTGGTGATAGCGCTGTCTGTCTGCAAATACCTCACATTCCCTGGCTTCTGTTATCAATGACGCTCCAGGAGAGGTCTTTTTCCTGGACGGCTCGTGATTAAATTTTTCAAGAACGCCACATTTTTGGAGTAAAGGCAAAAAGGTGACAATGGCCAACCCTGGCATTTCCCTGCAGAGTTGTGTCAAAACATGATACCCTGTGAAGCTGCCAAAATGGCTGGTGTGGTGCATTGAGAGGCGGTCTGTCTCCAAGTGTCTGGTATTACGTCTGTGAAATGAAGTCTTGGTATATAATGCACAAGTAGGCTCCCCTCTGGGTCATTTCCAGAGACCACAAACCAGGGGATATAGGATGCTTTAGGAGAGGAGCAGAGGCTTAGCTAACAGCAGGGTTGGGAGGACTGTAGAGGCGGGTGGATATGAACTGTTGGTAAGAAAATATGTTTGACTTAGCAGACGGCGGTCTCGATTACAACAAGTATCACATGCGACAGTAGTCCACGGGGATTTAAACTGTCACGAGCTGAGAAAGGCAATAAATTTCATAATGGTGTCCCTTAACAAACTCTGACCTAAAGGCTGTGTAATTTAATATGAGGCTTCATAATATAAAATCATAAAATTGCCTTAGCCGATTCCAATTATATTTTTTCTACAACACCAGATGAAGAGTAATACATCTTTAAAGACTATCTGAATTACAGTGGGTGTACTGGACATTTGCTGGACCTTGACAATACAGTTTTGTTCCCAATTGAAAATAACACAGTTTGCATATTATTCATGTATTCTTGTTCGCCTCTATCTGTTCCATTCATTCTTGCACGGCCTCTTTCTGACACCGGAGCGTCCACATTTGGTCCCTGGGCTGCACGTTTCCCTGGTCATCCAATGGTGAATCCCTTCACAGTGGCATATATAGTGTATTGTTTTCCACAGTGTCACTGCGCATTACGCTCTGTTCGTTTGACCACAAAATCTCCAGGCAGGTTTAAACGTTGATGTTGTAAAAGCCCCAAGCGATCTCTCTCTCTTTCTAGCTCCCTGGCTTTTACCTACTAAACTCACCCTGGACGCCACACTAAAAATAGCGTCTTTGTGAGAACAGCTTTAGCAGGAGTGAAAGCAGCGAGTTGTTGCTCATCAGTGAATTGAAAACCAAATGGAGCAGACAAGTGTCATTGCACCGGCCAACACTATCCGAAACACCTTTGTGGATGCGCCTCTGCAGTCAAATTGAGCAGGTGAAGACAAGGCTGTCCCATATGAAGAGGCTCGTCCCACACCCCCAGCTGTTGTTTCTGCAGAGCTTATTTAAGGTGGCAGTTGTAATGGATTGGTCGACAGCACCCCAGCGAGAATCCCACCGCTTCATACGGATCAATTTGAGCTGGCCCTCATTGTTAATAAGCCTCTGTATATTCACACTAACATTGTTCCCCCTCTAATCTGTATTCACACTGGTATTTTCATTCAATCTTTCCGCAAAGCCCCCCTTAAATCCTCGCCAGTCACATTTTCGCTACTTCATAATTCTCCATTTGAAAGTCTTTGTAGCCGCAGACTGGGATGTTTGTGTTGGCTAGTTTGCATTTAAATGTAACTATATTTGCTTTCCCGCAGAATGAATGTGTTTTAAATATATAATCCAGGAATAATCAATTAGTTAAATTCGGAGCGCCTAGTGTTTCATCTGTATGTTCTCTGTAAACCGCGATAATGTGAATGTTTATCCTTTGACGGCTTTTGATTGAAACTACAGCGATGAGCATGGATTTAGGCTAAATGTGGGAATGAATAAAACATGTCTCTTTTAAAAACTCCAAAGCAGGAAATGGAGTTAAAAACAGAAGCTTGCTGGGTGGCCATTGTGTGGGCTGATGTGTTAATCAAGCCACAAACTGTGTGCTTGTTCAGGCCAGAGGTCTCATTTAACCAGGCACCGAAAAGTGAAATGCGTTTTGAGCTGGTCCCTGCTGGCTTCGAGCCCTTGACTCCTTTGCAGTAATGTAAATGCTGGATTAGGTTGGAGACCCCTCTAGCCCCCCTCCTCTACTTTTCCATTAAGACAGCTGGTATCTTTCAAAGGGTCCTGGCCCGGTGATTGATGTGTAATAGCTCCCAGCCTCACCTGCCCCCTCACTGCTGTATTCATGGGGCCAGCCGGCACTTTGTTTCCTCGGCCGGTGGGTGGAGAGGTGGAGGGAGTGGGGCTCGCTTTTCCTCCGCACCGTCAATACGTTATGACTGTTCATTGCAGCGCTGGGCTACAACTTCACACTATGACTCACTCCCTTGTGTTCACTTAATTTGTCCAATGTTAAATCACCCTTTATTCTGCATCAGACAACCGCTCCAGCTGCTCAAGTAGTGCCTTTGCCAGTGTCTTAACAATCTTCAAATGCAGTGTGACCAAAAGTTTCGACGTCATTTTAGTTTAAGGCTATTTTTTCAAGTTTGGTGTGTGTTTATCTCCAGGTGCTAATTACTGTGCTCAGCTGGGGTTGAGCAGCGTTAATTGTTTTGAAATATAATGGCATTGCACAGCTATAACAATGGGTTTATTAATCATATGTAACAGCAAGCATTCTTTACCGCATCTAAATCCCTTTTGCATCAAATTCAAATGGTAAAGCTTTTAAAAGTTACAATCTTTTGTTTTTTGTTGCCCTGTTGTTTGAAAAGCTCCTGCACAATTCATTTCTATCAAATCAATCTCAATCCGCACAGGCTGCAGTTCATTATGTCCTCTGCAAAAATCAAATAATCCAGTCTCCATGGAGTTCCATTTAGTGTAAAATGTCCTGAAATGTTTGTAATTCTTGTTATCAATTTACCTTCAACCTTCTCCCAAAATTGGCAAATTAGCTCCGTATTCACAACTGCCATGAATGACTTGATAATTACTGACCTTTTGGGCCTGTCTCTCGCCGTGGTACAGAATGAAATCATTAGCTGTTTGATTGTTTGTTCTCAGGGATATTTTAAAGTATACATTTTTATAATTAAATAGCCATGGCAATGTTTTGTATTGTTTACCCCAAATTGCTCCAATGTAATCCAACTCTGTAAAAACATTCTTTAAACCCAAAACATTTGTGGAGACACAGCCAACGACTTTGTAAAATCTCTGCCCTACTTATGGAGATGATTGAGGAAGAATCATTTGAAGCTGGGCAGTTGTGTAAAGCATAACCAGATGTGGACTAATAGCACCTCGATTGTGCACATACTCAGCGAGGCTTTTGCGGCCCCCAACTTCAAAGAGCCCTCCATTTAAAACAGTTTAGAGTCTTCGCCGCATGTTCCTGATTAGATCGGAGGAGAGAGGTGCTTAGCTCTCCCTTGTAGCCTGTCAGCCTAGAGACCCGAGCCATCACACGCTGCCGTCATCCATGTTTTCATGTTCCTCACAGCTCAGAGGCACACCGCTGCAGACAGGCGCTTTGACACTCCACAGGAAGCACTGTTGTAATACTGTAACACTCTGCTCGCCAACTCAAACTTATTTTTACTCCTGGACACAGAGGTATAAGCATTTCAAGACCGACAAGAAGACGTCTGAGTTAAATGTTTATATCATTTGACAGTTTGATGGAACACCTTACGCGCTTGTGTCAAGTTTACTTCTGTTTAGGCTTGTCTCTTTTTTTAGCTTCAGAGGATTTTTGAATATTTTAAGTTTAGACTAGCCAAACCCATAACTGTTTTCATTGGATTTATCACTTGCATTTCCTTGCTACATTAGTTTGTCATCAGCTTGTCAGTTTTGACCTGTTCTTGTGTGGTCTTGACTCCAAGCACTAAGGCAAAGTGTATTAGATGCACTTGTCTTTCTATATGCCTGTCCCCGGTGTGTGCGTGCCCCGACGGCATGTGTGTGTCAGCCCAGTGGTCGCCGTGGTAACTCATCATTAGGTGATTAATGGGGCTGTGACGAGGCTGCGGTTTAATCAGGCCCGCTGTTTGTGTTGAAGCCCACGACAAGAGCAGCTGCCCTGTCAGTTGGTGTCTGCTCACGAGATGACAGCACCCGCTGCTGAGGAGGGCCGTTGTCAAACGTGCTCCATTGTATCAGTGTATGCGCCAAAGCCCCTTCCCTGTCTGATCCTGACCTCACTTTCTAACCAGCGCTGTCAATAAACTGGCATGCTTTTATGTAGCGGCTTAGTGTTACCTGTCTCTATTTTCACTTCTGCTATCACCTCCATGGTAACGCGCTGTTGATTGCCTGGTCTGCTCCCTCTGGGCGCTGTAATAACTATTTCTAGTTAATTTGTTGCAGCGGGTGCAGAGGAGGGGCCGTGCTGGCAGTAAATGAGAAGCCTCCTTTGTAGGCGCAGTGTGTAGGGCCAGTGTGGAGCATAAGGCTGGACCCACTGCTGTTTACGGAGGACTTCATTATGACCGGAGACGGCTGTGCGGCTGCTTTTTCACTGTAGCTGTAAAAGGCAGTGGCCAATGACTCTGCTCTGCTCACTGCTGTGGTCGTCCCTCCAGAGCTGTCACTTCACATTAGCCCAGCGCTGACACACACACAGGCGCCCACACATAACACACACACATAGCACACACACAGTGGCCAGACAGGGGTAAAATTGAGCTGGGTGTCATCACAGATGGTCTTCAGAGGAGCTGGCCAGTTAACTCTTGTCACTGAGTTTTATCCAGAGCATTGCAGGCATCGTGCTGAAAAGCCCCTGGATACATTTCCACTCAAGAATCTGTCTCTGAGCAGCTCATATACTGCAGCATTACCATTTCTGCTTAGACTGGTAAAACCACCCTTTAACGTATTGTGTTACACATTCACACTTTTGCTTCACTCTATTTTCACTCATTGGCTGGCGCGCACTAAATCTGTTTCATTGCCTCAGTGGAAAAAGAGAAATATGTTTGAGCAGGAAGCTAGAAGGCTCTGTTCCTTTGATAAGCCACTCAGTGCTCTCCGGAGAATACATGGCTGTGGAGGGATTGCCAACAATTACTGTGATGTTGAGAAGATTCAGCCTGGCTGCCTGATTTCTGAGGAAAAAAAACAGCTTTTAGAGCAACGCCTGTAAAATGGAGCTTGTGTACAGAATAAATAATTGTTGTTAATGGGGTTACTACTGCACATTCCACATGTTTACTGCAGTGTCATTTATCTGTCTTTTTTCCACCTCCAAAATCCAATAGTTTTAAGACTTGTCTCCCTTCCCTTCTTTTACTAACTGTCCCTCTCCTTCTGTGTTCACAGCTCTTCTGAAACACTGGGGTTGTTGGTGTGGCCAAATTTTCCCTGGATTTGACTGGTAAATTCAGAAGACTGAAGCCCAGGCTCACAGTCTACCTTTCACGGAGGCCCAGCCGTGAGAGGACTGAGGAAGGCACGTGGCGGATCATGACGGCCGACAAAGACAAGGAGCGGGAGAAAGAACGGGACAGAGACCGTGATCGGGACAAGCGCGAGGGGGGCAAGTCCCGCAGGCAGGACCCCGACCGGGACGGGGAGAGCACCCGGCCCCGGCGCAGCTGCACTCTGGAGGGAGGCGCCAAGAACTATGCAGAGAGCGAACACAGCGAGGACGACGACAACGATAACGGCAGTACGGGCGGTGGTAGTGGGACGGCCGAGGAGGCGGGCAAGAAAGGCAAGAAAAAGACGCCCAAAAAGAAGTCCCGCTACGAGCGCACAGAGAATGGAGAGATTACCTCCTTCATCACAGAAGATGACATTGTTTACAGACCCGGAGGTGAGTGTCTGTCAGGGTTGTGTGTGTGGAGAGGGGGGACTATGTTGGACAAGGTCAGTGCAGCTAAAACATGCTGTGTCCGAGGCAGCGGTCTGGTCAGACAAATCAGACATAAATCACACTTGGTTATTTTTCCTTTGAGCCATGATAATAGATTGGATGATCATTAGCTTTGATGACTATAAGGGACAATATCATGTTATAATTACTGTCATCAGAAAGAAAATCACTATACTGAAGTTTGTAGTGATTTGGTAGTGGTTTTATAAACTATACATTTGGTAATAACATAATTGATATTATGTTAATATTGAATGTATAGGTATACTATTCTCAGTGGAAACCTATTCTATAGTATTCCCCATAACTTTTAAATTATAGCCAATATCTTATTATACAGTTGCTTAGGTACTGTTACACTTCATTCATGTGAGAGCAGTCTCAGCAGTGTTGAGGGCAGAGCCAGAGGCCATTTGCATCATTAAATCAATTTCAAGGTGCCCTGCTTTGTGTAATTGTTGCACTACCAAGTCAATAGTCCAAGTACATGTGACCCGGCAGTGACCAAAAACCTAATAATAATTTTATTCCTATACAACTCCACTACTCAGTCAATGCTGCCTTTCAAGAGCAAATGAGATTCTACTTTTTTTTCACAGCTGTTGTACAATGTTCTTATTACAGCAGCTTGAATGGGGCTAAAAAGAGGAGCAACCTTTTCCGCTGCTGTAAACATGGCCTCTTGTTCACCTACTGTTTATAAATTGGTTGGTGCTAGTAGTGGGAATGTCAACACGGGCTGTCAGAGGAAGGAAGGAAGCCAGGCCCTGCTCACTGCAATCTCCTTGAACCTAAATCACGGCCGTCATGTCTCTTTATTCATCTCTCCGCCAGCAAAAGGTCAAGTAGTCGAGGGGGAGGTGGTGCCCCGCATTGCCTTGGATATCTAATGGGATTGTATCAGAATTACAGCTTGTGTGTGCTATCATGAAGTGTAAGCACCAACTCCCTCATGCATGTACTACACTGAGGCACATAGAGCTTTGTTACACAGAAATAAGCCCAGAGCAAGAGGCCTGGAGCAGAGCAGACCCCCCCTCACACTGCCCTCGCCGTCTGCAGCCCTAATCTTGTTGGCTAAATTATCTCTGCACCGGTATCAGCAGAGGCCCTTGTGTAAGCAGTCACACTGGAGCAGGAAAAGCTGCCTTATGGTTTTATGCAACACATTCTAGTAAGGTTTACGCTATAGGAAATGTTAGCAAATTAGCATATCTTGGACTTGGAGCAATATTTTAGTCAAATGTAGAGTTCTTACTAGGGATGGAACAATAAAAAGGGTAGACAGTTTGTGGTACTTTTGCATAACAGTGAGAATTGCCAATAAAGATAATTAAACTGCCAGATCTGTTCTGTTAAAGGCCATGAAAATCTAACTAACTCCGTCCACAAAAAGCAACACATTGATAGATTTTATTTGATGTCAACAACTTGATGGTAAATCATAAAAAACTGCTGAAGTGTTGGTTTGAACACTAAATCTTTATCATCACAAGCTGCGTATCTCAATGCCTTTGCTGAGTGCTGTTAAATGCTTCTATTGACTTTATTGTTTTAGTGCAGGTCAGGGATAGTATTTTGTTGCTACTACATTAATGTGTTTGTTGGAAGCGGTAATGCTAGTACCTACTATTCACCGCCTCCACAAAATCATTTCTGATCCAAGCGGTATCTTTTCATAGATGTGTTATTAGTGAAGCGCTTTTTAGCTCTACGCTTCATGTTTAACAGTGAGAGCACAGCCGCTTTGTCTCCTAGCCAACCATTCAGAAAGGGGGAGGGGGTATTTTTACTGTTTTACATAAGCAGTAGGTCTCTGAAACATTCAAAGGCAATCTAAACAACCGTCTCAGTGGATTAGCGGCTGACTAATATTTATACTTTGACATCCGAGCGAACAGCCATAGAGCCATATTTCCTGTCTTCATTTTCAATTAGTGTGACAGGGTCTGGAGTGGCCTGGACGTCACTGCCTCCTCCGCACAGGCTTGAGCTGTTAGAATGATTACACTTTATCATAGGTACACCATCTCATAATTTAACTTCTATTGTCAACAGTAGATCCATCCATCAGCCCCCCTGCTGTCTCTACTTCTTGTTGTTGAGGTGATAAGCTCTGTGTGTTTTCCTGCATTGGTCATTGGTAGCAGTGCACTTCTAGCAATCAGATTGGATGTATGCAGCTTAGGCAGACACAAAGCCTGCAATGGATTATGCTTTACTAAATGTTAAATCCCTTTATACCCGTCTAGTGACACACAATATGTAAAACTGACCACCCCGGGAGAGGGATTTACACTGTCCCAGACAAAGGAGGGGGTAGAGACAGCCAGGCAGAACAATATTGGAAATGTTATCGCCAAATGAAGTTAGCCCAGTGACCCAGAGATGACTCGGTATAAAATAAACAACCAACTGTTCACAAACACTGATTTTCCCCATTTATATTTTAAAGGCAAGTCTGACTCTTAGCTGTTTAGAAATCTCAGTTTGTGGCAGATGGGAGACCTTCACTCAAAAAACAAGACAGGATTTTAACTAAAGCCAAGCTAAAAATGCTCTTCATTAAAAGATCTTAAGCACTCCTCTTAACATTGCTTTCTTAGACCAAATGTTTTTATTTTGATGGTAAAAAAAATCTGAGTTAGTTATGACAACCTAAAGACAACACATTTTTCTGTGGATAATTACAGAGAAGTTTTCTTAAAATACTTCTGCATAAGATGTGGACAGTATTTAATGTTAACAGCACAGTTAATTCAGTTATAGTTATACAACACTAAAACTGTTACTCTATTATCTGATACTATTATCTTATTTCTCTCGACCTTTGTCTGTTAAAGGGCCACTATTACGCTATATTTCTGATCAATGTTATAAAACTGTTAAACTGTTACCTCCTCAAAAACATACCTAGAGTTTTGTTTTATTCACATATGTTTAACCCACAAAGCTTGCATATTTAGACTGAGAGTTCTTCTCTCAAACTAAAAACACACTCACGCTTGTGATGTCATGTGGTAATACAGGAAGTGCTCCACTGTTTCTAAACTCCATACACCTTCACTAGAATCATTTGGATTATTTCAGCTCTGGAATTGCTAAGCTCTACTGAACTAAAGGTAGCTGTTAATTATTTCAAAACCGCTTCATGACATCACAAAGTGGAATGGAGCATTTTGAGCTTTGGATTAATGGACTAATAGTAAAGGATTACTCAGACATGAGTGAATGAAACAAAACACATGTTTTTGAGGAGGAAACAGCATTACAACTTGGCTTAAAACTCATAAGAGTCAATTTTGCATAATATGGGACCTTTTAATATTGCAACAGATTATAATATTATGAAAAATATTTTTAATGAACATAATGATGCAATGTAGGGTTGACCCTGGTGTTGAATTTGGACATCTTTTGAAACCTCAATTAAAAGCCGTGTCTTCTTGCTTTTTGCCTATTGACAACCTCCCTCTAGCCTTTCCATTCCTATCCCGGCCTTCAAGATGGGTTCATGCGGCTTACTGCTTATCGATTAATGCAGTGCAGTTGCCCGATAGCTAGGCCTGCAGCTCACACTCTCACGATTGCATTTTAAAAGGCATACAGAGAACATCTCCTACTGCTGCTGGGACTAGTGGCTGTAGAGGTGCGCCGCAGGACCCCTGACCGACATCCCAAATCAATCTGCACCCCTTGGCTTAGCTCAGGACACTTCCCCAGGGCACTGCAGACACCCCACGAGTCTGGTCCCCGCCCTCCCCTCTTATTAGATCCTCTCTCCAGAGATTATACACTGCCACAGGGAGATCAATAGGAGATGGCCTGCTCTCCCGTGAACCTGTGCAGACATGAGGGTATCTGACACTGTAACACCCTTCAAATGCTAAAGAGATGTGCACCCTGAACAAAGCTTACAGTTTATTATGCCTTGTATTAAACAGAGTAAAATGAGGCATAATTATCAACCCATCTGCTTGTCCTGTATATATGCAGTAAATGTAGTAGCAACCATTAAATGCACAATTATGTTTTGTACAATTGTCAGTTGGAGGAGGTGATATTTTTTACTGATAATTAATGCAAGGAGGTAAAAGTGACAAAACCTATAGTAAAATGTTGTCATGAATACTCTCACAAAAAGAGATTCTTGCTATAGAGGTTGTATTGTTTGTTGAATACAAGCTAAAACAAATTCAATTAGCATATTTTTACACATTGGATTGCTACTTTAAAAAGAAAGTATGGCGCAAGTGCATATTGGCCAACAGTCGACCTGCTTGCCCTCTGTTCCGAGGCAGACAGGTGGCCGGCTGCCATCAAGTGTCTGCTTCCTTCCTAACTGACTTAATCACTGTTTGCTGTGTTTCAAACTAAGAAACCTAATAGAAATCCTACTGTTCCCTTCATCATGGCCACCAGTCACTGATAGAGACAAAGCATGTGTTATGTTTTGTATAGATTTTGTCTGTGTTAAGAACATTGTATCCCAGTCTTGGAGAGAAATGCCTATAGAACACATTTAGGAGACATTGGACAGCTGGTATTTGGTGCCACAGCCAATGCAGAAGCCCGGGGGAGTGTGTACGTGTCGCATACAGTGAGCCATGTCTGAAATACATTCAGCTCTGGATAAGCACCAAGTCTTCTCAATTCTCTGTCCTCACCCATAGCCCCCCCAACACCTCCTCCTCTCCTATGCCCCCTCCTCACCCATAGCCTCCCACCACCTCCTCACCTCTGCCCCCTCCTCACCCATGCCCCCTCCTCACCATGCTCCACACACAACTGTTGGCCGCCTCCTCTCGTTCATTTCTATGGGTTTTCAAACAGGGCTTTCACGTTTCACCCTGTGGGCACCGTGCAGAGCTTTATATGGAAAGTATTACAAAATGCCAGTTATTGCATTTTACTTGGTCTACACTGCTGAAAAAATAATATTGGACTTTTTCCTTGCCTATATCTCTCCAGATTCAAGCTGGCACGTATTGAACCTTATGCATTTAATCTTTTAGTACACACAAATCCTACTAATACTTCTCAAAAGATTAGTACTTTATAAAATGTGGGTTTGACAGTATGTGAAAAACAAGAACACTGTGCAGTTGAGTTGCTAGTGGCCCCCTTTAGAACTCTGTTGTCGTTAATAGGTTGACCGCTGCTGACCCAGGCCACCCTTTGTGAGACCACTGTTAGCATTAGCTCTCCCTGTCTTTCACTTTACTCTGCCCTGAAACACAAGCAACAGGCCCTGAGAGTCATCACATATTGAAACATGGCTATAAGATTCTGTATCCTGTCTCTGTCCCAATAGATCTATTTTTAAAAAAGTCCTCTTCATCTCTCTCCCATCTCTCCCCACCACGCCAGAGACTCTGGGAAAGGGCTTTTTTAGTGAAATCCAACCACCTGCCGACTGCTAAATGAGAAAGCGTGGGCTCGCCGAGAGGGGGAGAAGGTGGAGGAGGAGGGGGTGTTGTCAAAGAGCCTCTGTTCTCCCCCAGGAGCGCAGTCAGCTGTAGGCCAGCCCTATTGTAGAAAGAAGCGATGCTATCACTGTCCAGGTATTTCCCATTGCTTTCTAGTGAGAAAAGTAGAGGAGATCTGTCAGGCTGAGTGAGGAAACGTGGGGAGGAGACTTCGGAGGAGTCCATTTCTGTCCTTAGAGAGATGCTCTGTGGTCATCAGATGTGGGAATACACTGGTGTTGGACTGACAAGAAAATTTAAATGTGCTGGAATCCTTGTTTATTTTTCATAATTTTCAACTTTCATATGTCAATTTTCTACAGCACACATTTTATCAATGTGCAGAAAAATAACTAAAATGTTCCCACTAGTGCAAAGAAAAAGTACCTCGATAAATATTGAGCCCCAAAAATAACTGTTCCATCTAACACGTATAAGTCAATATAGTAATTATCGTGACAGACCTAATCATAGCGCTGTGCAATCAATCAGATATAAAGATCGAAATCAAGATTCAGTCATCTCTAATCATCAATGATATGCTTGAGTCTATTTAAGTCTGACTTGTTTATGTTCAGAAAATTAATGGTGAGACCCATTTTTAATTGCTTATAAGAAAGTTAAATTGAAATGAAAATTGTGATTGATCAGTTTGAGCCCAGCCCTTGGTAATCAGGAAAGTGACACACGCCAAATGCACAGATTATGTCCACTTAAAAACTACACTTCCAGCCAAAACACACCAGACACACCCTTTCATTCAATGTTTTATTTTTACAACTTTTTACATTTTAGATACATACAGAAGACATCAAATATATGAAGTAAGATATATGTAATTATGTAGCAAAGGAAAACATGTAAATAACTCTCTTAAATAGCTACCCTTTCTTGTCGAAAAATATTTAGTAGTTATTTAGCTTTTTTTCTTTACTACATAATTCCATATATTTTGTTTCATATATTTGATGTCTTCTGTATGTATCTAAAATGTGTAAAACAGTAAAAAATAAAGAAGAAAGAGCATTGAATGAGAGGATCGGTCCAAACTTTTGACCGGCACTGTACATTATTTAATAACTGAAGAGTTTTGGCAACAAATTTGTTATCTTTACTTAGTTTTCCCTCGATACAAACAAGGTACAAGCAAACTAAAAAGTATGGGCTCGTGGAAAAATATAGTGATTATAGCAGATTACTGAGGAGCTCTAGATTTATTATGTTTTCTCTGCTGGATGGAATATTATCATTATGACCACAGAGCTGAATCATTTAACAAGATGAACAAAGATGAATCACTCTTTGAATGCCACAAAGTCCACTACATGTTGAATAGACTGAGTTTAACCGTGCCCCTTCTCTTCCTCATTGCTGTGTGGCCGGTCGCGGATCACTAATAACTACTAACTGCAAAGCCCTCCATCATCCCGGGCCCTTCAGACCCCTCACACCCCTGTGGTTCCATTATTGCATTCCTTGTGCTATTTAATTTTCGGATCAGTACACTCGAGGGGGGTTAGCTCTGCTGTTGATGAGCGCATATGCCTTTTGTGTGTATCTGTGTGTGTTTGTGTGCGTGCGTGTATCACTTTTAACAATGCAGGTGTGTCCCGCCGCATGGCCTGCTCTCACCACCACCTGCGAGCCTGGACTAAACAAACATGGCTGTCTACTTAATAAGCCCCTGTTCATTTGAAATATGGCCAGTTATGGAGCTTTGTTGTTCTGATTTATCACAGTTCAGACTTTCATTGTTGCTTGCACCACGTGTGCAGCTGATTTTATCTGCAGGATTCACTGTTTACTCTATTTCACTGTGATTCACTTTATACTGAAGCAGGGTTATTTATTATAGAACATCTAAATGCAGCCTTCAAGTGTTTCGTAGTAAAGAACAAGATTTTTTTGTAATTGTTTTAAGTATTTAAAAAAAATCTTGCAAGAAACACTACATAATTAATGGTAGCTGTAACTCTCTTTTTCTACCCAGATGGTCTGCATAGCTCACAGGTCCTGGTTTTGTCCCTCTTTTTTTTGCATCTTTGTTATTCCTTTGTTTAGATTTTAGTCCCTCAAGTTTCAGAGTCATTTAAGATAATTTTGTAAAATTACTCACAAAATCAGTCCAATGCAGATTAAAACAATTCTTTGGTGCAGCTACATGCTACCTTTGTCTGTACTAAATCAAAATCCACTTTATCTCTGCAGCACTTTGATTATAAAATGTGCTATACAGAGAGAGAACAATAAAAAAAAACAACAGAAGGCATGGCAGTGGCAATGGCAGTAAATCAGTAAAATAAACAAATGACACACAAGACCACACAACTCAACGTGTTCTTAAAGCCAGAGAATTCACAAGTACTAGCACCTAAGCATCCTCCTTATTTGAGTCTACACTAAATTAAACCTCTTTTGGTTTGATACAGACGATTAGGACACGACTAGGTGTGTTTTAGATTAGACGTGCTCAGCGGCTGGAGGAACAATGAGCCACAGCTGAGAAAATAGCAGTTTGTGTGTGCGCGCCTCACAGGGTTATAACAAAGAGTATTACGATGCATGAGCGCAGCGCTGACAGTGTAATTGGAGAAACAGGGACTGCAGTGTTCAGGTTTCAAGTGAAGGGTCGGGGTCTGGCTCATGATTATCTCACCGTGTCGAAGTATTGGACTTTGTGGGGGCTCACGCTCAATGTGTCTGGGACAGAAGAGGTCAGCTGTGGAGACTGAGCTACAGGCAGAGAAGAGGAGAGAAGTTACTGCTATAAAGACATGAGTAATGGTCTTTATAATGTGATTGAATAGATCTGACCTCAAGCAGTCACTAATCTTGCCTGCTAAGAAGCTGTGTAATAATTTGTGTATTATCTTTTTGACAAATTGTAAATGTTTAGATATCAGTGTCTGGGTAGTTTATCTCGCAAGTGTGAGTGGGAGTTTCCATGCAAAAAATATTGTTGTTTATAGCCAGCATTGCTATGTTAGATTAGCAATGATTAGCAATGTTTAGTAATTTTGCATAACAATAGAGAGTACGTAAAACCTACTACTTTTCCAAAAGTTGACCGGTTAGAAAGAGTAAAACTCATCAGAGGTTAATGTCATACTAACCAAAGGGTCAATTGAGTCACATTTTTCAATTTTAACACTACCTTTGACTTGACTAATGACCAAATCAGTACTCACAAGCATGCCATAGTCACAGTAGAACTCACCCATTCATGCAGCACACTTCAGCCCACCCATACACTCCCCTCCCCCACCGAGCAGACCCCGGCATGGCCCTCCCCTCCCACTCCTCCACTTAAGCCTGCAAACCCGCTTCTCAACGTGCACAAAATGGTGGGAATTTTCAACAAGAGCCTACACCTCCTAGATTCACTCCATCATAACCAACTGCACTGACTTCAACTTTCATTCATTGGGATTGTACTGACAGCGAATGCCCTTGAGGAAGCTAGACTTTTAGTGCTCCGGGATGAATTTGAAATGTGCTTTTGACATTCGAAGAATAGACTCGCTAGCTGTAGCTGGTCTGTGAATGATTAAACTCTCACCGTTTGAGCTTTTTATATTTTCAACCATCTTTTTTCTGCTCGCTGAACATTGGCAGACCAGGCCTTTCCAAATTAATATGTGCCTAAGCCTAAGGACCACTAACGTCCAGCGATTAAACCCTTCCAAAACATGCAATCTCATTCAGATTAGTGTCTTTTGTTCCTCGCCATCCCTCTCCACCTCCCCCTCCCATCCATGCTCCTTGCTATGTCACCCTAACACAATCACACTTATGGATATTTTCATTCATGTTATCTTGTAAATTACTTCCAGGAACGCTGTATAGAATGGGGGCTCTGAGCTTGGAGAGGGCAGCAGTGAGAGAGATATAACATTGGGGATGATAAACCTTAGCCCCCTCCCCTTTTCCTCTCATCCTTTTCAGCTGCACAGCTCATTCAGCCTACAGCAGATAACGAGCACAGGGTTAGCATACACACACACTCCAAAACAAAACCCACTATGATGTCACAGGCATACACTACCTCTACAAATGCTATCTTGGGTGACACAGCCATTTAATATCATGGCCACCTTTCTCTTTTCCCTGCACAAGCGGTAAGATAAACCACAGCCGGATCGATGGCTCTGTTGACACAAACAAATAAATAACAGATGATGCCACTGTCAGTCACTGAAAAGGTATCTCCACAGCTTTTGTTCTGGGGAAAAGCAGCGGCGTATCATGGGCGCACACAGCCTCTCAGTGTGGCGTTCCATAAAATGAGCTGTTGTCACTGTAAATTCTATGTATGCTGCTGCCGGTGCTGGTGGTGATGGCGTTTTCCTTTTTTTTTTTACTTGAATGAATGCTTCAAAGAGCCTCTATCACGCGGCAGAGAGTGGTTTTCCCTCTTCTATTGCTGGATGTGTGTTTGTGTGTTAGTCGAAGCAGGGGTGCCATGCTCTGCTGCACCAAATGATGGCAAAACAGCCCTGTGCTACTCTGGGAGCGCTTAAATACTTCCATGAATAGACACATCCTCAAACTGTTTAGAAGGGGTTGTGATTTATTTGATATGTTTTATTAAATCATCAAATGCCTTCCTACTCATACAGTGAAAGTAAGCACTGTTTTCGTTTTTATATATAGACTTTTGAAATCTTACAAAATGAATACGGAAAACTTTGCACATTATTGATACTACACTAACCTTGTAAATATGTGGCTGCTCATTGCCAGTAGAAAGGGCATTTGTGTAGTGCTGAAAACAAGGCTAGAAGTATTGTTCATAAAGAAGTTGTTGTTTTTGTCCTCAGTAAAGTAAAAAAAAAAGTGTTTTTCTTTCAAGGTTTGACAAGGTAAACGTGCTTTCAGTTAGCTTACAGTCTGTTTCAAATTGAAAACATTTGTACCGACACAGCGGGTGTGTATATGTCTATTCTTATGGCCCTTTGTTGTTGCCTTTGTTGTTGCTGTATTAAATCCCTGTTTGCTGCAGCCAAAGGTGAATAGAAAATATGCACCTGTAGTGTTGTGTTGCTACTAAAATTACAAACTTGCTTTCACTAGTAAGAAAAAGGCGTGATACCCAATACAGATTTCAGTACCATAAAGTAAGCACTTTAAACATTTTATTTTATTTACATTACAATTTTTTTTTTTTTAAAGTGTCTTTGATCTGTGACTGAAGTAGTAAGACCACATGGTAATATTAAACACATTTTGTATGCATACTTCTTCAGTTGAGTATCTTGTTTCGAGTTGATTATTATCTGGGTGTCCATTTTTGTAAAGCCCTTTGCCAAACGTGTAGATGTTTCTGTCTTTATGTAATAAGTGTAACACTTGGCAGTTCCTCAAGTGCTGTGCCAGGCTCAACAGGAACCATTAGGCCGGTGTTCGCTCTCCCTCCTCCTCCTGTTCTCCGAGCTCTTTTCTGCAGAAGTGGCTGGGTGTTTTTTGTCCTCTGCAGCGTGAATGTTTTTGTTAAGGAGATGAGGGTTCACAACCTGGCCATACCACTAGTCACATTCAATTTAACAGAGCAGCCAGTCCGGGTTACCTCCTCTCACCCAATACAAGTGGGACATTGGCTTACACTGGCTTATGTAACTTGGCACAGTTTCTGAAACGGTGATCCTGAAACTTATCACACCAAGTGCCGCTTCAGACAAAGTGTGGGACTGTAATTACTAAATGATTACCTCTGGACTAAACCTGAACTTAAAAATCAAGGACTATGTTAGGACTAAACCAAACAGGATTAAACAAGATCACGGTTTAGTCCAGCTGTGAGCACTACAGATTAAAGCCCATAATAAGACCTTGATTAAAATGGAAGTACAACTAAAATACTATATAAAATTAATCCACACAGTTTGAGAACCATGCTGACTGAAAACAGGTTAAGGATTACTCTCGCTGCCAGCCAAACCCTAATGTGTTGCATATATTGACAGTAAAGAGGTGTTGCCGGTGAGTGGGCTGATGCCAGGTTAAATGGCTGCATTGCTCACTCACTGTATAAATGTAGTGGAACAATAACATAATTCCCCTTGGGCGTAATGTTTGCTTTGGAACGGCAAGGTTGTAGCTCTCCAAAAGTCCTTAATCCTATTACTTGCATTCCAATTGAATTTGACTCGAGAAGGAAAAAGTGTCTCTTCAGCAGCGAGGTAACACCAAATAATATATTACAAAGTGTGTCTGCATAAAACATGAAAGCTCTGGGGAAGTGCAAGCATCCTCTTTCTAACTCTCTTGTTTTTTTTTCTTTCTTTCTTTACAGATTGTGTGTACATCGAGAGTCGGCGGCCCAACACTCCTTACTTCATTTGTAGCATACAGGATTTTAAATTGGTGAGTAGCCCTGGCTTCCCATGCTTTGTCCATTCGCCAGCACCCGTTAAATATCCTCAACAATAACTCACTCACCCTCCTCTTGCCAAGTGTTGTTCAAGTGTGCCAGAAACTAGTGCCATTATGTTGTGCCAAGAGCGAAAAGTTACAAAAACATCTTTATAATAGAGGTCAACCTAGTTTCTTTTAACTGGTCAGGTGGAAACATACTCATTCCCCTGTGCGTTAACTTTGAATAGGAACTGGCTTAACTCTCCGCAGCAGTGTAATAGCGCATGTAATAGAAATAAAGATGTTTTTCAGCATCTTTAATTGATTTAATGAGAGACCTTCGCCAGTTCCCGATCGATTTTTTTTTTTTCCACTTAATGTGAGCAATTTACCTTCTTCTGCTAAATAAAGACAGGAATGACTTTTTATTTTGTGAGTGAAGGTGGCTGATTTATTGACGTTGTTTAGCTAAGTGATACAGATCTGTTGCATTGAACAAAAAGGCCTTACCCACTAAGTATAATTCTTAAGGCTTTTCATATTTAATACCCCAATAGTGCTGACACAAAATGTAATTTATGTAGACCCTGTTTTGTAGAATTGCCTTTTAATGGGCTCTTTTGCCTTTGTTCTTTCTCATAATAGTGGAAGCCAGCATGAAGGTCAGTGTTTTGTTATACCAGGAGGTCAGAGTTCAACAGAGCCCCTGGTCTAAACTGCCAAACATTTGAACTGAAAGTGCTTGTTTTTAATTACTCCTATTGTTTGGGGACCAGAGCTGTTATTATTAAGTAACATGCAGTTTTTGTTTAGGCTGATTTGTTGGGCTTTTAAGGAAATCACAGGGATAGACTTGATCTTTATCACTAATTGTATAATAGTAGTTTTAAGTTGGACTGTTGGACATTGCCTGACATATTGGGATTGCATTATTACTGCGCTTTGAGCTGTTTTGCAATTAAAAAACCCATAGACTTTTATGACATTTATGTAACTCTGTTTAAAGTTAATTAGACCCACCTTATATGAACAAACTAAGTGCTTAATGCTAAATCAATCGGCTGTAGAAATCCTCTGGAGTGAGCATTACTCATCCTAGAGCAGATTTGTTGTCTAAGCGCAGCCCGTCGTGAGGAGCAGCCAAACCCCCAGAGGGTGCCGGTAATGGCCGCCAACAGCCAGAGCGATGATTGGAGGTCAGTGCAGAGGTCACACACTGCGCTGCTCTCAAAAGGTGGACTATAGCTCTATGCATTCGGGACTATAGCTTTTGTGTCTTTGGGTAGGGCTGCTAGGTGAGGCACAGAGTGGAGGACAAGCAGGCCCCATTGCAGCAGGACTTTAATCGGATTGCTGCTAGAGAGTGCTGAGAGCCGCAGGAACCCACCTCCACAAAAACTCCCTGATTAAGAGCCGCACAAGAGGTCTGGGCCGGTCAGGGGTAATTGTCCCAGGACAGGGAGAGAACTGGCTCCCATCGGATGATTGCCCTTTCTGCCTCTCACATACAGGGAAAGACAATCAAAGACATTATTCTTACTTTCTTTTCTCTCCATGGGTTTCAGCATCCTGTTACATGCAACATTATGAGGATGATTTACAATTCAAAAGATATAATATTTAGTTAGTTAGTTTTAAATTGATAATCACTTTGGCAACAGTCCTAATTTTTCATCATTCTGAAACCCATGGATAGTCTATTTTGGTGTTAAATGCATGGACAACACTTTACTTAAGTTGTCAGCATTTCGCGTGACTCTAGCTTTTTCAGGAATCCCTTTGAACCACGTGTATTATTTTAGCTCTGTAGATATAAACCAGCAAACCATTTAAATACTACCAGCTTCTACCACAAATGGGGAAGCAGTTTGGTTTTCCTGTGTGCATGTGGAGTCGAAGTGGGAAATCTCCCAACGAGAGCTCAACGTTAGCATAGCGACTGTTTCCTCTTGTCTCCAGCCTCTCCGCAGCCCCTCCCCCACCCATCTGTAATTAATGACCAGCCATCTGCATGCCTGTGTGTGTTTGAGCACACTGTACCCTTGTCCTCTGATGTTAAAACAACAAGTCCCGCTGGCTTTCCAAACAACTACAGCCCTTTTTTTTTTCAATGAGCTCACTTTGTCACCTGCTATAAATCAACTCTCGGAGTGGCACCACACGCTCGCTACATCTGCAGTTCCTAATCTCTATTTACTAGACCTGGGTAAATCCTCTTTTAAGATGATGGCTGATTTGGATTGCACTTGCACATCTAGCTGTTTAACCCCGAGTTTACCCTGCTCAAAGAACTGGGACACACTTTTATGCCTTTGGGAAAAGAGGAACACTGCAGCAGCTACATTCACTCCTGATTATGCTCTGTTGAGGAACCTGATCCCTTTATAATCCTTGTTGCTTTTACTTAGCAAAGTGTTGTGTGTATTTTCAATGTTGTCTTACATAGCTGCAATTAGACTAAAATTGCTCTTGTGTTTTTTCTAGGAGTATCAGAGTGGTACTAGTTTTAAAGTGTTGACATGATACTAAAAAACTTAACTTTGATGTCACAATGAATGCTCATGATATACCATTTAGTAGTGCTTTCTTTATGTTACCTTATATATACTAGATAAGACCACAAACTTTAAGATAAGGGCAAATTTTGTTAAGATAACGTTATTTTTTTTTTTATTTTGATACTTGCTCAAATGAGTACGATAATTTCACAGCCATAGGGCGCACTGGATTATAAGGCGCAGCTTCAGTTACAGGTGCTTTTTTGTGCTTTTTCTGCATTTAACACATACAAAAGTCGCACCGTTAGCCCAAGCATCCACAATCCATTCACAAATCATGGCGTAACTCGCCCGGTGCGGCGTGTTCTCCGTCTGTCATAGTTTCAATATTTTAATAGTTTTAGTCTGTTATTCTATACTTTTGACATCCTTACTACTTCATTATACTGCATCTAGCCAGTCATCAGAGCAACTAAAGTACAAGTGCTTTTTGTCACACTGGTAAACCACTACTTGTTGATGAAAGACACAACACTGAAGAGATCCGTTTCTGCTATTACTCAGCCTTCCACTTTTTGTAAAGCAATGAAATTCAACTCTAATCAAATGCCTTACGTGAATAACTCCCACCCCAGCCATCACCACATCCCACTATTTCCTGAGTGCTCATCGTTCTCCTGCTCTGTCTGCGACCCCCAGTTTTCTCTCCCTCTCCTCTCCCTTATTGATCTGCCCTCTCGGTCTGAGCTACTGCAGAGGCGGAGGAGTAGGGAGGAACCAAACAGCCTCATCGATATCACCTCTCCTTGCCCATTCCTCCTCTTCCCTCAGTCTTTAGGCCATAACCATCTCACTCATGTACTTTATCTAATGACCTGTGAATCCAATTAGCGCTGTGTAGAAATCCTCAATGTATCCATCAATCTCGCCAATGCTGCGAGGACTGAAGCCTGCCTCTTTCTTACAGCTGTGTTCGATGTACTTTGCCTCTTATTTCACATCCATGCACAAAAATCCATTCCGCATTATTGGGGTCATATACAACTCAAAGGACAATTGTTTATTCCGTGTTTGTTTGCTCACACCAGTGGCATATGTGGCGCCCAGTCTAACCTCTCCATGTGACATATTGATCCGATGTATGGATTTCAGCCTCTCCTGCCTTCGTCCTAAAATGTCTGCCCAGAAACAGAGATGACCAGGAGGAGGCCATTTTAAAGCATTGGTCTATGGGAAAAAATGTACCTTTGACATATGGCCCATACATTACTTTAAATACAGATTTGTCAAATAACAGTTTATCGTCTGAGGCAATGTTAACATTGTTTGTACTTGAGGCTTTTTGTATGTCTTTGTCAAAGCCCAGATAACAAAGGGCAGATGAACAGTTAGATATATGTATTCAAATTAAAGGGCCCGTCTTACGCTATTTTCTGATCTATGTTATAATATCGTTTCCTCATCACAAACATACCTGGAGTTGTATTTTGTTTCATTTACATATGTTTAACACACAAACCCTGCATATTTACGCTGTGTTCTTCAACACATTGTTCCACCTTGTGTTGTCATGTAGTAAAACAGGAATTGCTCAAGTGTGTTTTTAAACTCCATATACCTTCGGTAGAATCATTTAGATCATACCAGCATTGGAGTAAAAGGTAACCGTTAACTTGAAAACTACCACTTCATGACATGACAAGGGCAGAGCATTTTGAGCTTCGGAGTTATAGACAGACTAATAACAAAGGATTACTCAGACATGTGTGAATGAAACAAAACACAACTCCACGTTTTTGATGAGGGAACAGCATCATAACATGACTTGGAGCTCACAAGAGTCCATTTTGTGTAATATAGGATCTCATGTGCACATAGTAGAAATCATAATGTCTTGTGAAGTCAAAATAATGTGTTGAAGTTAACTGAAGGTCTTTATCATTGAAACCTTTCCTTCTGTAACCTGAACACATTAAGGACTGCTCCGGACACAGTCCTCTGCCCTCCTCTGTCTCAGTTTACCCCCGCTTCGTGACCTTGTGTAGTGTTTACATCCATATTTGATGAGCGGTGATTGTGCCAGCTGTGCATCCTGTCTGCACATATATACACTCACCATTATGGGCTGTACCCCTGTTTACGCTCCAGCCACATGTTTGTTATTGTCACCAGTCAGACATCTTATTCTGGAGGGCAAGCACTGTAAGATCTGGTGGTATTCTGCTTGTGTCTACTTTATAAACGTCTATGCATTGTCCTGAAATCAAATCCTTTCTTCTCAGCCATAAAACAAGGACTAACTAATGTTTTATTTAGTATGCAAATTATGAAGCGGCTAATGGCTTTTTGTTGAAGATAAATTAGACTATAAAATTGCTTCCTGTTAAGCCCTAAAGCATTGCCTTATCTTGTTCATGTGTCCAAAACATCTAATCAGTAACATTTCTTTACTCTAGTTTTATAAGAAGTCATTCAAAATCATTCAAAATCAGTAATCGTTGTTGTCCCATTTGTTATCTTGTTATCTCATTATTTAGTAGATTTGTTGTAGAAGGGATGCTCACATGACTTTGAATACAGCTTTGTCCTCACAAACCAGCTCTCTTTTTAAAACAATGGTATTTTGTGTTAACAGTTTCCTACATTAAGTGAACCATTCTTTTCTCTGGTTACGTGTTGTTGTCGTCGCTGATGTGTCTAGCATTTCCACAGCCTATAGCTTTGTCTTGCTATCGCTCCACTGTAGTTAATCACTTGTTCCTTGTAAGTGTGCAGCCTGAACACTGAACAGATCTGCTGTCCGCTGACCCGGCCCACCTCCATCCATCCTGCTCTCGGGGCCGTGCTGGTCTCTTCCGTCTCCATTTCTGCCTCTGCCTCATCTGTCCACTCCTCCACTTCATCCCTAGCACTCTTTATCCCCTGTCACTCCACTCCCCCACTGCCCCTCCCTATTCTCCTCATTGTGTCCATGTCCTCAACACTCATTGACCCCCTAGCTCCCCTCTCTGCTTGGATCTAACCTCATTTGCTGTTATTGGCTAAGTCAGCTGTGTCCGCTCCCCCCTCCCTCTCTTCTTTTGGCTAATGGAGTGATTGCAGCGATTTTTTTTTTTTTTTTCCCTCTAGGGAGCAAAGAGGGATTGAGGAGGCTAGCACACACCCACACGTGCCGCCTCTTTGCTCAAACATGCTAACATCTCCACTGCTAGATCCCTGAATGTGCTTATAGAGGTTTAATTAGATGACATGTACAATGCAATTATCTAGCCAGGAGTCCAGCTCATATGTTGCAAGCCTGATCAGCTTAAAAAAGATGGAGGGATTTTCCTTTGTCAGGCATCCGGCTTTCATTTGGAGAGTGTTGACTTGGCATCGTGTTGTAACTATGTCAGGATGTGATGTGTGTGTTGTGAAAACATGTGGAAAGGAAAGAAAGCTTGACCAATGCGTGTGTGCGTCATCACCTAACTGCTTTGCGATATTGATCTCACATATTAAAACCTTAGCAGACGTCGATTCGCTCTGGCCTTATATCTTATTGAACAAAACATACGGGCAGGTCACATGACTCGAGCTCGATAGCCAGTCATTAAAGGCATTTGTTAAATTGTTTTAACTTCAGTAAGCAGACAAATGATTTCCCTGCCTCTTTATATAGCAGTGCACTGGATCAGCAGGTTTAAGAAATCCAATTTTGACCGATTTGCAAGCGCAGATGCCACAAAGTGCAGCCTTCAGTAACAATGTTAAAATACACTTCAGAATATTTTTCAACTATCAAAATCCAAGTCTGAGCACTGTCATTTTGTCTATTAAAATTTACTCTCTCGTTTTAATCCCTTTTTTCCCAATTCAAGAGGGAACTAGTGAGGAGATTGTTCTTTTCCATTTGTTAGTTTTAAAATAATTTCCCCAAACAACATTTTTTTTTTTTTTCTTTTGGTAATTGCCGAAATAAAATCCACAAAGCTGGCAAAACAATAATTGAAACCAACTGAAAATCCTAGCTCTTTCTTTGTCAAAGTCTGCGTCTACTCTGCACTAGCTTTCTGATTTTCTTGTTGTGCTGCATTTAAAAGACATTGATTATATATTGATTGCCTATAGTTGTCATTATGTAATCACAACCTATTGTCAGTCGTGTTGGATGACTAACACTAGCGCTTGCCCCGTTGTCATGTAAACAGCCTTTGTACACTTTCAGTATAGATCCACTCTAGTGTTGATTTCTGTCCTCTGGTGACGGTCTTATCATACAGCCTTGGAAAATGCCAGCCGCTCAAAGCTCCCATAATTAAAACAGTTTGATAAAGATGCAAATATATGTGCATAAATGTGCATGCTTAACCCGGGCAGTTATTAGCTTTTCTGAAACCATCATAGAGCCCTAATGGAATCCAAAGTGGCCGGAATTAGCCTAACAATGAGATCCACAAGCTAATCAGGTTTTGACTGGTTTGTTCCTTGCATATTATTGCGACAGGGAAACATCACTTAATGCTAAACGCGCTGCCATGGCTCTGATCCCTCCTCTGTTTTGTCAATGAAAGCATATGCACCACACTTTAACCTTCACTAGTTTCTTAGCGCAACTGTGCCAATGAGACCAGACTTCCACTACAGGGGCATCTATTTTCTATTGTCACTGTTTTTTAATCTTTTCATCTCCCCTCTTCCTCCCACCTCAGTCGAACACTTTCAAACGCAATTATGGATCAGTGCATGTCGCCATCAGTCTTGTTAATATTTATCGAGAGGCACAGCAGCAGCCCTCTCCATAGTCATTAGGGCCGGTTTTATTTGTGCTTTCTCTCTTTTTCAGCCCACGGTCCACTCTGACGCTACATTTCACAGGCAGGAGTATGTGGCAGGCTTTCACAATAGCGTGCCCAGCTATCTTAAGTGTCTTCTTGTCTCTGTAAGGAAGCTACTCTGACAAGGGCATCTAGCTGTCTATAGACATGGGCCGACCGAGCAAGAATCTGCAAGCTTTTTGATTGAAGCATTCTGCCTGTGAAGCTCCCTGTTGAATAGAACTCCTAAGAGCAATAAAAGCCAAATACAACAGTGACTGTAGCAGTGAATGACTGCCCACTGTCGCTTACCCACAAAAGAAAACATGCCAGAAATTGCTAGCGACATTATGCCTCTTAGCAGAGGTTGGCAAGAACGCGTTAAGCGATGGAGTGTTTTTTTCCGTTTCGCTCAAATTAATTCTGCGCACATTACCTGCCTTGTATTTGACAAATAGCCCCCTCCCTCCACTCTCCTCGCTGTTGCCTGCATTGACTACTGCAGGCTGTGAGCAGAGGATTTTTACTGCTGCTCAGGCACTATCAGGTGATTCTGCCCATTATGACCATTTTGATTAATGCTCTTCTCTGCTTTGCTCCCCTCCCATCTCTTTCTCTCCTCTTGTCTCTACGCACTTGAAATTTCACTCAGCTATTTATTATGCTTTGTAATAATAACAGATTTGAGGGTTTCTGGTTGTTTGGATTGACAACTGCTAGCTATGCATCGGTGTTTGCAAGATCAGTTGGCAGACAGATCCAGCGTGTGTCTCTTCGGGGAGGCAGGTGAGATTGATTGTCCACAACTATGAATAAATAAAGCGATACAAAAATGCAAGGTTGGTATAGCGGCACGGTTCAGCTCCTAGCAGTGAGATAGCCGCTCTCTCGAGGGTATGTCCAAACCTGCTCAACTCTCCCTGTAGTCCCTTCTTTTCATCTTTTTGGACAGATAACACTTTCTAGTCTCACCCTCGCTGGCCTCCCCATGCATTCGCTAAACGCTGCTATGGAAACTAGTACTCAGCCAATGGGATTATCTCTCTTCTTCTCCAGGATAGACAGCACAGCAGCGGGAGGAGGAGGAAGGGGAAGTCGACACAGGCAGAACTCAAATGGGGTTTGCGTGTGTTTTTATGAGGTGATTACCTTCGCAGATGGAGAGGCTGTAGCTCACAGACAGAGGGGGGGCTATGGGAGTGAGGGGGCCCGGACCAGCAGCCATAGCATTTTTGTTAGCCTCTTTAAAAGCTTGATCAATAGCCACCTCCTTGACCCACCACTGCTAAATTATTCAACAACAGAGTCTTTTCCACAGCCTTCCCCCTTTGAGTTTTATTAGTGCAGCCTTGTTCGCACCTAGGGATTGACTTCAGTTTGGTGTACAGTTTGTAACCAACTATCCTTTGTTTTGCTTTTGTCTTTTGGCTTAGTGTTTTTAGCGCCTCCTTTTGGACCATATTAGTCTACATTTTATTCATTTTAAGACTTCTAAATTTGTACTTTATTTCCCTACGCTCTATTTTAATATAAGGTCATCAAGTCAAATTGTTGATAGCTGAAGAGATATTGGAGAACTTTTATGTTACAATTGAAGTAAATGGGTCTAAAAAAAACACCCAGACTATTTAGTTTTACTAAATTTTGAAAGGTGTCTTACAATTCCCCTCTATTCCCACAGCTAATTCCACCTCTGGTTGCAAAGTCACTAAAATATTCCACTCTGCATCAGATCCTTTTTTATCCTGGCACATCACAAGTGGAAATCTCCCCTCTGATGTCTTCACTAACATCTGAGGCAAATTCAATGCACTCTGGCGTCGAGCACTAAATCTTATCTGAAACAGCGAGAGCAAACAGACAGCTCTCTCTCCTTCTGCCTTTGAAGAGAAAACAAATGTAGTGGCACTGTCAAATAATGTAGGCACTTTTTCAGCTTTCAAGATTCAACACCATCATTATAACAGAGTGTTCTGTTCTGTTAGCTGACCACCAGGTTTCAGTCTTTAAATGAAAACAGTTCCCTTCTCCACAGGGGCTGCATCTCGGATTAGAGGGCCAGAGATTCTTTGATGTAGGGTAATTTTCATAATGTTAAATTTGGTTTGACTTAAAGTTAGACTCTACATAATAAATAAAAACCTGTTTTGTTGTTAAGCCCATTTTGTTCCCTTGACAACCTTTGCGGTAACATCAAGAAATTGTCCAAATAGTTTATTTTAGTCCATTGCTTAGTCCATTTCACAGTATAAACTGCATTTTTACCTCATCTCCTCAAGTGCCATTCTGATTCAACTCATTCCACATCAAGGTTGCAGTTTTACCCTTGGAGCCGATTTCTTATCTGAGCTTTCTCATGGGAGCACTTTATTTATCAAGTCTCTGTCTCTGCCAAACCACCCACCGGTGTAGTGGCGTAACCAGACACTAAACACATTGGGATTGGTCAAGCTTAATTGGATTGGCCTCTGCTCTGAAAATGGCCGACTAATTTTTCCTCACACTTAACATCGACAATCCTCTCCTCCAGTCCCCCTGGCTCATTTCATCCTCAAACTAAGTGGGTATCTGGTGGAGCTTATACCGCTGGTTCCCAAACCATCCCAGCATAATTTCCAGCTTGTCCAATGTGTGACACGCCAATAAAAAAAAAAAAGAATGAGAGAGCAACAGGAAGGGAGGGGGAAGTGCCGATTTACAGTGGTATCGAGTTCACACGCTTCAACCAAGACACTTTTCCATTAAAGAACACATGGTGCAAATTATCTCTTGCCAGTCGAGGGAGCAGAGGAAAGAAAGGCCCAAGGAGGAACCAAGTGCAAGGGCAGAAGAGGAGAAAGAAACAGGAATCGGACATATCTGGCATTTTTGTGAGGTCTTAGGAATGTCTTCACTTGTACCTTTACTCAAACGTTAAAACAACAACAGCTTCCACACTAGCCCCCCTTGGAAAACTAACCACTGTGAAAATGTGCAGCAGCCGGTATCTGCCCCCATCTCTTGTTGCAACTGGCTCACATCTGCTCCGACTTTGATCCTGAAAGAAAAATATCACTGGCCAATCGCTGTTAAGAAGCAAGGACAACTCGGGTCTAATCCTAAAACAAAGAAAATAATTCTATCAAGCTTGTCATCAACATTTAGACATGGGGTCTGCTCTGTAATGGACTCAGTATGTAAGCATGTGCGCCCTTTTGATGAGTTCAGTGTGTGCATCTAGTACAGCTGCTTTTTCGAACATCCTGGTGTGGCACAAAAATAAAATTTGAATAGCAAATTGAAACAGGCAATTGTGCTTGGTTTGATGTTAAGTGAAGGAGAATACGGGAAATAGCTTTTTTATTAAGTCAAAATGGTTGTCAAATGATGGACTAGTTTAATAGTGTAAATTTGATAGGAGACCTTTTATAAGAACCTTAACGAGAAACTGACTCTATATTAGAAAATGAAAACATGTTTTAAATAGCAATCAGTCAGTCAGTGAACCATGATCTGCTTTTGATTTCCAGATGAACTAGAAACTGGTCTACAAACCCGATGGGACCTGTGCCATAAGATCTCCGAAGATAAAATTGCCACACGATTGAGCACACATGTTGACAATAACCTCCTGAGATTTTTTTCTCCGTGTTAAGACTTGGCTTGAGCTGTAGTTTCAAAGGGCAATACTACAATGACAGCAAAGATGTATATAAAAAATAAAAAGGGCAACATTGTAAGCTACAAAATGCATTATAAATTATGTCAAAATCTTGTCTTGTTGCATTCTCGTGGGCCCAATCTCGTGTCTCGTCCCACCCACACTGAGAAAATTTGTCTGTTTCAGATTTCACCTTGTTCCTCCCTCACAAACCTCTCACCAGAGACTCACCACTGTAGCATACTTTAGGTACGACCCGATTTAGCCCGCTGTGTACCGAAGGAGGGCTGCCTGTGTGTTTTTCCATTCGTCGCGTCACGTTCCCGCCCACATCGCCTATGACTGGTGTTGCATATGCTTTGATGGGCAAGCCTAAATTGTGTTTGCCTGTCTGTCACAGCCAATGGCTCGCTCACACGGTCAGGGGGAACCGCAGCTGCCAGAGCTCCGAGACGCTTGGCCACACAGACTCATCATTTAGTCTGCATAGGTGCTTTTTTATACATGCCTGCCTGGGTTTTCCTTATGTCCTTTGTGTCTGTTCTTTTAAAATAGCCCATTCTGTTGCAAATATTCCCACCCACATTTGAACGGAAATTTCACGCTACTACCAGTTGATTTTTATTTTTGTCTTGATCTTAAGCAGTGCTTTATAAAGACATTGCTGCCTTCAAAGGGACCTAGTAGCTGTATTTCCCTCAGTAGCTGTATTCATTTTTGCTGCTCAAACGCTCTTTGTTCTTTACAGGAATGTACTTAACAGTTAGGCGTTGTTGTTGTGTTTGGGAACAGAGATGCCTTTGTTTCGGCAGCCACTTAACAGGGGTCTACAGAGAGGAGGGGAAATATTACATTAAGCCTACTGTTAAAATTGCTTAAACACAATGGTAATAAAATGATATAAACAATACAAACATCCCCAAGCCCCCCTTTTTTCAACTCTCCCTGTTGTATAACATTGTTATTGCAGACTGCACTGAAATGATTTAATATAGCAATATAAAAATGTGTTGCCAATTATTTAAAAAGATTCATTCAGAGGTAAAAATCTGTGAACTATAATAATTTCTTTCTTTAGTGACCTCTTGTGGCTGGAGGTGTTTGTTCTAATGCTTTTCAGAAAAACAGGCTGAATATTTGCTAATCAAGGTTTAATTGGTTGCCACTGTAAACAACTTTAATTAGGTGGCATATGAATACTTTTAATGTCCAAATCATAGTTAGTGTGATTACCGTATGGTTGTGGAGCCAGCTGTGTGTTTATAAAGAGAATAATAGATACTGTAACTGCTGCCTATAGTTAACCTTTAGCGATTTAGCATAGCAGCCCATTTACAGATCACCATAATGTCCTCTCCATATGAGGGTGAAGAATTCTTTATACACCACAATCATCTACACTTTTCATATCTCACAGCATTCTTCACCTTAGTCCATACAACCTTTTTCTGCTCCTTCTCCTTTGCTGTCTGGTCCTTATGATGGATCTTGTGCCCCGAGGCTTCATGGGAAATAGGAAGAGGGAGGGGGCATTACTGATCACGGCCCAGCAAATGTCCGAATTGGTTCACATACCAACAAGAAAAGGACAGTGCGAGGGGAAAAAAAAAAACTGTCTGTCCTGCTCCTTTCGAGGTGAAATCGAGTGATTTAATGCGCGACCCTGTCAGTAGTGGGTAATGGAGTTGGAGGATGAGACCAGCCACTCTTTCCATCACTGGTTTGGGGTGGGGGTGAGCGGGACCCCTGTCTGTCTGCTGTGGTATAGACTGTGACCTGTAAGTCCTCCCCTCCCTGTAGAGCCAGCTCATACATACACTCACACACACACAGAACATACAACACACAACACACACACACAGCCAGTGCAGCTCAATGCTTCACTGAGGAGGCTAACTTATCTTACCAGTGGATGGACAGCAGGATCCTGGAGGAGTTTGAAGGAGCTAACAGATGGCTCGCTAGCTCCATGCATGTGTCCTTTCATACCAAAATGGCATTATTAATGCTATTCTATGTTTCTTGTAAATCAAATATGCCATCTTTAGACTTGTGTTTACATAGTGTTGTTTTAAACCCTCTGTGTAATCTCTTCACATCCTAAGAATATGTGGTATTTCTGGTTCTGGTTGATATTTAATAACTATAGATCCCATTATTACTGATCCTTTACAAACAAAAGACAGAAGACATATTGATTAAACAAATGACCATAATGGAGCTTAAAAGAGGACCAACGTCTAGCCTGAAATGCCCTGTCGGAAACACCTGGCTGGATCATTAGCAGGTTTGTACATAGAGAGAGCTTTGAGTGATAATGAGACATGATGCTGTTTAGACAACAAAGGCTTGCCTCAGAATCCGCCGAGTTGCTAATTGAGCATTTGTGCAGGTTAATTCAGGACGTTTTTTGTTCATCCGCCATTGAAACCCTGCACTGTGAATCTGTCTGCTGCAGCTGAATCCGACAGTGAAAGAGTATTGACTTCTTTATTGATCACATACATCTCCCTCCTTGTCTTTGTCTCTGCTTGGGTTGTCCTTCCTTGCTAACGTTTTGCATCTTACAGAAAGCCTCTCTCAGCAGCACATTCACATTCAGCCCAGCTCAGCAGAAAGCCTTAAGGCACAGATATTGGCTAAAACAGTATTAACAGCCTGCTCTAGCTCCCGCTCAGCGCAGGACACAGCGGCAACTGGACATAATTAGGTGCAAACTGTTTGCTGCCACGCTAAAATGCCATTTAAATGCCAAATGGCAGCCTGGGTGTGTATAATATGTGGATCTCTGGCCTGTTGCTGGAGACCGTGTGCGCTGCCAGAGAGAGGTTACACACAGATAAGTGGTTGTTCTTGCGGTTTTGGCCCACGTTGCCCCTTGTAGCTCATCAGCGTCGGCATCCCATCCAAAAAGCCAGCTATTGTTAGCGGCCGTGCCATCTGATAAACAGCAGTGGGGAGGTAACTGACTAATGAATGGTGCAAGTAAAGGCAGAGATGACAAGCCCTTACAGCTGGAAGCGTTTAAACCCGAAATGAACAGTGGTAATGCATCTCCAAATAAATACATTTATTCTAGGCCTGCTCACTGCTGTCTTTGGCTCGTCAATAACCTCTTAATGCTTTTGTTTATGGAGCTTTGGCAGCACTTCTTCCCTGTTTCCTTTAACCGCTTTGGCTTTAGCGGCACAGTTTCTCCCCAGGACTCCACAGCACTTCAGGCCCATATAAGGAGTGGGTCCAGGCTGTGTGGGGCTCTGTACAAAATCATAAGGTGTCTGGAGTCCACCTGTCAAGCTCCACCAGTGCAGCCTTTAGCTCCGGCTGCTAGATTTACCACAGTGAACTGATGTGCTTTGCTAACATGGGCTAAGAAATATAGTTATTATGGTAATATGTCAAGCTGGGCTAGCTTTGAATGAAAAGAAGCAAGTGTTTTCACAGGCTAGGGTTGCATCTTGGAGCTTTAAGCACAACTACACACAGGCACAAGCACTAGTATGTGTGAGTGGGAACAGTGTGTGTAATCACTTCTAGCTGGCGGGCTTAGAGCGAGAGAGAATCAATGCAGCGGGCCATGAAGGGAGCAGGGAGGGTGGAAGGAGGCTGATCAATATCATAGCAGCAGGGTGGGGTAATATCCACTCCATGCAGCGCTGCCACAAGCAGAGAGGATGCTGGGAATGGAGCGAAGAGAGGGGAGGGGCCAGCGTAAAAAGATGCAAATCTGTGTGGTACCAGTAAACAACAAGCTTTGTGTCAATCAACCAAGCGAAGTGGCACATTTAGCATTCACCTCCCTGCCACAGCCCTTCAAAGGATGCTGGGGATGTTGTTTGGCTGCCAGCTGCTTGCCCATTGGTCCAGACTTGCTTGAGGAAGGGGCGTGACTTTTTTTCTCCCTCTGTGATAATATATGGGCTGCCATGGCAATGATACCCGCTGTTTAAGAGAGTCATCAATAACCCCGCCCAGTCTTGTCGGCCGCACTGTTAGTCAATGTCTGCAGGATCCTTCATCACCATCATCCTCTCTCATGATATCGCACCTTCGCACCATCAGTTACAAGCCAACACTTTGGTACAGAGAGGTCTAAGAACATAATCTCCTGCAACCAAGGACGAGTGAATGTCAATCAGAGAACAATAAAAATCTGTTACTGCAAAACATCTTCTCAAAAAAAAGTATAATTGTTACCAACTGGAGCCCATCCAATCCACAAAATGCCTGAATGAAGTCCACTGGCTTTGGAGATGGTCCTTCAAACAAGTCCCGTTTTCACAAGCTGTTTCTGTGCAAATTTGTGTGAAACTATTTCCTTTTTACTATAGATTTTCGTTGAATGTATTGTGTGCTTGGCTCGCTCAGATCTAGGAGACAGGATGCGATGGCCGACATGCGAGCTGCAGACTTGTAAACCAACACTTCCTTTGCCGCGGGTAGGAAGTCCCCCTCTAAAACCATATGGCCACAGCGGGATGCACAGATCGTTTAAGTATGTGTGTGCATTCCTCTGTTTCCTCTCAATAGGATTCTCAACACATTATTTATTCTTCTCCTCTTCGCTGTCTATTGTATCTCTGCCTCGGAACAAGCTCTTACGGCTAATTAAATTGACCTGCGCTCTTATCTTACGCAGTTAAAAGAGCTGTAGACGACACTGACTGCTCGGGGATCATCGCAAGGCCAGGCTAGAGGTTACACAGAAGAAAGCACTGTCTCAAGCACTGACCCCAGTCTTTTTCCTCTACTTTTTTTTTCTTACAGATAAACAGTCGTTCCTTCTCTGCTCTGACAGAGTGAGTTGAGGCGAGTAATTCCCCAGTTGGAAAAAAATCTTCTGGTCTTTTAGTCTATGGACGGTGAAGCCAGGCAGCAGAGCGCGTGTGTGGTTTTTGATTTAACAGCGCACTCACATTCAGATAAATAGACCAAGCTGCTTTGATGTGCCTCAGATAGAGAAGGCAGCGCTGGTGTGTGTTCCCTGCCTTTGTCTCCTGTCTGTGGAATCTCTGTTTACGTGTGAATGATAAGTACCGTGTTTGACATGTTCTGCATTAGCAAGCAGTTGCTCACTTGTTGTGCGATTTCCACTCACTTTGTCACATTTGTGTGTCAGTGGAGGCCTACAAAATGATGCAGTTTTAGTGTAGAGGTTTTAACATTGTACAATATTATTTTTGGTTTAGTTTGCAGTAGAGATCGACCGATAGGGGTTTTTTCATGACCAATGGCGATACCGATTGTTTAGAATCCACAGCATCCGATGGTCGATTAGCTCTGCCAATATTTTGGGTGGGGTTATATATAAAGGCCGATTTTTGATTATTTTCCCCAAATTTTATAATTTTAACTTACTAAAACCTCATGCACAGCCCATTTTTCACTACAAACCCATAAGACAGTTGCATAGTCACATTTTGATAAGTGATCTCTTTCCACTAAAGTATTGAAATAAGGGTATTTTAGGCTGCAGGTCACCCAAAACTAAATATCAGCCTGTGGTGGAGATTTAAAGTTGATAGCCGATATAGTCCAAATATTGGCCAACCGATATATCAGACTATCTCTAGTTTGCAGCCTGTTTTGTAAGACTTCTTTAAGCACATGGTCAACTGAACTGAAAAATGGTAATGCATTAGTTCTGTGGTAAAATTGAAAATATTCCTCTTCAATCTTTTCGACATAATTTTGGGAGTTATGGACATAAATCAAATCTAAATAACTGTTAGAAATGTTTAGAAATGTGAGACTAACAAGCCTTAAAAGGAACCTTCCTAAACAAAAACTTTAGTTCTTAGGCAACACTAGCCAAGTTAAAATGCTGTGCTTGTTCAACTTCATGAACCAATCAAACACAATTTATTACTCCTGTAAAAAGATGTCTGCTCTCAACATGAGCAGTTTAGTTGGTCAGTAAACTGTCAAAGAGCGACTGTTTTGCTCTCTTTATTAACCAAACTATTAGACTACGACCTTGCACTAGACCTGATGTTGAGTGGGTTTTAGAATTGGTGTTTTAAATCATTTTCAGTCTGCTTCTGATTCACTAGTTCAATACTGCAAGAAGTTAATCACATCCAGATAATACATCACATCGTTTGGGGGTTTAGTGGGTCCTTAAAGCTTTTGCAGAGTCTGAAATTAATTACAAGTATCTAAATTGAAAGCCCCTGTAAAAGTGTCTGGAGGTGTATATTATCTTCCCTTGGCGCTGGCAGATTCTTGTCCTGCATGGAAACAACACAGCATACATCATGTGTTCTGTCATTTACACCCTCCATGCTGTTGTGTGAGGGGAACATAGCATGTATCATTAGCTGCTTTTGCCTGATTGGGTGAAATCACACTTTTTTAGTAGCTTGTTAGTACACTCATGTTGTGACTAAAGTAAAGGGGAGGCATTTGTCAGTCAGGGAAAAAATTGCTGGATTGTATATCGGCTTCTAAATATCGGTTTAACCAATATCTTGGCTGGACATATAAATTGATGTAATAAGACTATTTACTGGTAGTTGGCCCAGAAGGTTTTGTAATGTTGGAATTTTATGTCTACAAAGTTGTTCAGTAGTCCCATGAGTGATAAATAACAGCTACATAACACATTTGGATCACTTTTGTTTAAAGGAAATAAACACTGTTTTCAGTGCCTACGTTGGTATTGGTTGATATTAAGCCATAGGATCGAAATAAGCATCGAAACTGAAAAAGCTAGATTGGTACATCCCTATTTGTCAGCCAAGGAGAACACTTTTACAATGGAATTCTTTTGATTTTTAGAAGATTATTTTTCCTATTGCATTCATCTTCCTGGCACAATCATGTAGACTATAATAAAACTCAGAAGTAATACAGATTTTTATATCATAATGGGAATATCCTGCTTCAGGGTTTTTGTCAGTGGCATAAATTAGTTTCAAAATTATCATTTATAGTCTATATTTTCTTCAGCAATATATCACACATCAAAAGTAATACAGTTTTAGATCCCCTTTTCGCCTTTCAAGTGTAGATCCAGAACACTGTTTATCCATGGGTATCCATGACTGTTGCCAGAGAGAATAACAATTTAAAACTAAATATTATATCTTTCAAATAGAAAAAAGTTCTCAAAATATTGCATATAACAGGGAACTGAAACACATGAATAGTTACAGGTATGGTTTAAAGAATAGATGGTCAGAAATTCTAATGTACCCCTCAATAACAAGATCTACTTTTTGAGTGCAGACATTTGTAATTCACTCTTATGGCTTTAGTTCAGTACTTTGAAACTCAACTATAGTGACTGCATTCAATAGACTACTCCTCTTTATGTCAACTCTAACATTAAAGCCAACATTTTCCCTTCTGCTAATTGAAATCTAACGTGAACGTGATTATGGTAAGCCTCTCTGTCACATGCCTAAACCCTTTCGGTATGCCTGTTCCAAGATGGCCGTGGTGGGGTGTACTGCCGTTCTAGACTGGAGTTATCCAGCGCAGATCCCTCCAGCACTGGGCCTGCCTTGTTATTGCAGCTGTGTTGTCTACAATACATCTCTTGTTGGAGCGCAGCGGGAGGCGGCCCTGAGCTTCTGGCATCTGTGTTTGTGTGTCTACTATCACATTTGAACCATTGGAACGCGCGCCTCCCAAGCTTATTTAGTGAATCATACCTTATGTTTTTTGTATTATTTAGACAAGGGTTTAATGGGAATATCCTTCTTTTGGGTTATTGTGTCAGTGGCATAAATTAGTTTCAATATTACATCGTCTATATTTTCTTCAGAAATATATTTCAAAACATGTTACTGTGCCTATGAGCATGTAACTGTATTTTAGTTGAAGGTCCCATAACTTCTGTACATCATTTGTTATTGCTGAAACAAAACATCTGACAGGCTCGGCTGCATTTGCATCTACACCGATATATTGTTACACGCGCGGAAAGGTAATTTGCATGTCATTATTTGCATATTGTACAAAGCAGGGGCAGCCGCCGGACCACCCACTGCTGAGGAGAGCAGGGCATCTGGCACATACGGCTCTTACATGATGTATTACTGATAGGGCCAGTGTCACCGCTCAAGATGGACAGACTGAAGAGGTCACCTTCAAACGGGCCGATAAGTGGGGGGTGGGGGTGTAGAGACAGTATCTTCTGAAGCACTGTCCACATGAAACATTAGCATCTCCACTGGACATCTACTCTCCCATACAGTGTTGGATATGTCCATGATCTGATTGGCTGTTTCTTCACACTGCTTTGATTATCTGTTCTCTGTCAAAGCAATGGCCCTCTCCCATTTCTCTCATCTTATGTGTTTGTGGGAGTAAGTGAGAAGTTGACACAGGAGCTCCCAGAGTCAAAGATCGCCCATGTTTATTTACAATGGAATGTTTGACTGGTGCAAAAAGCTCAGGGCCTGTTTAGTTTTACTGCCCAAACAGGAGTGGTCAGCTATTTGTGGAGCTCATTTTATTTTAGACAGATTTCTTGTTACATTCTCTTCACTTATTTTTGAATTACTTTACTGTAATTTGCGCATTGTGGTAGTCATGTCATGGTAGTCATTTTAATGGTATTCCAATGGGTGGAACATTGACATTACATTCACAAGACCACAGCCCCATTTTAGAGTGTTTATGTAATACCAGGTCGACATTTATGCATGTCAGTTGAGTTATGTTTCAGCCTTTTGGTTTTGGCCCTGTTAAAATGTTAAAGCTTGAACAACTCATTTTGCTTTTTTTATAATAAGACAAGTTTCCAAACACCAAAAGCACAGAAGCCTAATTTTACACTACATTAATTTTTCATAAAATCCATTTAGTTCACCTCTGGTCAGTGTCACTGTTGATTAAGAAACCTCATCAAACATTAATTTTAACAGTTGTTTTTTTTTAAAACCTTCTAACCATTTTTTCTGAGTACTTTACAAGATTTCAAATCCTGGGAGATTAGATTTCAGACCGCTCTTGTTTTGGTGTAAGATGTAGTTGTTTATCACTTCATTTACTGCATTTCCTCGTGTCCCGCACACATCCTCCTGCCCTGAGTCTAAACCTTATTTGCATTGCGTATTTATTACAGCTGCATTAACATTAACCTACATTTTATCCTGGAAGCAACCCGCCCATGTGTTTGTGAATTACAGCGAGAGAGAGAGCGATTAGAATTGGCCCCGACTGCTTCCTCATTTCCTGCCTTAAACCAGCTCTCAGCCCCTCTCTGTGCACTGCCCGGCTCCTGCCACTATTTCCTCACACACACACACACACACACACACATACCCAGACACACAAAGAGGACGGGATTAGCTGGCGGGCTGACGGCCAATCTGACGCGCACAAACACTCGCTCAAACACTGTGCTTGATATTCATATCCTCTCCACACGCCCCACACTTCTTTTCCTCCTCAGCAGCAGCAGCAGGAGCAGTAGCACGGGCAGCATTAGTAAGACGTCTCATTACCTCACTGCGCTAGGCTAACAAGGCACAGCTAACACAATGGAGGACTCAACCGAGGAAATAATCCAAAACAAGATAGTGCAGATAACAGCTGTTCTGTTTTGGTCGGATGTAATTAAGACAACCTGAAGAGATCTAAAAGTCTTCAGTAAACAAATGTAGCCAGTTTTTACATTTTGAATAAGTAATTAACATAGCTTTTTGATTATAAATGCTATTGGCATTCACTGATATTATGCACAGCTGTCCTTGAGTGTACTGGCGTGCGTAAATGGTCATTGAAAAGTGATCCGCTCCCTTATGGATAGATTTCATATTGATCCATGGTTTCAAGTGATGAAAAATTTGAACAATTGCCACAACAATTACGAATTAAAAACAAGATATTGATTCTTTTTACTGACATATTCTTCTAAATGTAAAACTCTCCCAACTCCTGAGTCCTGAGTCATGAGAAACAAACCCATGAAAACATCCCTTGTATTATTTGTTACTAATAGTCTAATGGCTAACCACACTAATGGTGAGCTTGCTATTTTTATCCTTGTGGCCTACCATAATGGACCCAAAGATTGAAGACTCAATAAATTGATTTTCAAGTCCATATATACTCTTTGTTAAATGTTCTGGTGATCTTTTATAGGGCCATGAGAGCCATGACTTCACTTGGCGTTGTATGTGAACTTGCTCATTGTTTAAACAGCATATCGCCCCAGTCTATAAGCAGCATTCCTCTGGCCTTTCCTCCGTGTCTGTGTCTCATTTAAAGTAGTGACTCACTGGTATTACCTTGAGACCAGACAAGTCCCAGCTCTGCTCCAACAAACACACACTCACTATGACTTACACACACAGGAAGCCAGGTATCAAAGGCAGACAGCTTTGAGCGGCTAAATGAAAGGGGCCAAAGGCAGAAATGACAATGTTTTTCTGGCTATAGCTCTAACTGTATGTCTGACTGAGCTGAAATCAAGTCTGTTATGATCCCAACAGCCAGATATGAGCTCTCCCAACGGTCTCCATCTGTCCCACAAACATTTGAAATCTCACTGTCTATACCCTGCCATTTCTGAAGGATTGCCCTATTCTTTGTACTAAAACCATTGCACACATTTGCCGAGTTGTGCTGTTAACCATCATCATTATTGTAAGTCCTGTTTCTTCCCTGCGTTGAAATCTCTCACAGCTTTCCTTTCTGTAACACCATTTAACTGGCCTTAAATGTCTCTGCTTGGCCCACGGTTCAGCGGGAGTGTTTTGGAGCCAAGAACAAATATTTAAGTTGGGCTGTGTCTGGACCGTTTTATGAAGGGAACAGCTAAAAGGCTTATCCATTTTTTTTTTTTTTTGCCACACCGCTCTGTTGAGATAGAGGGCAGCGTGGTCAACATCATGCATTTTTCTATTGTGTCAGTCGTTAATTTAACCAGCTCCTACTGGGCTTTTGAAATACAGGGGAATGGTGAGGACAAAGGCTGGTGTGTTGGGGTTTTATCATGAGTAGTACATTGTGGCTGGTCATGCATGCCACTTGTGATCCTTCAGTGTAAAGTGCCTGTGCCTGTGCTTGGCAGTGGCCCTCAGCCCCAAGTCTTAATTAGTATCATCTGTGCGCACCATGTGACTCCACCCCTCTCCTCTCTCCTCTCTCTTCCCTCACCACTTCAGCCACCAGTCCATCTGCATAAGTAGAATCTGGACCTGTTAGTGTTACAGCACATTTACACACAGTCTCTTTATATTGAACAGGTGGGGTTACAATGTGGCAACTATTCATTCATTCTGAGTCATTCTCCTTTTAAGGTTTGAGCCTTAGGGCGAACAAGCATGGATATATGGTGAAGAAGAGTTACAGCAGTGCCCCCTGTGGCCACTTGTAGTTTTGCATTAAACATGCATAAAAGAAAAATATTGCAAAGCTTCATGTGTATTGTTAAACAGCACAGTGAGAAAGGAGGAATTAATTAGGAAGTTATGATTATTACTATAGCGCTAGCATCTTGTCTTTGTAACTTTTTATGTTAAATTATGACATCTTATGTTTAATACAGTAACGACATTTTGTAGTACTGCTCAGCCATAGGCACAGTACAAGAGTAAGTAGTAGTTTTGCATCCAGTGAAATAGTTCATTCTTTTCACTTACTGCAAATTGAACCATGACAAAATACTGATGGGAAAACGCCAGTATAGAACTCTGCATTCTCTTAAGCTATAGTAGTTCTGCAATTTCTTAGAGGAACATGGTTTAAAAGTGCTGACATCTATCAGCTTTTGAAGTGACAGTTTTTACAGAAAGCCTGACACAATAGCTGGTTATATCTTGCAGTTTTGTCAAAAGGCATTTTCTCTTAAAAGGAAATTCGTGAACTGCAAAACGGTGCCATTTTCAATTGTTTTCTAACTAAATGTGCGTTATGATTTATACCCCCACTGTCACCGCCGTATATCTCCACACATATTCTCACTGCTATAGTTGTAACCTCACAAATCTGATTTACGCTTCTCTGAAAGCAGCTTTAAATTTAAGGCCATCGTGGGCGTTTATGCTCAAAGTCACACGCACACCTCGAGCGCAACAAGAGCAAATCTGCCCACTTTGAAACGCCTAATGCTCGTCCAATCCAATATGGAGGCTGCCTGACAGATGGGCCCAGCATGTTCAAAGCAGAGGGCGTACCATTTAATATCTAAACAGGTCGAGCCAAAGAGAGACAGAGCAGGGACTACCGCAGTGTCAGTGTGGTGCAAAGGTCCTGCCAGTGCCACCACCTCCACAGCTGGGACACTCCACTCTTCCTCCCCCCTCTTCCTCCCTCCTGCCCCCTCCCACACACAGGATATCTCCCCCTGTTACCGGGCGGACAAGGAGCAAGGCTATAAGAGAGAGTGGCAGGTTATATTTGTCTATTGTTCCAAATAAAGGAAATTATGTGGACTAGGTGTGACTATGCATTTTAACAGTTTTATAACAAAATGGCATCAAGTTAAAATATACCAAGGAGGATGTATGGTAGCAGTTTAGGTACAGAAGCGCATCGCAAAAATGTTTCTTTTAAAGGTCAACAGACAGATGGCTAAACATTAAAACACTGGACAGTCAACAGGGGCCTTCACTTGTTGTTCATATTGATCAAATACATTTATTAGTTTAGCTCCAAAACATTCAGGGACCCAGATTCTGCAGTTAAATCTCATATTTTTGGTTACTCTATGAAGTTGGCTTAATTTCTAAATGACTGACAACCAGTAATCAGCTCACATTAGCATTTCTTGAAACCTTCATTCCCATTTTTCTTTATCCTTCTGTTCTCTTTTTATCTTGTCCAATGTCTCCACAGTAACGCCAGTGTGAGGCATTACCGTGTATATGACTGCTGCCTGCCCTGACAGCCTGATTTAGAGGTGCTTTCTCCTGCCTCTGACACAGACTCCTCAGCCTGCCTTGTTCCACTGCTGGGCCGCCAGAAGAATAGTGGTGCTTATGCTGAAAGCCTGTTATTTGTGTGTGCGCGGAGAAAGGAGAGAGTGCACTGGCTGGTCCGTGCGTGTTTGCTCACACAGCATGCTGGCATCTCCTTTTAACAACCTCCTTTGTCAGTCACTGAGATGTCGGAGATTGCGTGAGCACAGCAGATCTGTTGTACCTCGACAGTGTATGTATGAAGCCACTTTCCCCTGTGTGTGTGTGTATGTGTGTGCTGGCCAGATGGAAGCGCTTATTGAGTGCTGGTGTGCTGGCAGATCTCTGAAAAAGCGAGAAAATGAGAAAAGGAAAGATGCAGAGTGGAAAAGCCTGGTCCTCAGATCCATCATGTTTCTGTGTGTGTTTATGTGCCTCCCCTGCTCTAATCTGATCATGTCGAAGGAGCAGATTACTCTTCCCGATCCCTCCACTGTCTCCAAATGCCACAATCAGCCTTTTGTTCTTGCGTTCGCGGGGATGAGGTGAACACTCCCCCTCGTCTTTTCCGCCCCGTGTGCCATTTCTGAGACACGCCTGTCAATGTCACGCCGCTACTAGCCCTGATTCAGTTCACCCCGGCCTCCTTTGCCCCTGGGGTGGTAGCTAACTAAGCTCTTAGCCGGCTAGCATGGCTCAACTGCTTTACATTCCTTGCTAACACCAAGAACTGTGGCTGCCATGCTTGTTCATTTAACCTCCCCCTCCTCCCTTTCTCCTCCCCTCTGCACTGCTTTTGTGTTCAGGGTCTTGTTAGAAGTACATTGTATTCATTATATTTTGTATGTTTTGTTCTATATTCAGTTCGTCTCTTGGACTTGATAGTGTTTGTAGCCTTTTCCTTCCACAGAGAAAATAATGTGCCCCCTACCACAGTGATTTGTATCCTGATTTGGCATCGGTTTTACACTAGATGGCTTTCCTCTGCATTCACCAAGTTTGGGACAAAGTCTACATTGGCTTGGCTTGTCTCTTTTTGTTGCTGGATTAACTCAAACACAGATTATACAAAGAAAATGTTTTTACAAAACTGGAAGTGAATAACAGATTGGAACCCAAATGACAGACTGAATTACACAGTCAAGTGTAATGGAATACATTTGGATATGTTCATTGTGACATGAGACAGTTGCTGTAAAGGGCAATATGTTTTTCCTCCTTTGACTTCTGGCTACTACCTCTTGGACAGTCAGAGAGGGGGCGGGGTCTGCTCGAGGGGGGTCAGTCCGAGGGTGAGCTGAGGAAGAGGAGAGTGTTTGAAAAGCAGGGAAAATAAACCTTGGTTTCCTGTTAACGAGGTGCACCGGGGCCCTGTCGTGTGGGACCGCTGCTCTGGATCTGTTTAAGCTCTACTGTTACAAAGCAGAGAGGGAGGCGTAGGGGGGGGTGGAGGTTACAGGTTGTAACAACGCACCTCAGTTTGGCCACAGCTCTGCTTCACCACCAGGCTTCAAACACTCTAATGCCACAGGGAGAGGACATCTCACTCCCACTGCACCTCTAATAAGTCTTTCGGTTATTGAAATCAGAAACCTACTTTGACAAGATAGACATGTTTTTACCATTAAAGTTCTGTGCTGTACTTCACAATGTACTTCCAAATGGTATAGTGTTGCAGAGAGATGTAATGGTTTTGACTTGTAGTTGACATTTTAGTAAGATGAAAGATCACTTCATTCCACTGAGGTCCCAGGATTTAGTTCCAGACTTGAGTTTGAATATACTTTTCTAAGTAATTCATTCGGTAGTTATTATGATGTATTGTCACTGGTATCAAATTCTGTCATGACCCAGTAACCTTCCATTGCTATGTTTCTTCATGGCTAACAACATTAAGACATCTGCACTAGTTTTATTGACCCAGCCGGCCAGTAACCTCTGCATGATCCTCTTCTGTTCATCTCATCCTTTTTAACAGAGTGATAAATGCCTTTGTCTTAGCAGATAAGTTTAATTCATATTTCAAAGAGGGAGACTCATAAAAGCTTCCCTCACATCTCACATGAATGCCTGTTGCGGAGCTCTAATCCAGCCCTGGTGTGTGAGTGTGTGCCAGAGAATGCCATTGGAGGGAGGGCAGTCGCCGCCATTGTCCTCAGGCTCTAAGCATGACTTTCAGATTTATATCTCCCCAATGAATGGAAAGGGACGCCTTGTCTTGTACCCTTGGGGGATTTCTCAATACACCAGGAGAAGTTGTAATTTTCAGTCAAGGGAAATAAATCCATCCTGCTCCACCTACTTTAATTCAACTCTTCACCTCCTGTATTCCTCATGTGCTTTCTTGCCGTTTCATATCATCCTCTCAGTATGGGTTAGTAAGTCTTCTGGCCTCTCTGCGGTGTGCTACGTTCCCAGGGTCGTTGCATTGGAGAAGGGGAGGGAGGTGCGTGTTTAGCCCCTGGCAGGACAGACAAAGATGGCTGACAATGTGCAGGGGGCTCTGCTCTCGACAGGCAGCGAGGAATGTCTCTAATCAATTCAGCATTGTGGTCGCTCTGTTATTCTCAATGGCGAGCTTAGCGGCAATGCCAGACAATACAAGTGTTGGTGGTTCATCCAGAGCTGTCCATCATCTCCTTTCATTTTCTCCTTGTTGCTAATGCTAGTATCTACTCATTTTCCAGCCGCGTGTTTGGAGGATTGTGATAATTGAAAGCCATGGCGCACTCCCACACTACATGCCCCATATGTTGAACCTCCCTTTTGGTTTGTGCCTGGAAGCTTTTATGTCAAAATGTCTCTACAAAGCAATCTGATTCTATACTAAACCATAATAAATCATATCATTCTGGATAGCTTGAGGAGTTTAAAACCTTATCTCTTATTTCTGTCTATTGTATTGATTTTAGTTGTTATGTAAGCATAAAATGAACATCTACTGGTAACACTAATGCAATATTACACAACTACACATTAGCAGCAGTTAGTCGACAATCTAGTCTTTTTTTGTTGCTCAGAGTAGACAGGAGGTGTTGCATGGCTGAGCTAAGTGGGGAGGGAAAAACAGGGGAGGGACATGACGTCATCCTTTACATTTCTCCACACTGGGCTGGCTGCGGTTTCACTCCATCAAAGTGGCGCTCTGTCGATTCACAATCATCCAAAGCTGTAAATGCATGACCGGCCGCCAGCTGCTGTTTGACACGTCCGAGCTCACTTAACCACTACAGACAGAGGAGAAACAGGAAAGAATGAAAGAGGTGGAGGACAATTGGAAAAGCTATAGAAGGTGGAGAGTGTGAAACAGATGTGAGGTTATACTGCATTTTAAAACCGTAAAACAAAATATCACTAAATGGACCACCAACAAAGATGTTTTCAAGACTATTCAACCAAATCCTAACATATCACATGATAAAAAACTTACTGGTAACATGGTTTAACTACATACAGTGTTCAGAAGAATACTTTGAAAATGCATTTAGTTACAGAATACTATTACGCTACATGGTCCAATCACATCGCTGTACTGAATACTTGGAATACATTTTACATCCAGCTGCATTTAAATTATAGGGTAAAGACGTAACATAGGATTAAAGCAGTTTTATGTTTGTTTTATGCATTTCCTGTCACTGATTAGAGAAGGAAAAATCACACATGCCTCACCACAAGAGCAGAGTTGTCTATTTTTCTCACTGATCATGTGCAGTTTGAAACCTAAATTACATGATCAAATACAGCAATGTATTCCATTGATTTTAGAAAAGTAACTATTCTGAATACCACTGAATGGAAAAGTAACTGCACCAGAATACAATTCCAGTACTTGAAATTAGTATTTTTAATACCTATTCAGATACTTCCCAACACTGCTACATACAAATGCAAATATTCAGCCTTTTATTTTTTACAAAGCATAACTACAGCACTGAGTAATTTGTAATCCAGTTTTGTTTTGATTTTCAACTTAATTTCCTAAATTGAGACACCGATAAGATTGATTCCATGTGCTTTTAACGCTACATATTATTTTAGCTGTGTGGCAGTGTCACATGTTTACATAGATCTATTGAAATCTGTTGCTGACTGCTCTAAGCTTTGGTTTTGCTTGCTCTATACTACCATAAACAATGCATTTACTATATAAACCAGGCTACAATATATGAACCCATTGAAATGTTCAGGGAGGTGTTGATTTGCTCAGCTGCACGTCTCCTACTTCTCTCCCCAGTGACATAACAGAACAATGTCGCTGAAGGCTTTAAATATCTTCACGCTGACCTCATCTGCACACAGTTACAGTTAAGCGCCTGGAAAGATCGGATGCTAAACTGTCTGTCTTAAATTACTCCTTGGATTTTCCCTCCCTTGGTTTTTCCATATGCTCACAGTGTCAGCGGTGTGCAGGTGTGTGTCAGTTACTGCAGTGCATTGTGGTTAATAAAGACAGAAAAGGGGCCAATGGGAGTGTGTCTCAGTCCAGTTCTCTCAGTGACGGTCAGTTGGGCTCATGCGAAGGCTCAATAAATATTTTATAACATGAAATAAAAACAGTATTTTGCCCTTTTCATCCCTTGCCTCAGTCAAAGCTCCATTCACCCACATTCCCCCTCCTCACTCCTTTCTGCTGTTTCCTTGACTGCTCCTCGAAGCCCAGCTCTGTTCACACCCCAGTGCTGCCACTTGCTGGACACATAAAGAATTGCAATTTTTGGTGACATGCACTTAATTTGGTAAAACAGTAGGTGGCAGCACTAAAGGGCAGCTTGTCTAGTTGTAAACATTATTAGCTTTTGGCACATGCATTTATTTGCTTTTTTATTTATCAGTTAAGGCTCAAAATATATTTAAACTAGAATGATAAAAATATATAGAGTTAAATATATGAAATAAAATGTACCATGTTTATCAAGGCGTTAGTAGAAGTTGTATAAAAACAGTATAATTAGGGGTATAGTGACAGGGTACTGTAAAAAATATACATAGCTTGAAGTAAAATGAGACTTAATTGATTGCACTATTACTAGTCCTTGAAGTTGTATTTTTTCTGACATAATTAAGTATCAGCTCTATAAATATTTCTATAACCCTATATTACTCTTACTAGTACTAATATCATCACTACTGCTGCTTTTATTAGTACTGCTTTAAGCCTGCTTTAAGTGTTATTAATAGTTAGATTTCCTGCTATCACATAGGATTTTGATTTGTACATGGTGGAGCCTCATGTCTGCTTTGTTTGGTTCACTTCCCCTAACAAAGCCCCATCCCACTGTTTGTTTTATGGAGGCTGTAAATGCTCTACAATCCCTTTTTAATTGACTTGGTCTCTCTGCGTGCATTTGGCATCAGCCCTCTAAGTCATAAACGGCACGTCTGCACAGCGTCAGTGCCTTTGCCAAGAGTTGCTTTGTGATGTCGTTAACAAATAAAATAATACGTGTTTTTTCTGTTGTTTTGTGTGTGTCTGTGCAGAGTAAACGGGACCATCTGCTGATGAATGTGAAATGGTACTACCGCCAGTCAGAGGTGCCCGACTCGGTCTACCAACACCTGGTCCAGGACAGGAACAATGAGAACGGTGAGGCAGTTATAAAATATTTACACTCTGTTTATCTGACTAGCAAAACAAATATTACATTGAGAAAAAAAAAAACTTATTCACATGACATGCTGTGTGACATTTTCTTTAGCTGATAGCTGTCACAATTCTAACATTTTAGGATCTATTTCAATATTAAGGAATAGGTTTGATTAAAAATTTGATATCACACATAATAAAAATGCTCTTTTTTTAGACAATAGACAGGTTAATAGTACTTTCTTTGTTGCCATGTGGTTTTATACTAGCTCTGTCAAAGCTCAAGATCATTCTGAAACTGCTTAGGAAAGGTCAAATTGTTTTGTGTTGATATTTGTTCAAATGAGTATCTTGTTTTGATTTTAAAAAGAAAAAAAACACCTTCATAGTGGTCATGGTTTAATCTAGATGTCTCTAAATGTCAGGAGGAATTACTTAAATATCATATTATTTTTAGAGTGGGCTTTGCTGATGCCAGATAAAACTGTAAAAACTGTATCAAGGTTACAGTATTTCCACAGATGGATTTTTCTCGTATTGCCTCTCCACTTTTTCTCAGCAGTTTTTCAGTGCAGTGATTCAAAGACGCAAAGGACTTTCAGACTGAGATCTGAGCCAGAGTTTGTGTTTGTGCTCGAGGCCAGACAGAAGTCGAGTGTTAATAACTCGCTCAGTCATGTGACCCTCTCCACTCAGCTCCATCAGACACGCTGCGAGACACAGGGACACAGCTTTATACTCTTACCGCACCAAATCAAACAGGTGGAAAATAGTATCAACTCATGTCCACCATTTTATTTTTTGAAGCTTTTTCACACTTAAATATTTCCTTAAGTACTTGACCATGACAGCAATAAGTTAAAAAGACCACACATTACTGAGTCATTACACCGAAAAATCAGTGACCTTTTCAAAACTTCAGTGTATTTGGTCGTTTAAAGAGAAGTTGTGCCCAGAAACAAGACAGCGAGCAACAATTATCTAAGAATTACATTATGTCTTGCTCAGTCTGTTCTAATTTGGATAATTTTTTATGTTCAAATAGAAAGTTCACTGAAGTCTGATATCCCCAGTTTGTGATCATTATCCTTATCATAATTACACAATACTCCCACAACAAAGCCATCCACAGTTCATGTTCAGTAGAGCAAGTTTACATATTATGTTTTTATATCACAATGCATTTAAAAAAAAATTGAATACCTTTCCAACTGTAATTTATATCAGTGCAAACCCCAAACTCAGGTGCACTGCTGCAGTTATCAGCCCTACACCACACTCGGCTCCCTGTAGATAGACCCATACTTCACTATCTGCAGTGTGTCCTTGCAGCAGCAGTGGGACTCCGGATTATTAGAATAGATGTCAGGAGGCTGGAGCTCAGTGGCCACCAGGCGATACAACCTGGGTCATTTGTCAAGTGTGAATCTTGGCCCATGCTCCAAACAGCTAAAGCCCCACATGGGTTATTTCCTCTTCTCCTGGGCAAACACACAAAATTGGCATTATTGAGCTATAGGCCACATTACTGACCTCTGCAAAACACACTTGTTACTTTGCATGGAGATTGTGTTATCAGCCAGTTAAAGTGCATGTGACTGGTTTTCATGTTTTTTGTTGGCGCAGGGGCAATTTAAGCATAAGGAACCAACTTTTCTGACAGTTTCAACTTTCATTTAACAAAATAAAGGTTTTATCAGTGGTGGTGGCAGTTTTTGTTCTTGCAATTTAGAGATGTTTAACAGTTTACCTCTATGTACATCATGTCTTCTGTTACTTCTGCCCATGTCCAAGCAGGAAATAAAATGATAGACTTTATCCTCCCAAAGAAGATTTTTTGTAAAATTTTGAACATACTTACTTGATGAAATAACGAGTTGTCTAACTTGTCACATGTATTTAAATACTTTGGGGTCATGAATGTAGGAACCTTCATGTTTTATGCATAAATATTAAACATGCTTTTTCTGTTCCCAGATTCGGGTCGGGAGCTAGTGATCACAGACCCCGTGGTGAGGAGTCGAGAGCTCTTTATTTCAGACTACGTGGACACTTATCATGCTGCTGCTCTAAGGTAAATACATACAGAATGGAGCTAGATGTAAGAGTGTAAACTAAAGGCAACACATGTCAAATAACAGGAGCACTTTGAAAAGTGGGGTCCTGGGGCATGCTGGGAGCTCACCTCGAAGCAAGCAGATCACGCAATACAAACTGCCATGTGTCACCTTCTAACTCGTCTCGGTTTTCAGTTGTATGATGACAGATGGTAACATATAAACATTTAAATACCATTGCTTATCTTTTGGCCTGTATTGCATTATATTTCATGTACAATGGGGTGTAGTTTTAAAGTGGAATATACATACAACATTATGGTGCAGGCACATGAGTATATACATCTTCCTAAGGGATCTATAAAATTTACCTTTTGCTTTCTAAGAAAATATAGTCCAGATTTAAGTGATTCACAAACTGATATGGGTCTAGGCCTTGCAAGTTTATGAAGTCAAATATATTAGTGGTATTTTAACGATCTTACGATTCTTAGTCATTCTTGTAGTGTAAATGCAAGTTCCTTGAATTATGCTTTCCAAATTAAAGTAATTATGTATAGACACCATCCACTGTGTTACTGGTTTTACTAAAACATAATCCCAACTTCATACTTTTATCCTCAGGAAGCGCTCAGCCATAATGATTTTCCGTGGTAGAAAACAGGTTTCTTCCTTTCATTTGGGAATTCCTGCCTGTATGTCTTGATCCATTCCTGGCTGACCACCTCTCCCACTTCCCCTGCGCTCTCTAACCAGAACCATGTGTGAGGCTCGTCGGTGGCGGCCAGTCAAAGCCCTGTCTCCCAGAAACCACTGATTTCAGGGCAAATTAGCTGCAACATCTCCTCCACAGAGCTGCCTTTGATTTGACTTATTCTCTGGGCTTTAGATAAATGGGAGGGAATTCCAGTGGGATGGTGTAACGCCGCAGCTCTGCAGAGACAGGCTGCCTTTTAGAGCACTTTAATCTTGAGTGCATGGAGATACCAGTTCTGTGTGGGTCTGCATTTGCCATGGATGGCTGTTACTTTGCACAGGCACAGAACTAAGGGGACTACAAACAGCAAATGGGATTAAGGTGTGGGTTGGTCTTAAGTTTTTTTGAAGGCGCAAATATTATAATTTTAATCCAAATCTTTACAGCAAGCATCAGGCATTGTATCAAAGACCATTTGCATATTTGCGTTCTGTTTGTGTTGTGACCTGCTTGTTAATTCAGTATATACTCCTGTAAAACTTCACAAGTTCTTAAAGATTCTTTCCTGGACTACTTTTGATATATAAAGACCCCTTCAAACCTACATGAGCTGCAGTTGTGGAGAGGCTCTGATTTTGTACTCAAAGCATTCAAATTTGGCTTTAATTGCATAAAAAAGTGGATTGATCCAAAATACTACATGCTGGTACCACAGTATCAGAGAATGTTAAAGTCGGTGCATGACAGGTGCACCCCACCAGTCCCACTGTGCATGTCACGTGAAACATCACAATTAGACTGCCTTCTTGCTTTGATGATTGTTACTGTTGTCACTGGGATGTTCTATCTAATGAGTTTTGTGTTCTTTCTCTAGGGGGAAGTGCAACATTTCTCATTTCTCCGACATATTTGCTGCAAGGGAGTTCAGAGCCCGCATCGACTCCTTCTTCTACATCCTCGGATACAACCCAGAGACCAGGTGAGACACGTCGACCTAATCACTGTGGTATTCACAATTCACTCACAATTATTGTATCATGTAAAATTTTATATTGTGACATCCATACCATGGAATTTGATTTGTGATTTGTCATTCTTCAAATTATTTAATAATTGTAATATTTATTTAGCATTTATATGGCACCTTTTAAGGTGCATTATTCATTCATTCCACAGTAGTGATATTGTAGCCACAGTTGCACCCAAGGTAGTCTCCGCCATCGGTCCCCTCTGACACCACCAACACTCGCGCGCACACACACACACACACTTTCATACTAGGCAGTGTTGTGTCCTTGGACCTTCGGGCTGGGGTATATATATATATATATATATATATATATATATATATATATATATATATATATATATATATATATATATATATATATATATATATATATATATATATATATATATATATATATATATATATATATATATATATATATATATATATATATATATATATATATATATATATATATATATATACATATATATATAAAACACTGATATTGCATACAATATATTGAAATTTGTACGAAAGTTGTACACTTGTAGTAGATAGTGATGTTTCATTTATAACACAATGATGAACTTTGCTACATTGTGGGTCTAACACAAAGAGCCTTCACTGTGACAAAGATTTGCCAATATGCATGTTTGTGTTGTTTCATTTCTTCGCTGGCTTGGCTATGCTTAATTGAGTTAAATACTCTTATCTTTGTATGGCATCTTGGAGTAGCCTAAAATCTAAATTGCTGTGCATGCTGTTTCTTTAAGATAATGATTTGTTGGTTTGTTGTTGTTTGGAGGGTGGCACGTGTTAGTGACAGTCAGTGCCTGTAAAGGGCTCTGGGGGAAGCCGGTAGGAATCCCCCTTTATGGGGCCCCACTGGATCTCTCCTCTCCCCCTCCCTCTAGCTCAGCTCTGCTCGTTTGGTATTCTGTGCGGCGTGTCTGCAGCCTTGCAATTTCACTCTTGTTTATTATGGCACAGACATGAGCAGAGATGAACTCCGCTGCTGCATGCGTGTGTGCCTGCCAGCGTGTGTGTGCGCGTGGCGCGCGCCGGTGTGAGGTCGCAGCACATGCTCAGTTGTGTCTGGAGAGAAATACGTGCAGGCTGAGGTCACAGCACAAGCTCTGAACACCTCTCCGGAGTGAATGTGTGCCGCTCCATTTTGAGCACCTTCAAAAGGTGGGAGAGCCGTTCCGCTCAGTGTCACCGGCCAAGCTCAGGGCGATGGCAGACATGGACGATCTGTTCAGCCCCCGGAGGTAGGTGTGCGCTCCGGTTTCATTGCTCGCTCCAGCCGTTCTCCGCGCTACGAGGCTGCATATCCATTGTACTCTCGCGCTTTACGTAGCAATAATGGGATAATAGTATTCGCTCTGTAAATGCATCGCTGTCACTATCTTTACCTGTTGTATTTCGTCTGTCGGGGAGGCACAATAACTGAGGCAGACAGTCTGTCACTGCAGACGGCTTTGCGCATCACTGCTCCAATGTGGAGCTATGTTCACAATGTAGCGCTCGTGGACGCTCCGTTGTCCGTCTATCTGCGACAATTAAGCTCATGAAATGCCCTTCGTATTCTTTATTACCCGGTTATAGAGCGGAGACCCCAACCGTGGCTCCATTTTGCAGCAGCCCCGTGTTTACAACCGAGGTGACATGGCGCACGCGGCGACGTACCGGTGCACAACACAAAGCACGAGGGTTTCCTGAACGTTTCCTATGGGTGCTGGTGGGTGGTGAGTGGCGCACGCCGCCCCTCACGTCGTTTTAACAGTACAAAGTTTCACTCTGTTATTGCTGAGCTACAATTATGTCAGTGTGCCACAGGCGGGTGCTGCGATTGGGTGAAATTGATGGAGGGGGCGGGACTGGCCTTGATTGCTCGCTTACGCACAAAGTGAGCCACATTGCTGATGTTTGGGTTTAATAAGAAAAACTGTAATTACTTGATGATATTTTGAGCAAGTTCCATATTTGAATAAATGATGAACTGTTGTCCTTTGTCTTCTTAGAGGCTTATTGGAGACAAAGGAAATTAACTTACTCAAGATGAGGGCAGGAAAAGCAACATACATTATTTTTTACATTTTATGTTTATTGTTTTTATAAATTCTAATCTATATGTATATATACAACAGTTGCAATTGCATCCTATAAGCTCATAGCATCAAAGCTGAGCAGTAGACATGTCCTTGTGTATTTTGGCTGGAGTTTAGGTCTGAAATATAGTAGCTGTCTCATTGAAAACTCCCTGTCACGGTACATTTATATTCTGGCTCCCCTCTCGGCCCAAAGCAGCCCTCAGACTGAATGTCGTTGTGGGCTCTGAGGATTTGCCTGTGTAAAACATAGCTGTGCTCAGTGCTGTTTTTATTCTGGTGCACAGGTCCTCATTTGTCATCCTTACAGCCTGCTGCCAGAGCACTGCTGACCCGGCTCACTGCACACTGTCAGGAACGCGTTCGGAGAAGTTTTCTTCAGTCAATGCATACCATATGAACACTCACTATAATTTATATTTTATAACTTATGCAGAGTTTATAACATTGACTCTCAACTGAAGTAATTTTAAACTAATCACTGTTGTTGTTATTTTCATCCTAAGTTGTGGTCACCAAGTTTTAAAATGTAACAAGATATCTTATGTTATATCAATATGGAAAATTACTAGGACACTGTAGCTCACACTTTACAATATAATAACAAAGATCAAAGCAAGAAATTGTAAAACAAATTTAAATAATTAAATAGGAAGTGGTAGTGTATCCATCTCTATATATGTTCACTAAAAATAAATGTTAAGAAATTGTCCTCAGCCCACTTTGTACAATCCTAGTAGTAGTTTTTCTCATTTCTAAACTCGGTACTCGGTACTTCGATACTTGATATGTTGGAACGTTGCACTAACTATGATCCAAGTTAAGCTTATGTTATGAAATCCATCTTTTGAAACTTTTACAGTCTGGAGCTAAAGCGTTGCTGACGCACAGACCACCCCATTTTCATTTTATCAGCTCCATTCATCAGCTTTGTTTGCCAACTCCTGAATGCTTTATATTTAGTTTGCCCTGCCTGCCATTGAGTGTTTGTAATAAACTAATGAAATATTGCACTATTTTCCCGGAGCAGTGGCAGTGTGTCAAGCTGCCCTGACAAGCCTGGGGTCATTTACTGCTTTTGAAATGTAGTTTTTGGCCTGCAACCACAGTACAATATAGATTACACATTTAATCTTTAGGAAGGGGACACAGAGGAAGGCATGTTTTTGGTTTGGGTGGTTTTGCAGCCTCTCTCTCGCCTCTTGTATTTCCACAGCTTGATTGAGTGTGTGTGCTTCTCCGGGTGCAAATCTTGCTGACAGTTTCTGGGCCGCCCCAACACTCGCCTGTATAAAAAAAAAAAGAAAAAATCAAAATCTGTACGGTTACCTAGGCAACGAGAGGGAAAGGGGTTTTCAAAGGGAACATCTTGTCATTTTCTTTAATCCACTGCAGCTGGAGAGTCGGAAACACTATTATTAAATTGCAGTTTCCATGGTTACACACATTTGTACCGGCAGCCGTGTCGCCCCCACCTTGCCGCCCCCCCCTGCACTCATATACCCGGCAGCTCCCCTCCTCTTTTAGGGTTTTATTGCTGCATCCACAATATCAGGTCTACTCGCCTAGTAATATACACACTGCTTCTCAATTCTTTTGTCTTGAAACTGCTGCTCTGAACGTTAATGCACAGAAAGATTTAAGCCCATAGAAACACCATGATCACAGACCGCTTCAACAAACAGGATGCTGAATAAATATTTAGTTTAACACAATCTCTTTGTCTCTTCACAGGCGTTTGAACAGCACACAAGGGGAGATCCGAGTGGGCCCCAGCCACCAAGTAAGTACAAGACATGTTGAAAATGTTGCAAATACACCATTTTCGCTCTTATAAATAATCATAGAATTTCCCTGTTGAGGATTCAGCTGTCTCAGTGAAGTGTTACATTTTGTAGTGAGATTATGTTCAGTCAAAAACATTACAAAATACAAAGATTAAGTGGGGTAAAATGGTAATTATAAAACTATTGTAGCTCTAGTTCAGGGATTAATGCTCTTTGTAGTCCATAATAGTAAAGAATACCAAAATATTTCATAATAGTGGAGCATTTCATAAATTATTGGGGTCTAACATAAAATAAAATGTGTATAATTCAACTTCAGTAAAGTCAGTTGTATTTCATTAATCATTTAGTCTTGTAAGTGTAAGACTGACATTGACATTAAAGTACCCTGGTTGTGGGTGCTTCACATGCTTCATTTAAACCCAACAGCTCTGGTTACAGTCACACACATATGTGCTGTCTAACTCACATTAACATGTCTCAGTGCCTCACAGTGGTGAGTAAAACGATTGATGGCTGTCACTTAGAACTGGCCCTTTCTCCTCTAAAACCACTCACCGGGCGATGACAGCGCACTGAAACATGATTCTTTCTTCAAACTCATCTGCTATTTGTAGTGTGACTTCTGTCCCTCTGGTCTTCCCTCAAACTAATCAGGCCAAACTCCCCGAGCTGCAGCCCTTCCCCTCCCCGTGTGGCCAGGCTGTGACCGAGAATGAGGAGCTGGTGTGGATGCCCGGGGTCAACGACTGTGACCTTCTCATGTACCTCAGAGCCGCAAGGTGGGCTCCTCAACTTTGAACTCAAACCGTGCATTGAAAAACTGCTATAATTTACCCTCCAGTTACAACTGTTTATTTTGAAAACACGGACTAATTTACTCAGAGAAAATGATTTTGTAAAATAACTGGTGTCCTGATGTAAACCATGCTTTGACCTCACATGACTGTGTACCTTATAATGCTCTATGTGCCAAAATGGTATACAATTACCCTTGTTTAAATAGACAGTACAAGGTTTCATCGGAGTTACTGTATATGAATAGACTTGGTGTTGTGCCCACAGGAGCATGGCTGCCTTTGCTGGAATGTGTGACGGAGGCTCAACAGAAGATGGGTGCCTTGCAGCCTCCCGAGATGACACTACACTCAACGCACTTAACACTGTGAGTATTACTGTACTGCTTTTGTCCATAAAATATATACAAAATTTTAACTACATGGACCTAGTTATAAAGCAGAAATGCAGAGATGCAGAGCTAGGTGAGTAGAGACTAGAGAGTAGAGTATCCCCTTTAGTGCCCCCCCAGCCAATAACATTCGGGCCATAATGAGGCATTTGTCTGTCACTTGGACAATGAATACTGTAGAATCAAGCACCAGAAAAAGATAACAATCTTTATAAACAGGGCATTTATATGCCAACTCTATAAAGTGGGAATTAACATAGCCGGCAGGTCATTGTCACTCGACCTTCTGCATCTGCAATTCCAATGAGTAATGCTTGTTTATTCTCAGAGGAGAGGACTCAGCACCAGCTATTTTCCTCACTCAGTCTGACACAGGCTTAGACCGGCACCTCCTCCTTTGTATTGTGTCAAGGTTAGATCAGGGCTAGATATTTCAGCAAGATGCTTCCTTGGAAATAAAATACAGGTAAATAGGTCTGCAATCTAAATGCTATTAATTCTTGCAAATGATTTATGAATGGATTCAGGTTAAGCTCAAGCTCAAGCTCATTCATAAATTGTTCATATCCTCCACAGCTTCATGAGAGCAGCTATGATGCAGGGAAAGCTCTCCAGCGCCTTGTGAAGAAGCCAGTCCCGAAACTAATAGAAAAATGCTGGTCTGAGGATGAAGTGGTAAGTGCACTGTTTACTATGGTTTCCTTTGTTTGTGTCAGCTCTTGCCTTGTGCCTTTAGAGGGCGCTATTGAGTTTGTTAGCGCTGGTCTCTGCACAGATCACTATAACTGCCTGTTTCCAAGGCTGAGGAGCAGCTGCATCCTGTTTATCGCTCGCAGAATAAATCTTTACTGTGGAGGTCTGCAGAAGAGATTGAGCGTGCCGCAAAAAGCCATATAGCCTCCATTTGAATTTAGATGTGAATTTTCCCCACAGCTGCCGAAGTGCTGGGATCAGAAAATGGCAGCCTGATCAAACAGAGCAGCGTGGACTGGTGGGAGGCACATAACAACAGTGTCAAAACTGAAGGAGATCCGCAGCTTCAGCCTTGATGCTTTCTGACACATTGTTCAGTGTTGGTGTGCGCGTTCTCTTTCTCGGATAACACACTGACTGATCCCACGGCACTTCTTAGAAAAACACGCCACTGTTGCTCTTCCCTCCAGCTGTGTGAATTATCTTTGTTCCACTTTGATGTTGTTTGGAAAACTCCGCACTGCAAAAGTTTGGATCCCTTTGCTAGTGGGCGAGTGAAAATAATTTAATAGATTCTGATAAATGAACACAATAGGTACATTTAGACAAACTTGAGCCGCAGGAAAAAATACTTTGTTAAATTCAGAATGGTGGTTATTAGTTTATAAATATTTTACTAGCTTTTACTATCTACAGAATTTAAAAATATCAGTACAATACAAGTAAATTTACATAATACTTATCGTCTTCGTCTGTCTATCTATCGTCGCCTTTTGTGCGAAGATCCTGTAAACAAGAAATCAAGCTTTAGGTTTATAGGAATGTAAATAATATATAATAATATATAATATTAGCATTAAACTCAGGTAGGATGTTTTTATAAGGTTTATATGATGAGGACCAAGTAAATGGCAATCTGAAATGGGTAAAATATTATCTGAATTCTTATTTTTAATGTACTATTATCTTGTGACTCGTTGGCTGGGCTTTACTACTTTTCATGGTTGTCTAAAGTACTGAAAATCAGATACTAATGGATACAACATCAAGTTTTCAAAATAGATACACATTTGAGCAGGTATCTGTACTGAAAAAAAAAAAAAAAAAAAATGCATTAACAGGACAAAATTTGACTTTTCCTGAATAGTTTTGGAATGATCTTGAGCTAGAGCAGAAGATAATATAATGAAAGTACTATCATTTTTTGTTGTATATCAAATTGTATTTAAAAAAAGAGGGGTTTTTTTCACCATTTTTCACCACCAAAATCAGCATTGAGCCTCAAGCTTATTCTTTACTGTCAAAATCAAGTTTGAAATGTTAGTAACATGACAACAACACTACTTTTACACTTATTGCTTGGAGTTGCCATTCTTCAGAAGTCTGTCTTTCATGTCTCTCACTGCTTACACTTGATTCACAGTGAGATGTTGTGACTGTAAAGGGGTGGAGCTGTGTGCCCCCGCTGCCCCCTGGAGGAGAGCACCCCTCTGTGTTCACTCTGGATGGGAGGCTAGCTCTCATCTTGTGGTCAAAGCCTGTTGTTTGTGTGTTGAGGGACAGGTGTAAGCGTACCCCGCCCGGACAGCTCGTAGCCTCCTTATTTATTTATCTCAGCACAGTTCACTGTTGTCCTCTCCGCGTCCTGTCCTGCTGCAGGCTCTTTGTCATTATTCTCCTCCGCCTCTCCCTCGCCTCATCTGAAGATGTGAATAAAAATGACAGTGACTGGTGCAGGACTGACAGCATCAGCCTGTCTTCAGGGTCACTCCCCTCCCCCCGACGTGTGCCTTTTCCACCACCTCACTCCTGTCTCGAGCTTGCCTGGAAAATTATATTCTACATTCTGTTAAGCAGTTTAGATCAAATTTGGTTGGCAGCTTATGGTGGTGATCAGACGTCTTCCTGTCGATAACAAATTAAATTGGTCAATCGACAAGAGGGGGTAGGAGTTGTAGTAATAAGAGGTAATGAAGTAGAAGTGGTTGTAGTTGTAGTTTTTAATACCACTGCAAGTACTAGTTGCTAAAGCATTCTATTTAAAGTTACTGTCCTTTTCCTTTTACTGTGATAAGGTTAGTGCAGCAGGCGGTGTATTAATGAAAAAAGCATTTACACCAAATTAGATCTTAAAGTTCCTCAGAGAATGCCTGATTCTACTTTGAACAATTTACTTTAAACACCCAGCTCTCTGAAACTCTTATTGAAAACCTCAAAGTGAAAAAGCCATGTATTTAAACCCATCACACATAAAACAAGCCCACTACTTTTATGTGCATGTTTTAACAGACGCCAGAATCAATGTGCCCTACCCACACACCACTCTGTGATGACTTGAGCTTTCAACCTAGAACACAGCATTTACAGCTAAAAGGCCTGGCAGCTGCTGCTTTTGTGTCCAATAAACTGGGCCTTAGTGAGGAAATGTACTAATATCACTTGATATGTTTTATCTACAAAATACATGGCCTCTAGATGTAATTTTATGACAGGATGCAGTGCTATGAAAAGGCTTCACTGGTTGCTGTACACAGTGGGCTAAGTTTACACGTACTTCAAAATTTTTAAGAAAAGGGATTTTCCGTGATTACAGTGTGTGGTTTGACTGACAGTTTATACAGGGAATTGCTTGTCAGTATTAATAACATTCCAAATTGTTTTCTTTAGTTATAAAATCGGTATTATGAAATGAGTTATTTGACACTGCACAGTTAGTTCTTTAAGTTAAAACTGTTAAAATAAATTTTAGTTAAGTTTAGCAGCATAATATGCCTCATTTATTGATCATATATTGCAGCAATGCTGTGTTAATAGAGTTTAAATACACAAACATGCTATGAAATGACTTTTAATGAGCTTATATAGCAGTTTTTTTCACTTCAGTCAAGCTTTTTACATGAAATTTCTTTTTCATGTTCTGTAATCTTGTGTCTTGACTCATTGTACAAGAATCCACTCAGGCATTTTCTAATGAATGAATGTCCTCAGCCGACTCCGCTGTCATCCTCATTGTTAAATAACTGCTGCTAATCATACATTGGCCAACAGGAGGTGCCATATAAACAATGTGGAGCGGCGGTCTGCAGTGTGTCTCCATGTCAGAGGCACACAGGCTGATCTATGCCTGCCGAGGGGCCACCAGCTCTGCACCAGGCCTTATCTCTTGCTCTGTTCCCCACTGATGGATGGCCAGAGCGGGCAGCTGACAGCTCCAACATGGGAGGGGTAGAGGGTGGGAGAAGAGGGGAAAGTAGTGGCCCCTCAGTGGAACACACAAATCCAAAAACACTACCATTTGCACACAACATGGCTCTCCGCTTGTTTTCGCTGGAGTTTGGCAATCCATTTAACATAACATGAGACTGGAAATGGTAACTGCCATACTTGCAACTCTGAGAATACAGTAATAACAGTAGTAGTGCTCATTAAAATGCTAGTCATGGTAATGGTAGTTAGTTTAGTTGCAGTACTTTTCAGGGTATTTAGTGATAATAAAGGAGAGTAGCCTTTTACTTTTTAAGACACTACATGGCATATTTGGGCAAGGCTAGTTCATTTCTATAGCAGTTTTTGTACACAAAGTAATTCAGAGTGCTTCGCAGAATAAAAAAGACATTAAAATCACAAAAAAAACAAATCAAAACTGAAATAATCATCATAAAAAACATTAAAAGAGAAGAGTGCAGAATAAAAACCTTTCAGTCATATGCACAGCTAAAAAGAACCATTTGAAGCCTGGATTTAAACATTGTCAATGTAGAGGCCTGTCTCACATCTTCAGAAAGATTGTTCCACGTTTTAACAGCATAAAACTGAAACACTGATTCTCCATGTTTAGTCCTGACTGATTTAAAAATATTATAGTTGTAATAATGACCTCTGTAGTAATAAAAATTTTGGTAGTATTAGAAGCTGTGTAGTTCTTGTTTTAGTTTTTACTGTGGGTGTATTGACCTATTGGGCTTATTTAATGTCAACAATATTTTAGTGCTTTATGGTGCCGTGCCAGTAATGCTTTTAGCCATTATTTGGTAACTAAATATCAGACAGGATGGGCGTGGGCTGGAATTTCCTGTCACCTTTTACATGAGAAAGAAGTAACCGAGACTACTGCAAAAGTGACTTGTATTGATTACAGCAGATTTTTCACAGCTCCAAATGCATGTTTTATCTTTAGTACCAATGTGTGTGAAGAGGATGTGGGCTGACAGTGCGGTTGCCCCTCTTCTCCAGACGGTTGTAATTTCTTTTTGCAGACTCAGTGTAGACTTGATCGTACACAGACAGCAGTGTTTTGGGCGGTGGATAGCGAGACGATTGTGCCCCCAGTCCAAGGTTTAAACACATCAGGCTTGTAAAGGTCAGCCTCTAACAACCCGTCAACTATAATGGCTCCTTATTGAGTCAAAGTGGCTTTTTGTGCTCAGGGTCGAACTTGTGTTTTCACAGAATGACATTTAGTGGGAATTATGTTTTCTGCTTTACGCTCAGAGTTAAATACTGTAGTATGGCCAAAAGTAACTTGTATTTAAAATTGGTTAATTTTAATAAAAATAAATCTGTAACTGTTACATTTGTGGAAGAGACTTTGCCTGGAATGTTTCATTTGGGCAGGCATTTTGTGCTTGCCTCTTCATAGATATTACCTGTAACTTGGCCCCGTGGCGTACCTGCTCCTTTCAATAGAGATGGCTAAGCTAAGATTAATGCCATGCTGTAGAACATTTAAGGAAAATCCATAGCATTTCCAAGCTGGTGGCAGACCTTCATCCAAGAAACTTGCGTAGTATATTGCTTTTGTTAAATACACAGTGCTTTAAAGCCTAAAACATAAAACAAACAATATGACTCATGATTCAATCTGGAAGATAATTGTATGTTAGTAACATGCATCATATGGGATTCATCATTCGGCTTCAGTTAAACTCAGTTACTTGCACTGTGAAATTAATACTGAAGTTATTATAGTCATTTGTATACTTCATTATTTCCCCCTCCAACAAAGTGTTCTGTCATCGTGATCCGATCTCTCCGCTTGTATGTTTTCTAAGCAGCCTTACAACTTTTAATTATCAACTCCACTCCAGGAAGTGCGCAAGTACATAACAAAAGCCTATTGAATCATTTTTCTGCCCCTTGTCGTCTTTTATATGCTTACAATAGTGCAGTGTTCAGCTGTGGGGAAACTCTGGGCGGGGAATTGCCAGCAGAAAGAGAGGGAGAGAAGCCTGTTGTTTCTGCTCAGCCATGGCTATTTGGTATAGCACTAACACCCAACCCCCCCTTTTCCCTCGCCATCTTCCCCCCTCCCATCTCGCCGTCCCGCTCAGCCCCTCCTCCACCGGTTGCGTTTCCTAGCAACGCTCGGGCCGGAGCAATCGGAGAGCGAGGGGCAGGATTCAGGGAGCAGATTGGCGGATGATTTATTAGCTGGGCTGGAGAGCGGTGAGCCCAGGCAGCTGAAATGGAGCCTTAAAGGAGGAGGATGAGAGGGGGGGTAGAGGCACAGGAACAGGGCGGGAGGGGCTAGTGTGCTCCTGTGTAGAGACGAATGGGCTGGCTGGGTAAATAGTACAGTTAGCAAACAAAATTGGACTATGAAATTAGGATTGACTCCACACTGCAGGCCTATCATATTCATGTTTTCAGGCAGTGGCTTAGCATTTAATCCTACTTTCCAAACACAGCTATTCAAATATTTAGCTGACTTTATTCACACACTTATTATTAAATGCAATACATCCACCGTAGTATTTACTTACAGTAGTCAGCACCTGCCAAATAGTCTCTCCTGTTTACCCATGAATCAGTGCAGTGACATTGCGCTGCTATATATGCAAAAGTTTGACTGACAGTTTAAATGACCCTGGAATGGTAGAACATGGTATGTGTATTGGGAGCGCTCCTGATGCTGACGGCTCCATCTACTGGCTACTGAGCTATTGCACTTTGATTAATGCAAATCAACTGCTCCATGTCACTCAAGGCGCAGTCTCAACAAGCCCTTTACACGCACCTTTTAATCTTACTTTTTGTGGAATTTCGTTTAGTCTACTCTTAGCCACTTTGTACTCGGGCATTTCACAATTACACCTAAACTTTAAAACGTTTTGATGTCAAGTATAAAGACAGTGATTCACTTTTCGTTGTCTTCTTTAGTCTGTTATTATTTCAGAAGCTTATGTTTTAGAGCTACCTTTGTTGCCTCAGTAAATTTGCTGTTTTAGCAGGGTAAGTAAACAATCAGTGGTTACATAACACACTGTATATGATGTGGAAAATGCACTCCCAACCTTTAAGCCGAAGTCCATGCCTGGTTTTACTGATTGCATGTCTCTTTCCATCCATGTCCAAAACCTCTTTCCCCACACAAACTCTGCCTTCCCCTCGCACTTTGGCAGCTTGTCCAGTTTATGTACTCAGAGCTTTCAGTGCATTCAAGCTAGTTGTGTGTTTGCCTCCCAAGAAAATGGTCAGTTTTTAGCTTTGCGTTAACAATAAGACATGGCCTGGCTTTTGTGCACTGCTGGCTGTTACGGTAGACTTCTAGTTGTGAAGGATAAACTGCATGCCCCACGCTGCCATGGATCACTGGATTCCGCTCCAGGTTTTCCGGGCAGCCGTGAACCAGAGGCTCTCTTGCAGAAAGATCACATGTAAAGCCTTCCCCTTTGTAGTGGAGGAGCAGAGAGTGACAAGCTATTTCTTGCTTGTAAAAATAACAGCGTAAAGAGCCATGTACCTTCGGGAACGCCATGGATTTGCAGTTTTATTTTGCCTCCTTACCCACGGTTGGATGTAAGGATCAGCGTCGCGTTTGCTCAGGACTTTAGACTGCTTTTTGCTCTTGGAGTTACTTGGTGGAAACGCTCGGCTGGCTGGAGAGCGTTGAGGATCGGGGCTCAGCTCTGGAGACGAGAAAGTAAATGTGTTTGTTTGCTCGGCTGGTTCTGAATGTTTTTAGCTTGGACTTAAACATCCCTCTTGGAGCTTGGTGCTAAAGCAGGACAAATATGTGGAGCTGTTTGTGTCGTTGTGATTTTGATTTCGCACTGGGGCTGAGTGTCCACATTTAGTTCATGTCAGACTGGGCACGATTGGAGCCAGGCAAACTATCTGTCACTGAGCAGATCACCTCCTATCTCCTATCTTATTTAGTATTTCATATGTTTGTTTTGCATCTCATTATCTTTAATGAATTTACAAATGTGGTTTATTTAGTTCAAAACGGGCATAGTTTTAGACTTTGGCATCAGCTTAACTTCTGCTTTGTACTTTTCCTAACTGTTCCCATCTATAATTAAAGCATGATAATCTGTTTCCCTGGTGTATTTATGTTGTTGGATTCTCAGCATTTTTACAATTATTTTGCATGTCCTTAAAAAGACATGGTTTTCATTATTCAGGTCAGTTGTCATTATCTCTGGAGTTTTTAAAGCTGAGGTTTTGAGATAGGCAAACGTCTGTGACCACAAGCAAATCATCACACTATTTTTGTGGTGGTGCTAGACAGTTACCTAATGCGGTCATTTCAGTATACTAACTCTTTGCTTTCCTCTCTCTGTGTGTGGGTGAAATTGCAGAAGCGGTTCATTAAAGGATTGAGGCAGTTTGGCAAAAACTTCTTCAGGATCCGAAAGGAGCTCCTGCCCAACAAAGAAACGGTAAGTCAAATTAATATCACTGCTTTCGTCATTTACCTGCCCTGTGTTTGTAACTCGTCTTTAGCTTTAGCCGTCATATCTTGAGCGTAGTTGATTCAGAACCAAGGACCTTATTGATAAGCTGTAAGTTTCTGCCAGAAAGCCTACAGTGAAGTAAACTGTAGTTTACTTCACTGTAGGCTTTCTGAAAAAAAAAAAAAAGAAAAAAAATGTTTAAAGGGAGGACCAATGCATCAGTTTGTAGCCACAGAAAGCTGGAGTAGCATGTTTGACGCTAATTAGCACCCACTGTTAGCTGTAAACAAACTAGTAGTAAACAAATGTCTTTGCACTTAATATGCTTTAACTGTTTATAGCATCAGATGTTCACACGTTTTATTAAAGCCGCAGTAATGGGATCCAGTGACGTAAACCACTGCATTCAAGGTTTTACGTGTTTGAAGACTATATATATATATTAAAATGATTATGACATATTTGATTATAGAGAATTTACTAAGATTTAAAATACACTATTGCACAATCTGGATTATTTTTTACCAGTAGTCCTATTGCACAAATGTTTGTTCAGTGGTTAAGTGTTTTCCATATCTGACCCACTTTAGAGTGTTTTCTTACTGTTAGTTATTCCAGTTTCCATGTTTAGGGTGTGTGCAGTTAATAATTAGTTCTGTTTTCTCAAAATCGTCAGAGATCAACAATGATTACCAACTTTAAGGAACTATTTTATCATTTTTAAGTTTGCCATTTGACTCAGGACTTCTGCAACATATGTAATATATATAACAAGCCAATTTGGTTGATAAAATGCACAAGGGTGTATTTTTGTAAACATATTCAACATATAGAACTTAAAAAACAAGACATTCACATCTCCTTCACTGTTATCATAAACCAAAACATCACTAATACCAGTTGTAGTTCCTTATCAGAGTGACACAGGCTGTAAAAGTATATTTAGTGTCTGTGCAGCTCCACAGGGCAGACCCCAAAAGGTAGAGATTAGTAACAGAATATTAGTGGGATTAAAGTGGAACATGTCGTACGTGTTGCGCCAAAGAGGTCCACAAGTCTGCCTGCGCCGTTAAAATAATTCAGCCCTGTGATTGGTGGAGATCGTTTCGCTTTCCCCAGGCTGTTCCTGCTTGAATATGTGCCCATTCGGAGCTTGACACAGACATCAAAGCTAAATCAAAGGTGTTTGTCATAGTCCCGGGCACATTTTACATAACACGTCTCATTTTGTGTCTGGATCACCAAACCACCAGCTCTTTGTGCTCAATTCTTTACTCCTCAGAACCAATCTATAGCCCTTGAATAAGAGATTAAAGAGTGTGAATACAGTTTCCCCACAAAGCTTTCTCTCAATTATTTTTACTGGTTTTTGAAATGTATGACTTGTCCGGCTGATTGGCTATAAAGGAGGTATTAATGCGGTTCAACCTGGAGGGGGGAGTCCATTTGGCAGCAGCGGAGGTAATAGACCTACTCCAGGATCTGGGCCTGCCACCAGCACACAGAGCACAGAAAGATTAATTTTCCCCCTGCAAATGGAAAATAAACTGCCCTTTAAACATATGAAAAGAGAGGGAAATGCTTGGAGCAAGGGGCGGGCAGGACAGGCGGAGGTGGACTCAGTGTACAGCCTTGTGTTCATGTGCAGAAGAATAAACCCGGCGCAGGATTGACCTTACTTTTGTTTCCAAGACTGGGGATAGTATAGTTATATTATAATTATTAAAGAACTATTCATTGTTTATCATTTTAATCGGTTAGTTATGATAATGGGCCTATTTTAAGAACTGACAGTTAAAGTTGTATTATGTAACGTTTTTACTTGTTACCATGTAAATGTTATTAATTTGGTTGGAAAGATCCAGAGTAAACTTAATCTGTCTCTATGGAGATGAGTAAATGACACTATAAGGCCACGTTACAGGTCAGATTTGTGGAGAGGAGAGCCCACTTACAGTAAAAATTAATCTTTTAAATGTTTATGAGAAGAAAACACACACACATAAGCAGACAACCTTCCAGCAGAAAAGTCACATAGTGCACCTTTAATGGCTAAATTAAGATTTTTCATATCATAATCATCATAATAATCAATTTGGCATTTTTATTATTTGTAAATACACAGTGTAAAATGAGCAAAAGAAATGTATCATCTCAAATCTAAGACCAAAAAGAGCATTGCCACTTTTACTAAACTCTGTTGTGACACTGCCTCTCCTCTGCTGAACTTGAGCTCAACACAAAGCCTGAGGTCTATGTCCTGGACTCGTGAGGTCCCACCGCCTGTCCCCCTGTCCCCCCCTCATACTGCCATTAGCCGCCCTGCCCCTTCCGAAGTGCTGCTGTGCCAAGGCTAAGCACCGGCTCTGTAAACAAGCCCAGTCGCACTCGGGAATGCTTTATATAAAGTCACATAAAGGCCCTCAGGGGAAGTGGGTGTGGCCTATAACCGTTTGTGCAGCCACCATTTCCCCTGCTCAACAACTCACTGCTGCCACTGGAGAATAATGGAAAATATGTTGATAAAAACTCTGGTCGATACTTGACTAATGACTGGTTACCGTACAATTACAATATAATTTTTCCTTTCCTACATGAAACCACAGCTCACAAAAAATTATCTTGACCAAAACTGTTGACTTGAACTTTTAGCTAGAGTTAGTTTTGGATCAGACTCATATTCACTAATGAGACTAAAGGTTGAGATCAGATTTGTTTACAAACATTAAACGGGAAAAATCTTGCATAGCCTGTTCTTTTCTATCAGCCAAGTGAAATTCAACCGTGAAAATTATAGGTTGAGTGTGCTGGTGTCATGCAAGCCAGCAGTTAACTTGCAAATGACCTGGATGAACGCTCAAATCCACTATTTACATACCCGCACTTTACTGTCACTGAACAGGCTGCTGCCTCTGAGCCTGTTTCACTTCTGTATTGCTATTGAAATCAAATATGCATCGCTGAGTAAAAACACGCGCGCAAATGTCCCTGGAACAGCCTGTACCTTGAGCTGGACCAAGACATTATATAAAGCAATGAAATAGCTTGATTTATTTATTTTTATGCTAGTCAAAGGCTATTACATTATCCCTTTCCTGGAAGCCTTCAGTTTATTTATGGTTAATAAGGTTTACAGAGCGACTCGAAGTTGCCCAAAATGTAATAAATTCACTGAAGCAATGTAAAACAATTTGTAAGTGAATAACCCAATATGCCTTTTGTATTTTAGAAGTCTCCCTGGAGGCTATGTCTGCTGTTGCTTTAGTTTGATTCTGTCATAATACCACAAACCTTTTGGAGGGTTGTATCAGTTTAAATCAAAAATATGATTTAAATAACATGTCTTGTGCTTGTGTCTGCTATATAGTGATAATTTATGACACCCGTTGATCATTATGTTATAATTTGGGCATTTTCAAATTGCAATATTCATCTAAAATGATTTGACAAATCCACTGACTTCCATGTTAGAAAATTGCAGTACCCAATGGGAGCTGACGCCACCACAAACGTCATGACATCAAAGAGAAGTGAAGTTGTCTGGACCTCCGATCAATAGCTGCACATCACACAGACGAGCGGCAGATTATTTTTTCATTTTTACAAAAATTACTATGCAACGCTGCTATGCGTATCACAGATTAAGACAATAAATTTGGAGAACGAAGTACAGAGCAGAGAGCGTATGCTGGTGGCAGTGAAAACGAATGAATTGATCAGAAAAATGGTGTCTTGAAAATAAGTGATACAAGATTGGTTAAACATGCAAAAATCACTCCAAATACAACTTAGGTAAATGGTGAGGGGAAACAACTGTAACATGGTTAAAAACTCTGAAAGGTCGATTCTGCGTAATAGGTCTACTTTGAAGTTTACAAAACACATGTTAAATAACTTGTAAAAGAAAGCAAAAAACGCTTTGACATTTAAATCATTTGTGTATAAGTTCATTGTAAAACATGACATGCTATCATTAAGGATTCACCCGTCAGTTTAGTTAATTTACTATAGCACTCCTGTTGCCCCTGGCCCCCTGTCAGATACGGGACAGCCTACAGGGGTCCTCTGCTCCCAACACAACCTCACAGCAGCTGTTTGCCCCGATTCAAGCTGTAACAAACGTCAAATTGAATTCACGTCCTAATCTGGCCCGTTAGCTCCTCAGGGAAGACTGTGATTATAAATACTTTCATTCAAATTCTAATTAAACTAACTCTGACCTGCAGGGGGCGCTCCAGTGGCAGCCAAAATCCATGTTAGGTAAACGATACAACTTGTTTAAAGCTTGTAAAATGCTGCCGTCTGATGGGGGCATTAGCAGCGAGTATTGATGTGCTTGTAGCACACCGCGGGCCATTTAGCGGGTGTAGGCAAATATGTTTTTTCTCTCCGCCTAATAGATGGAGCAGGCAGCGCCATAGCTCCCAGTGTAATTGAGTTCTTTACTCGTCTGCACTGTGGTTATGGGAGGGAAAGTGGGGAGCAGCTTATCAGCAAAACATGCAGGATCGACCCTCTAGTGAAAAAAGGCAGTGTTGCCATCCAATCTGCTTTCATTGGCAAAAGCGCTTAGAGCAGGAGAAACTACAAGTGCTGATGCTTGGGCGTGTGCATCTCTGACCTGGGAGAGCGGCGCTTATTCAGACAGAGAGAAAGACCGAACGCAGCAGGGAAGAGACGTCTTTCACTGCCTCTGCCTGCTCCACCAGCCTGCCGCCTTTCACTATTCACCGGCAGAGTCGTCGGCTTCAAGGCAATGCACGGAGCTTGGAGGACAGTCTTTTGAATTGACATGTGGCGGATATCTATGGTGCTCACCTCGTAAAACCTTGAAGTGCAAAATGGCCTCCAAGAGTCATGCAGAAGTTAATAAAATGTGTTCATATATAAAATGTAGTGAATTACACAGCTCTCGAAAGCAATTTAATACCTATTCACGGCGTAACCTTCAGAAATAGTCCAGATTTCAGTTATAACTTATATATGCTGCTAAAGGATCTATAAAGGACTTGCAGCATTCAAATGAATGTTTATTTTATGTATATATTTATTGGGAAAATGTTTCAATACACTATTACCTATAAAAATCATTGTAAAAAGGTATGCCCAACAGGCGTATTTCTTTTCTAGTTTATAACACTTGCTGGTTGCTCGTCTTTGGAATTTTTTTTCACAATTGTATTTTTGAGTTCAGCCACAAAATTATTGGCATTTTTCTGTTTAGTCTGCCCGTTGTACAGCAATGTAAAGAATGCACTTTGCTAAATATGCACCGTTTCTCCATCGCCGACTCTGTTTAATCGTCCAATGACCTGTTTAACCGCACCGGTGTTTAGACTTGCCCTACACTCTCGGTAAGCGTGCATCTCATATAAAAGTCAAGCAGCTCTTGGTGGGATGATCCACTGTGCCATCCGCCCGGTGGTGTGATGAAGAATATGCAGCCAGAGGTCGAGTACATGCGTAATTAAACCTGGGTTTGATTTAGTTCACAGAAACGCTCTCCGTCACTGCTGAAATGAAGCAGGAAGCAGGAGGCTAGCTGAGGGGAAAGGCAGGAGCAGGTTCACGCGGCACTAATGGATGTTTACACAACTCCATATCAGCTGCAGCCTCGGTCACATGGTACTGCTCTGTGTGTGTCGGTAAATGACCCGAGAGATCTGCACTGATTCTATTTACACTTTAGGGTGGCATGTCAAATTATATAACTTAATACTGTATTAATTGGTCTTTTTGTTTTTTTGTTTTTTTATTTAGCTTCAATTAAGCACATTTAAAGCTTCCTAACATATGAAAAAAAGAACAATTCATTCAAAATAGTTTGCAGTGGTCCAGACTTATTTGGTATTTTTAATGCATTTCTACCATCATAATTATTCACCGCGATGAGATTATAGGTACGTTTCGCCCCATTCAGAGGTCAGGGCAGGTTTTGCTGCCACAGTAATACTAATACCAACTAGCATGCTAACAGCACACCAGCCTTACTTCCTGGTTTCACGGACTATAAAAATGCTTTTGAAAAATGCTTCTGAGTTGGAGTTGGATGCAGACAGCACACAATGCTCTCATTTTGACCCCAAAAACTGGTTTTACAATATATCTGTGCTGGGGAAAGGTAATTTTTGTACTGTGTATTTCTTGTTTCTTATTAACTTTTCATGATCATGCCACCCTATTACACAGTAAGTATTTGTCATTAGTGATTGCAACAGAATTTCAGGTTGATGGTCTATTGTTATCCTCTTGCTCTCACCTCCCTCCCCTTCTCACTGCACGCACTCCTTTACCCTCTCTCCAGTAACCGCTTGGCTCCATGTCAAAGCAGGGGCCTTTGTGGCTCGGTCACAAATCTGCCAGAAAAACACAAACCATCTGTGCTGCGCAGGCCTGAGCTGGGACACAGGGTGTAAATACAGAGTTTAGCCCTGGCCTGTCCCGTGCCCATGCTCACAGGACCCCCGAGCTCAGCACACACTCACATACGGCTTTGAGCTGTACAAGACCAACGCTCTGCAAAGGGGATAAAACCTTATCAGCACAGATTAAACCAATTACACTGGATAAATCAGGATGCTTCATAATTCACTGCAATTCTCACCGGATATTATCACACTGTCTTCATGACTAGATTTGTATTCAAACATTTGGTGTGTTTGTACAAATCTAAATGAGATCACTGATTTGTGGTGAAAAGATAGATAAATGGAATTGACAACCATATTAATTAAAATTATAGACTCCAAGTTCATATGCCTATTTGAACAAGATATGTCAAACAAGTACCATTTTCTCTGTATATTTGGAAGGGTTTTTTAATCTGGGATACATCATGTTTTACTGTATAAAGCAAGCTATGTATTTAAGTAAACACAGCGTAATTTATACCATTTGTGGTTTCAGTCCTCAAGATGCTTTCATTCATTTTATAGGCTGTAATTTTGTGTCTGTTGGGTTTCTTCTCTAACTTTAGCTTTAGCGCACATTTTAGTGAATGCATCAAAATGACTAAGTTGTATACCGTGTTTTTATTGGTTATGTTAAACTGCAGGGACAAGTGCTGAAAATATGTGAAGCTTTTATATCAAGTCTCTATTTATCCCAATTACAACTTACTGACGACAAGCTTGAGTGTAATTTGTTGCTTGTCTGATTGAAGTCAACGTAGCGTAGCATCAAACCCCACATGCGTTTAGCCCCTAGTTAGTCTTTATAGTTACCATGTTAAGAGGCAGGGGCTGTAGTTGACGCCTGGAGAGCCGTGATAGGAGGGTAAGCCCTTTCCTCGTCGGATAATCCAACGGCCAGAAAGCTCCAGCAGATGGAGGCATTTTAAAAGTCCTTATAATACCAGCTTATGTTGTCACTATCTCATGTTCAGTGGAGTGGCGACACACACAGCCATGATTTAGTGAAATTATTGCTCTAAGGCCAGCGGCGGTAGCAGGCTCGATTTCTATCAGGTTTCTTAGAGCCGTACTTGGACTCTTTCCACTGTTTGTTCTTTGATTTGGTCGAGTACTTTGGAAAGAACAGGCGTCTTCAATGTCTTTTGTAGGTGAACAACAGAAAGTACTCACAAGTATAGAGACAGATGGTACATTGTGTTTTGGACAAATAACAAAAGACTGTGATCCAGGACATGCAGAACTCTCATTGTACCTTTAGATGAACTAAATTTGTCTCATAGGCTGGGACAATATGCCTCATACAATACACAGTGATCCTCCTTACATGCCAGAGGATGCCGCAGTGAATGGTCAGCCTCTATCTGACCTTATCTTCTGTGTCCTCTTCTCTCATAGTAGCAAACTCGATGTCCTTTTTCTCCGCTATAAATATCCGTATTTCTTTTTCTGACAAACATCCGTACCCTCAGACCATGTTTTTTTAGAAACTCTTTAAACATGTTCAAATAGCACCATTTGTTCAATTGGTGATTGAAATTTTGTAGCTAAGGTTCATAGATATTGATACAGGCCCCTTAAATTTGCTCTATGTAACCTTTCTGGTGGGGGTCATTGCATTGCCTGTAATGTTCTACTGTATGGGATTATAACATATCTCTTATTCATTCAATTAAAGGTGTTTTGGCAGTTCGAATTGCGCTCTCGACATAAAATATCATTCGTAGAGCAGCTATAGAACCACTGACACCAGGTTTGCAATGCAGTTCCAGCCTCCACAGATAATTACCATTGTTGTGTCGTTGGACAAGACACTTAACCCACCTTGCCCCCAGTGTCTCCATACAGTGGTATATGAATGTGGGTGAGTGGGTGAGTGGTTCTTTGATGTAAAACGCTTTCAATGCCTTGAAGGTGGAACAATGCTATATAAAAATGTGACCATTTGCCATTTTTACCATATTTTTATTACTCTGTGGTGTCACGTGGTTGTATCTACAGTGATAGCCAAGTCACACTGTGAAACAGTCCAGGAAAAGCAAAAACATCTCCATGGAGACAAGCAAGACAAGAGGGGACGGACCCTCAACCAGAAAAGTTACACAGTGCTCTCATAAGAATAACAAAATGTCAAAAGGTGGTGACTACATACTGTATTCAGTTTCTAATCCTCAAGCTGTTTTTGTCTCTGCTCACTCCACCCATCACCTGCACCTGTTAATTGCCATTCAAAATCTTCAACTTAACATTTTCATTACTGGCAGCCTAATATAATGCCACTTGACACAGTGTAAGTGATGGAGAGGCAGAGTGACCTTTCTGAGTCTGCCAAGCTGTTGTGTCGAGCGTGTGGTTGTCATGCCCGCCGTGAGGAGTCATTATACAGCGGGCTCTCTACTCCGCTCCATATTTCTGATCCGCACATTTCAATTAGATTTCTCCTCGGGACGTCCGCCTTCCCCCTGCTAGCACCTGCGCCCTCTTGTCTGACCGTTGGGGCAGAGTGGAGAGGGAGGGGCAGAGAAGTGAGCTGAAAGTTTATAGCTTAAGTGGTTGTACAGGCACATGGCAATATAACGGTTTGGTTTAAGTGGGCATAAACGGAAATCAGGGTCAGTTTACGGAGGATAGGATTTTTTTTTTCTGTGTCCAAACAAATATGTGCTTAGTTTCTCTAAATATACTTAACTACAACTTCAATTGGCTAAATGTGATGGATTTTCCTATTTGTCAAAAACATTTATTTTGGAGTTTTTCTAAATGCTTGCAATTTCTAGAAATGCATTTTTCAAGTGGTCTACCAAACATTTAACACAATACCTTTATATTTGGAATTACCAGATGCACATTTTCCTATTGTTAGTTCAGTTTGCTCACAAATCAAAAAGTTTGTAATAGTGGGCTTGGACTTGTCATACCTTAGCCCTGGTTTTGCGTTCATAATCATTTGTCACTATTACATTATGGATCATTGCTCTTAATCCTGGTATGTTTTTGTATTTTGGCGATGTCCTGCTGGTTCCCTTTGCTGACGCTCTTTTAGCCATGTGGAATCTACTCCTCCAGATGTGTGCTCATCTGCACAAGTCCTCTGCTCTTGCCTCAAGCTGTGAGCCTGGGACTCTTTTTCCAAATCACCAATGGATTTTCCACAACTCCAAAAAGCACCTTCATTTGTCTTGAAACTGAAGGTTTTCTGGATCAGTGAACTTTCTTTGTCTGATAAAGTCCTAAAGCGGAAGTAGATACGAATTTCCCTTAAGTGCTGTATAAAGGCAGATATCATTAAACTGGTGTAAGCCCATTAAGTGGATTGAGAGTGACTTATTTTTTCATGTCAGGCTTGTTTGGGTGAATAAAGAGAAGCCTTTACTTCACTCTAAGAAGTTGACAGGGAGGTGTTAGTCTTAAAATTCTCTTTTGCTGATAAATATGTACAAATTATATTTAGCTGGGAGCTGTAATTTGAAAAGGGATACCTCTATTTTTATCTTTGTCCTAATCAAAAAAGCGTGTTCTCTCATTAACTTATTCCCTGCCTTTGTTTGTTTTGCTGCAGCCTGATGGAAGATGTTAAGTTGTTACTTAAAAGCCATTAATGTGTTTGTGAGAGGCAAGCGCTCACTAATTTATGTCACGTTTCTTAGCTGAAGCCAAGACGAAAAACCATCAATATCCATTAAACCTGGGGCTTTGTGTAACAGCAGTTTAACAGACTTCAGTGTTGTGCATGTGCCCTCTGAGTCTTAAGATTACAGGTGACTTGGCGCTCCCAACGATCGCATCACATCTGTATGAATGTGCAGGAGAGCAGGAATGTGGCTCTGACAAATGAGAGTTCACAGAGAGGTGCAAAGAGCCAGCGCTGAACAGGAAACGACATAATTGTGGTTGACTCCTGTCACCAATTTTAAAGGCTCCGTATTATGTGCGGTGAGGAAAATGGAGCTAATATGCAGAGGCAGCGCAGGCAAAGTGCTTTCTGATCCATGATCGCATGTGTTAATGTTTCAGTTGGGTATTGATTTCCTTGCGGCCTTTTGTACACTGGATTTATCCGCCTCGCTCTCTGGCGAGCACACCCTCCAAATGTTTGATTAAAGTTCAATTGACTCTTCCAGTGAAGGGGCGAGGAGCCATTTCACTCCCTATTTGTAGCGTCAAAGCTCCGGCTGACATGTCCTTTTGTTCCTATTCAAGCTGCTGCCACCCAGGCTGCCTCCATTGCACTGATCCTAATATCCATGCATTCAGCAGCCTCCTCGCCTAATCCTGGGACAGACGTGGCCGCAGCACAAACATACCCGGGCACATCCAAAACCTGGCATGGACTGACCGCTCCCTGGACCTCATTGTGGACACTCATTTAGTCTGACTTTTTGTCCATTTTGTTTAACGCTGAATGAACATGTGTTTTCCAGGGAGAGCTAATCACATTCTACTATTATTGGAAGAAGACGCCTGAAGCTGCCAGTTGTCGAGCTCATCGCAGACACCGCCGTCAGCCTGTCTTCCGCCGCATCAAGACACGCACTGCCTCCACTCCTGTCAACACTCCCTCTCGGCCTCCCTCCAGCGAGTTTTGTACGTAAATCTAGTGCATCTGACCTCCTGAAGGAGTAGGGAGACCTGACAGTCCAATGTGAGTAAAGGCTTTTCTCTCTCCTCCAGTGGACCTCAGCTCTGCCAGCGAGGATGACTTTGACAGTGAAGACAGCGAACAGGAACTGAAGGGCTACGCTTGCCGTCACTGTTTCTCTACCAGTAAGAGTCATTTACCCCTCTCATAAACAGAGCTGTATTATTCCTGTGCTGGGGAGCAGGCTTGTGTGACAGATGGGCATCAGAACATGTCAGGACTAATTTGATCAAACCAGACATGAACAGCTCACTCTCTCTCCCTCATTATCCTCTGTTCCCTCACACAGCTGGCCCCCAGTGCAGGCTCCATCTGACAGAGACTTCTGCCATCAGGGCTGGCTAATAACTACAACACTGTGCTGTTAATCCACATGTGAGACTGACAGTGTAAACATAGTGTCATGAATATTTAAAGTGCATATGCCAGGTTAAGCTACTCTTTTCACTAAAACATAGTTAACATTTTTATATTTAAGATTTTACATTTGGAAGCCTTTCCCAGTATTTTTCTAGTTTTTAAGTTTATAATTTTACTTCCTGGTTGCACATATGACATATGTTGAGGTAATTCCATAACTGTTACCTAGAAACCATAATTTTCACAGTCAAAACTTGTCTAAATGGCACAATAGTTAATAGCAAAGTCTGAATGAATGTCTTACAAAACACTGCGAGTACTTAGACGTTGGCACATTACTTTAACATACATCTTATGACTGTGATTTTAGTTTCAATGGTATTTGTTTTGTGCGACATTTTAAGAGGCTGTTTATTCACAAGTGTAAATGGCTTTCCTCAGCCTCCAAAGACTGGCACCACGGGGGCCGGGAGAACATCTTACTGTGTACAGACTGCCGCATTCACTTCAAGAAGTACGGTGATCTGCCCCCCATAGAGAAGCCTGTGGACCCTCCCCCGTTTATGTTCAAACCTGTGAAAGAGGAAGAGGATGGACTCAGCGGGAAGCATAGCATGAGGACCCGAAGGAACCGCGGCTCGGTGAGAGACTCCTGCTCTATTTTCACCTTCTCCATCTGTAGACACTGACATGTCCCGGGAGAAACGGTCTGAACGTCAAAGACATTGCATTTAGCATCAGCTACAGTAGCAGTTTAGCCAAATATTTATACTGTTATTGTGTTGCTGTGCTGACATTTTGATGGGGGAAAAATAGGATGGGGTACTATAATTGAGACAGCTGTGAATATAATGTAATGGTGAGTCATTATTGATGATGTTTTCTGCTTACAGATGTCGACGCTACGCAGTGGTCGTAAGAAGCAGACAGCCAGTCCTGATGGCAGAGCCTCGCCAACGAACGAGGACCTGCGCTCCAGTGGTCGGACCTCGCCCAGTGCAGCTAGTACTGATAGCACAGATAGCAAGACAGACATTAAGAAACCCAGCAAGGTACTGCATAGTGTTTCATGTACTAACCGTCTTGTGTTGATACAAACTAATTGATCTGCTGTTGTGACTGCAGAAGATTAAGGAGGAGGCTCCTTCTCCCATGAAGAGTGCCAAGAGGCCTAGAGAAAAGGGAGCATCAGACACAGAAGAACCAGAAAGGGCCAACGCCAAAAAGTCCAAGACACAAGTAAGAATGTTTGAGATATTGTAAAATTATGTGAGAATATTATTTCTCAGTCTGTTGAGGGCTTAAAACTTAGTTTAGAATGTTATGTGAGAATTCCCAGGCCTGAGCATGTGTGTCTTTCCCATAGGAGTTGAACAGGCCCGACTCTCCCTCAGAGTGTGAGGGCGAAGGAGAAGGCGAGAGCTCAGATGGGCGCAGCGTGAACGAAGAGCTCAGCAGTGACCCCAAAGACATCGACCAGGACAACCGCAGCTCGTCGCCCAGTATTCCCAGCCCCCGGGACAACGAGAGCGACTCTGATTCCTCCGCCCAACAGCACCTGCAGAACCAGCACCCAGCAGTAATTCAGTGTCAGCCCAGCACTTCCACCTCTGCCCCTGCCCCAAATGCACCTGCTGCCCCTCAGCCGGCTCAGGCCTCCCCCTCTGCAGCACCCACCTCTCTACCTCCACAGCCTGCAACACAGGCCAGCCCCATTTCTCTCATACAATCAGGAGCTGCACTGCATCCTCAACGGCTTCCTTCTCCTCACTCCCCTCTGTCTCAGGCTCCGCCCTCAGGCCCTTCTGGCCCTCCTCCGTCATTACCAAGCCCACATCATGGGCCCCCCTTGGCACATCCATTGCAGGCTGGGCCCTCACACATGCCTCACCCTCACTCAATGCCCCCCCAGGGCTTCCCCGTGGCACAGTCTCAGGTCCCACCCCCTCCAATCTCCAGCCAATCACAGCAAAGGCCGCATACCCCTCCTGTCCAATCACAGTCATCTTCGCAAAGCAGTGGGCAGCCTCCGAGAGAACAGCCTCTGCCCCCTGCCCCCATGTCCATGCCCCATATCAAGCCCCCTCCAACCACACCCATCTCCCAGAGCCACAAACACCCACCTCATGTATCGTCTGCCCCCTTTCCTCAGATGCCCTCCAACCTGCCCCCTCCTCCAGCGCTCAAGCCTCTCAGCTCTCTGTCCACACACCACCCTCCGCCTACACACCCCCCTCCGCTACAGCTCATGCCTCAAGGTCAGCAGCTCCAGGCGCCACCCGCCCAGCCACCCGTCCTCACTCAGTCACAGAGCCACCCTCCTCCACCTGCCCCCCCTCTGCCACCCTCTACAGCAGCACCTCATCCCAGTGGCCCGTCGCAGCCACCCTTCCCCTCCCATCCTTATTCTGCAGTCCTACCTCCGGCCGGTCCTCCTTCTTCCACAAACTCAATATCGGCCTTACAGACTCCTCCCTCTGCGTCTTCCTCTTCTATCTCCATGCCACTGCCCGCCTCCATCTCATGTCCGCCCTCCACAACATCCATTCCACCCGTGCACATCAAAGAGGAACCTCTGGACGAAACCGAGGAGCCAGAGAGCCCCCCACCCCCCCAGAGAAGTCCCTCCCCAGAGCCCACTGTGGTCAACACGCCCAGCCATGCCAGCCAGTCTGCACGGTATGTTCTCCTAACTCTGCATTTTACAGTTCAGTGTTTCTGTTGGTATCAAATAAAATCTTGCCAGTGACTACAATTAAAGGGCCCATATTACAGCATTTTCTGATCTATTTTATCATGTTGTTTCCTCATCAAAAATATGCCTAGAGTTGTGTTTTGTTTCCATGCATATTATATGCAACCATGCATATTTAGGGTGTGTTCTTTTCTCAAACTGAAAACACTCTGCTCCACCTTGTGATGTCATGTGGTAATACAGGAAGTTTTTGTGTGTGACTGTAGGTTCTATAAGCACCTGGACAGAGGGTACAATTCCTGTGCCAGAACAGACTTCTACTTCACTCCTTTGCCCATGTCAAAACTGGCCAAAAAGAGAGAGGAGGCTCAGGAGAAGGCCAAGCGTGAGGCTGAGCAGAAGGCACGTGAAGAGAAGGAGCGGGAACGCGAGCGGGAGAAAGAGAGAGAGCGAGAACGGGAGAGAGAGAAGGAGGCCGAGCGAGCGGCGGTGAGTTTGTTTAGTCTGTTTACCTCGACTAAATGTTTTCTTTTACTGAACTGAACATTGAATCTGTGCCTGCAGAAAGCCTCCAGCTCCTCTCATGAAGGAAGAATGGGAGAACCTCCAATGGCAGGACCCGCGCACATGCGACCGCCGTTTGACGGGCCGCCCACAACCATTGCAGCTGTGCCTCCATACATCGGGCCTGACACCCCTGCCCTGCGCACCCTCAGCGAGTACGCCCGCCCCCACGTCATGTCCCCCACTAACAGAAACCACCCCTTCTTCATGTCACTCAACCCTGCAGACCCACTGTTGGCCTACCACATGCCCGGCCTGTACAACGCTGACCCCGCCATGCGTGAACGTGAATTGCGAGAGAGGGAGATCAGAGAGAGGGAGATCCGGGAGAGGGAGCTGAGGGAGCGAATGAAACCTGGCTTTGAGGTCAAACCTCCTGAAATGGACACACTGCACCCCTCCACTAACCCCATGGAGCACTTTGCACGACACGGCGCCATCTCATTGCCTCCTATGGCTGGCCCTCACCCCTTCGCCTCCTTCCACCCTGGACTCAATCCATTAGAGCGTGAGCGGCTGGCTCTGGCTGGGCCTCAGCTGCGGCCAGAGATGACCTACCCCGAAAGGCTGGCGGCGGAGAGGCTCCACGCCGAGAGGATGGCCTCTGTCGCCAACGACCCCATTGCCCGGTTACAGATGTTCAACGTGACGCCACATCATCACCAGCACTCGCACATCCACTCCCATCTGCACCTGCACCAGCAAGACCCACTGCACCAAGGTGAGAGACAGCCCTGCACACATCACTGTACTGTAACTAAGTGTTAAGTCATATTAATACATTACTGTTAATAAGACACATTTCACACATCACCCAAATGGGTAGTTGCTACACTGATTACTGATATTCATAAAAATAGTATTTTAAAAATGTAATAGAATAACATTTGACTACATGTGTTGTAAAATATGTTCTAAAATGATGCATGACTTAAAGTGATTCATGTAATGTCTGTGTGAATGCTTGTTGAATGATATTGGTAAAATGTTTTTTAAGCGTAAAACATAATGATTTCAAGTTGTTGTTTACCAACTTAGCATTGTATTCTGATAAAATACTGATATGAAATGTAAAAATGTAATGTAATAGGCCTGGGGAGTAAACCCAGTGAAGCTGTGTGTCTCTGTTAGTGTATGCCTGGTGCATGCCTTGTTGACTGTGATGCACTGTCTGTTTTTACGTGTACCTTGATCCTAAGACTCTGACCTTCAGAAGGTGGTGGTGAATGTCTTGTGTGTCCTGCAGGCTCGGGGGCCCATCCGCTGGCCGTGGACCCTCTGGCAGCTGGGCCTCACCTGGCGCGCTTCCCGTACCCTCCCGGAGCCATCCCCAATCCCCTCCTCGGACAGCCACCACACGAACACGAGATGCTGCGACACCCCGTCTTCGGTGAGTTTCCAACTAAGCATCAACACAAGTGATACTGCTAACTTTGTAAATGTAACAGATGGTTAAATGCCTAGGTGTGGGTTTTCAGAATGATGAAAAATCATTTGCCATAGTGATTAACAATTTCAAACTAAATATTTATTTTTTTGATTGGCAAAATAGTGCAGATAACAGAAAGCCAATACCCATGAATTGGTCAAAACGCAGATTTTGGGAGTTCAAATAAATGACACACTTCAATATATATGGATAGATGAACCAACTCTAGTTCCTGCCCCCACTCCATGCAGTCCTCTCTGACACTCGGACTCTTCCAGGTACGCCTTACCCTCGGGACCTGCCCGGTGGCCTGCCCCCTCCCATGTCGGCGGCCCACCAGCTACAGGCCATGCATGCCCAGTCAGCCGAGCTCCAGCGGTTAGCCATGGAGCAGCAGTGGCTCCATGGGCACCACCACATGCACGGAGGCCCTCTGCGGACAGGAGGACTACTACAGGTATCACTCAAGTGCACTTTTCAAATACGTGTCAGACCTTTAGGTTTGCACATGCTGCAACTTTTTATATCAACAATTTGTTTGTATGTTGTTATTACACTACTGTTTATAGACACAAATAGCTTATTCTGATTCTACTCTACTAAGTACTTTTTTCTAAGATACTATTTCCACCACTACTTAGCCCTATGTCATTGGCTCTTAACACCAAAGATAAAAGTTGTTTTTTCAAGTATTATCAGATCTAAACCCAGACTATATCAGGTCTAAATTTGACTAATCTGAGGATAAGGTATAGTTCTAAGGGACAATTACTTTAGGTATTATTAAGCATAGCAAAGCCAGTCTGGTCTGCTTGTTTCTTTCTTTGTTTGAGATTAATTTCTTTTCTTGTTTGTATTTCAGCCGACTAAAGAAGGAGAGCGATAAACAGCTGTAGCCCTCTTGTGGGAGGCGTGGACAGGTGCAGGACACAGGAAGTTGTTACTGAACAGTTTCTTCAAACAGAAAAGACCAAGTGGATCATCTGACAACTTTTTTTTGTTCAACCCAGAACTTTTTTTTACTATGATTTTCCAAGACTTTCTTTGGTAGCCAGTAGTGACAACGTCCTCAATACCTGCATGACAAGCTTCCCAACTTATTAGTTTTTTATTTTTATTAGGTGCTAGAACAAGACACTGTGCTTATCAACAAAAAAGACCGATTAGGTTGGAAAAAGTGCTATCTTAAATTCAACATTTATTTTAATACATCGTTGGAGGTTTTTCATAATTTTAAGAAAAGCTACCGCATGGCGTTTTTGAGTCTGTAAATAGTATATATAAACATATAATTATTATAATTATTATTATTCCTAGGTGTGGACTCCAAACTCGGTCGTTTCTGATACTTGTTTTTGAAGCATTATCCCTTTGTTTCAGAGGGGAGCACCATGGCATTATACGAGCAGTTTCTGAGCAGCAGACTTCACTGTGTTAGTTAGTCCCACTATGTAAAACTGTCCCATCTCACCCTTCTCATGCACCTCCAGCTTTTACCCAATGTGTTACTCATTTAAACACTTGAAGAGGTGACCCAGGTGTCGCCTTGGCTCGCACACCGAAGCCATTTTAAAAGTTTGCACTGAATATTCTGCTTGGGATCGACATAATTGAACATTTTATCAGTGTTTGACAAAAGAGTACTTCTTTCACTTTTTTTCTTTACCGAGATTTTAATAATTTTAAATATTCATCTAAACAGATATTGTTTATAAAAATCTGGACCTGTTTTTATCCTCTGATACACAAGGAGCCTGTTTTGAGGATTGTTTTAACGTGTGGATGAATGGCTATGTCTCATTTCAATCGTATGCCCCCTCTCAACTGTACAACGTTCACTGTGACACTAGCAGGAGGGGGGCAGCTGTGACCCCTACAGGACATACTGGGGTCAAAACAACTACATGTGCTTGTGTGTTTGTCACTATCATTTGCCTTGGTTTCCTTCGGGATACTCGCAGCCCTGTTCTGTGATGGGAGGGCGCGTTTGTGTGCCACTTGACTGTTACAAGTAGTGTTGTCGTCATACAGTGCACATTTTATCTGTAGCCATGACGTTTGTTCACGCACTAAGACTGTTTTTGCCTGTCATGGACATTTTTAGAAAACTGTGGCTCTTTTTTATTATTTTAAACCAAATGAAGAAGTGACCATATCTTCCCTTTGGAGCACTATACATTTGCTTTGAAAGATTTTTAGCCTTTTTTAAGTTTATTTTTTTATCAATCCAAAAAGTCTTCTGTCTGGCCATCTCTCCTCATCTTCCTCGCATTTTGACTTTTGTGTCTCCAAAAGCCCTTCGATGTTAAGTGTTGTCAATGGTTTAGCTTCTTGTTTCAAAGCGGCAATAGCAGAATGTACAATTCTGACTGCTAAGATTTATATATATACTGGTATCTTGAAGCTTATTGTACATATGAGTAGTCGCCATGGGATGACACAATGTAAACAAAAAGTAGAAATAATAAGAAAAATTGTGAGTCCTGTGTTCTCCATTTGAGTATTTTGTAATTTTTTTGAAAAATTTGTGGAATTAAAATAAACTAAGTTACACCACAACACGCAGATATGTCATCTTTCCTGATTTGGTTTGTGCCTTGTGTTTACAGACTCAAAATCCTCAGCAGCTGCAACGCAATAATCCAATATCTGAGTAAACATCTTATTATGCTCTGCTCATTCACACATACAATAGACGAGGTTCACACGAGGATAAAACAAAGGCCTTTTAATACTCCACTGCAGGATCATTCTGAATACAGTTAAGCCTATAAAAATGCTTTGTACTAAACATTGTATAAAATAAGTTTTAATTTCCATTTGTAAATGCAAATGCCCAAAGGGACCACCAACGCTTAGTATCCCTAGATGCTGTGGTAGTAAATAACTAATAGCGTAATGTTGTAGGTCTAATATAGCTGCAAGGGGAAATCAAATATGTTGCCCTCCTCGCAAAAACTACGCTGTTCTGTTCCAGCTTTGTACAAACAGATCTTCAGGCAGCAGGCAGTGAATCTCTAAACCCTGCTCCGCTGTAGGAACATCAAAGCCGGACTAAGCCACAACTAGAAACACCTCCACTAGGCCCTATTCTCTGCTCCTCTCCGCTGTGCCATCAGTGCGCGCGGGCTGTCATCTTCTGCGGCGTGTGGGGAGTGATAGACCTGCAATCTCTGTGTGATGGTGTGCTCTGCCGCTGCTGAGAGGCCTGTCATTCCGTGTAGGAGCTATTATTCTCTGAAATGATGGCCCTGTCCCCGGAAAAAAATCTCGTTTCCTATCCCGGGGCTGTCACGTGACTTTGGAGAGGTACGCGCGGTGTCGTGTTGTTGTTGCCATATCCTCATAAGACACAACAAGAAGACGTCAGAGCGCACAGAGAGCTGGGGCTGGCTGGCTTGAATAATTTATCTATCCACCTCCTCCTCCTCTTCCTCCTCTCCTTCCTCCGAACCAGGGATGAAGCGACTGTGACTCGTGTCAGTTCAAATCCGGCTCATATGCGGCGGTGTGTACCCCTCGGGCGGACACACAGGAATACGTAGTCTCGGAAAATTCACTCTCGTTCTGTCTCAATAGCGGTATGTTGGTGGAGCAGCAGGTTACAGATAGGGAGATTCATGTCCTGTTTTCGCTCCACTCGGCCCGCGTGCCAAAGTGATGCGCAATGACGCATTAGTGCTCTCACATGGAATAAGACTGCTATTGTTTTTTCTAAAGTAAAACTGCAAAAATCTGTAGGCAATAAACACTGGATATCTTTCTGTGTTACATCTCTTTCCCCGTTTTTTCCCCTTTTACTTTTTAAAAGCCACTGCTTCAAAATGAATTTATTTTAGTTCAGTTTTTTGTCAGGGGAATGGGGCCTAATAACTTTGGAGTTCACTTTGGACAGCAGCCAAACCTCAAAAACCAGACACTGAATAAAATTAGGATAAAAAACAACTAGAGGGCCTCTGCTTTAATCCATGTTGTGCCATTTACATCTCTTCATTACACCACAATGTGAAATTATTGAGCGCTTGGTTATGTAGAGCCTAAAATGAATCACAGCTGGAGGAATTTGTTTACATACAAATACAGATAATGAGTGCCATCTCTGCAGGCCCGCACACCCATTTTAGCTCTGAATATTTATGGACACAACAGCATTCAATTTCAACGAGAGGTTTGAGATGTTTAAAGAGTCACTGTGGTTACATGCGCGCTTAAAATCCGATTCTTATCAGATTTTAGGAGTTAAACGCTATTAAATTGACATGTAAACAACAAAATAACCTGATTTTTTTCTGGACATGGTCAGATTTTGCTATTTGCTCGTCCTTTAAAAAATCTTACAGGTCTAGAAATCAGATTATAATCAGATTTCCATGTGCATGTGAGAGTCACTCCTTTTGTTTCATTTATTGAATTTACTGGTTTATTGTGTTTTGCCTGTGTCAGTAAAATATTCATTCATACATGTGTCACGGTCACATTTTTATCTAGGGAGAGGTGGGTCAAGTGTCTTGCCCAAGAACACAACAACAGCATTCGTCTGTGGGAGCTGGAATCGCACCGTCAACCTGTGGGTCAGTGGATGTGAACGCTCTAGTAAGGATTTTTTTTTTTAGATCAAGAGCAGGATTCAAACCACCAGCTTTTGGATCAGTGGACAAACACTCTGCCAAACACTCTGAGCAACTGTCGTATACTTCCAGTTACACATTATAAGATATCCGACTCTCGCATTGCTCCGTCTAACCCTGCAACATTCACTGACCTTTTATTATTATTAGTTTGATTACACATTCATCAGTTATCACCAGATGAATTTAAATGTTTCCTCCGTGTACACTCCATTGAACCCTTTTGTCCTGCAGTACCAGGTTGTTCCCTTTGATACAAGACAATACAGTCTCTCCAGACTCTGTGGCTCCTCTTTAATGTGAGTCGTAAAACATGCAGCTGGCACAGGAGGCAGCACTGGGGCCTGCGCGGGTACGAGGCCCACCGTCCCACACATACACTCACTCCACTCTACTTCTCTGCTCTCTGTGCATCTCTCTCTTCCTGTATGTCTATCTCTCTCCCACTTTCTTACTTACTCCCTAATACCCATGTTTTTACTTTCTCTCATTCCCATTACCTCATTCTCTCTCATTCACTTTCCCCCTCTCTCTCTTCCTCTCTTTCTCTCTCTTCCTCTCTTTCTGTCTCGCCCACTTTCTCACTTACTCTCTAAGCCCCCTCTTTTTTACTTTCTCTCATTCCCATTACATTACTCATTCTCTCTCTCTCATAATCCCCCCCACCCCCTTTCTCTCTCTCCACTCAACTCCCTCTATTCTCTCCTTCTCTCTCTCATCTCTCTTTCATCCTCTCTCTTGTCACCTCCCTTTTTCTCCTTCATCCATTCTTCTCCTCCCTCTTTTTGGTCTGGACACTGTTGTGGGAACATAGTCTTGACATTTTAGGTCTTTTCGATCCAGTGAAAAAGTGAATTTTGAGATGAGACTGCAGACTCAGAACTGTCAGCGCAGCCCCTCAGCAGAGCACACTATCAAAATGCTGTATGTGATCTTTTCTTTAGTCCACTGGTGGATTGTACGGGCTTAGTCTTAACACCTATGGGACGTGTTTTATATAGCTCTAAATGAGATGCATTCAAGGCCATGTTTACAAATCGGTTCGTCTTTAATAAAACAAAGACACTGCTGGGAATTTCCAAAATGTCCTTCACTGTCAGTGCAGGGATGTTGTTTCTTTTGATGAATAACAAATGTGTGTTCAAATTCCTGTTTTGTTTGTTTTTTGTTCTTGGTATTTTCAGAGTTTATATTTAATTTTTATAACATTTTATTGATAGTTTAAATGTGTACCTCACATTTCCACCACCACCTCTGACCATTCACAGCACCAGGTGCCTGTCAACTTCTAGTAAACTCAATAATGTTTTTATAATTCCAAAAAGACATCCCAAGAATTCACCCAATACATTCACCCAAGTACACAACAGAAAACTACAAATACAACCAAGACTGCAGACATACACTACCAGCCAAAAGTCTGGACACATCACCTCATTCAATGTTTTTTGTTTTTTATTTATTTTAATGTAGGAAGTAGTTAAAATATATACATACAGAAGACATCAAATACATGAAGCAAAGGGTGGCTATACTTTGAGGACTTGAATATATATATATAATATATATTTAAATTTAGTAGTTATTTAGATTTTTTTTTCTTTGCTACATAATTCCATACATCTTACTTGTGTAAGTACATATGTATGTAAGTTTAAAATGTATATAGTAGTAAAAATTGAATAAATAAATAAATAAATAAAACATTGAATGAGAGGGCGTGTCTAAACTTTTGACTGGTGGTGTATAAGTGAGAGTCGGGCCAAAGTAGTTTCTGTGGAGCAGCTTCAGAGCCTCAGAGCCTCAGAGCAGCGAGGCGGATGTGGGGATGTGGGCTCTGGCCGCGTCGTGACCCAGTTTTGTGAGCAGAGCGCAGTCATGTCTGATATGGATCAGGGCTGTATTAAATGACTCTCCACAGTCTCCTCTGTGAGCTGTAAAACCAACCAGGAACTCTACTCGAGTGGAGGGGTCGCTCCTAACTCCACTAAAAGTTCAGTGCATTTGTACTTACGTTTTTGTTGAAGATAAATTCAGTCAAGGTCATAAGGCAGAGTCCATTTTGGTCTAAATATAAATATACATTATGATTATGATCTGTGGAGGAAGGTAACCAAATAAAGTACTGTGCTTAAGTAGAATTATTACGTATCTGTATGTAACTTAAGTCAGTTTAACAGTTGATACTTTTTACTTTTACTTCACTTTTTATCATGTTTGTGGTAACATCCTGACTAAAGTTTTCAAGTCCTGACTGTGGCTTTGAGCAAACAAAAATAAATACACAAATTAAGAAATAGATTTTTATCACAACTGTTGACCAAAATAAGTATGATTTTTTTTTTTAAATCAAATTAAATCACTACATTTAACACTTTGTGATCATCCTCAGAGTGTGTTCCTACCAGCGGAGGCAGAATGACAGCGCCACCTGCAGTCTGACTTCTTCAAGTATCTCAGGTGTGTGAGAGTAAAAAGACCCCCTCCTCCCGGTTTAAACATCACGTGAGCTCTGAGCAGACCGATAGTGAGAATTTTGAAACTGTCAGGTATGAAAACAAACTAAACCTTGATCTGAAAAAAGAATCTATAAAAAATAAATGTATGCAGTCTCGTTTAGCCCTTTGCCCCAGTCTCAGCGGCAGTGAGGCTCAGTGCAGGGTCCCGTAGAGAGGAGCATCACCCTCGGTCTATGAGAACAACCCCTTAGACACACGTCACAGCGGGTGAGCCTCGTGTCCTCTGCATCATCAGTGTGGGACAGGACTCACGGGGCTGTCAGAGGACTCACTGAGCAGGGCACTTCTGTTCATTCTGAGGTTAGAGGATGAACAGAACAACAGGCTGCGTTATAGGAGCTGTGTTTTTGTTTTGTTTTTTGGACTTCATATTTTAACTGGTTATTGGTAATTTATTTATATTATTTTTTTTTTTTTTTTTTTTTGGGGGGGGGGGGGGGGGGGGGGGGGGGGGGGGGGGGGGGGGGTTTATAAGGATTATAAGGATTTTTTTGTTATGACAAAAGTTATACATAAACGTAACATAGATTATATCCATTTTTCTCTTGCATATTTAAGAAAGGGTTGCCAAATTTCAAAAAAATCTATTGGAACGTCCATTAATGGTGTGTCTGATCTTTTTCATTTTCATAAAATATAAAATGTCTTTAATTCATTGTGAGTGTGATGGAGGCAGTGCATTTTTCCAGTTTAATAAAACTAGTCTGCGAGCGAGAAGTGTACAATAGGCCACAAAGTCTTGTTGGTATTTGTTCAGGGCGTAAGGATTCAACATAATTCCAAAGAGAGCCGTCACTGGATGAAGGTCTACGGGGAGCCTTAATGTGCCTGACAATGTCTTGAACACTTGAGTCCAGAAAGGGACCAATTTGGTACAGCTCCAGAATGTGTGGAAGTATGTACCTTCTGTTATTTTACACCGGTCACAGGTTGGGTCGGAGTTGGGGAACCTCCTCGCTAGTTTGTCTTTTGACCAATGAGCTCGATGTACTATTTTACATTGTAATAGGCCATGTCTGGCACAGATTGATGAGGTGTGGACCCATTTCAAAATTTTGCTCCAATCCTCATCTGGTAAGACTACTTCTAGATCCCATTCCCATCTGTTTTTAATAATATCCAGAGATGTAGTATGTAAAGAGGATAACGTGTTGTAAAGAGTTGATATCATCCCTTTAGATGACATAAAAATTGTCAACAAATGATCAATGTCTAGTTGAGGAGGAAGAGCGGGGAATACGATGTACTGCTTCCTAACAAATTTAGGAGCTGTGTTAAAGGGCTCATATTACACAAAATTGACTCTTGTGAGCTCTTTGACTTCTTATAATGTTGTTCCTCATCAAACACATACCTGGAATTGTGTTTTGTTTCATTCACACATGTTTGAGTGACCTTGGTTTATTAGTCTGTCTACATCTCCAAAGCTCAAAATGCTCTGTTCCACCTTGTGATGTCATGAAGAGGTAGTTTTCAACTTAACAGCTCCCTTTTACCTTTAGTTCAGTAAAGGTTGTCAATTCCAGTCCTGAAATTATCCAAACGATTCTGGTGAAGGTGCATGGAGTTTAAAAATGCAATTGAGCACTTCCTGTATTGTCACATGACATCACAAGGTGGGACAGAGTGTTTTCTGTTTGAGAGAAGAAATCAGCCGCAATATTCAGGGTTTGTGAGGTAAACATGTGTGAATGAAACAAAACACAACTCCAAGTATGTTTCTGATAAGGAAATTATAGAGAAAATAGCATTATACGGGCCCTTTAAGACAGAGGGCAGGGGCATAAAAAACTTCTTGGATCAATTCACAGCTCTTGAAAATTGAAGATCATGTTTTGTTATTCATGGGTTTCATTCGTTCCTGATTTTCAGCTGATGGTAATGATGCATTTTGGAAATAATGCCAGCACTCAGCAGAGAAGACTTTCAACTTAATGCCAGGCAGCCATAAAAGCAGACTAAATATCTGCATGGATCCCAATTTATCAATAGGTTTCAGGGTGAGGAAGAAAGTTACACTGTTTCCATGGCAATTAACAATTCAAAACAAAATATTATGAATGATGAAAAATCTTGAAAATGCCACTCAGAAAGCAGAAACCCATGGACATTAATACAGATATATACAGATATACAGATATATAGCGTCTGCAGTATTAGTTTCTCTGCCTTTATAAAAACATACTCGTCCATCTGAACACATCTTCTACATTTTGTTGTGATTATTCTGACACAATCCTCATTCCATCACGAGATACGGTCATTAAAGGGGTCAACAATTTATTATTATTATTATTGTGTGCTTTCACAGGTAAAAATCACAAAGGTTTTCAATAGAGAAAGGATGCATATTAATATTAATACAAACTGAAAAACATAATATCCAATAATGTCAAATGAAATGGCAAAGTACTTTCCAGAGTCTCTTCAAGTGGTTAAAACAATGACGCCGCCCTGGTTAGCTGAACCCTGGTTAGCTGAACCCTGGTTAGCTGAACGCTGTGGAGGTGGTCTGGGGAGATGTCCCAGGACATAGAGGTGCAGCAGGACCTCGGGTGCAGGGCGAGCCGCTGACCTTGTGCGGCTGTAATGGTTGCCACGGTGATAGATGGTGTTGCCGTAGTGTCCTGTGCTGTGCTGGGGGCTGTCCACTTGGCCCAACACAGATGGATGAGCCTTTGTTTCCCTCTCACCTTCACACTGTAATTAATCTTGTAGCTGAGTTTATGGAGGGGACTGTAAGCGGACAAACCCACCTCCGCGCGCCTGAACAAGATGTTTAAAAGCATGCGGTTATCACAGAGAGGACATTTATCTCAGGTCAAACAGCTGCTGCGCGGATCCCTACTCACTGTCAATATACCACAACTACAGCTGTGTTTTTTACTTAGGCTGGTGCTACCGGCTCTGCTCTACTGCAAACACAAATATATCTTCTGTAAATTATGCTCTACAACATTCAAAATATTCAAAACAAAATATTTCTGACCTTTACTCTGGCTTAAGCTCTCTATCCCCAGAGGCTGCTCTGCCAGTGTCCTTCTGAAAGACGGCCCTCTAGAGACACAGGTCATCAGACAGGGTCAAAGGTCAAATAGTTCAGAAGACATTTTCCTGCTGCATGTCTGCCTATGAACTAAGATTATTTAACGTGGCACTAAACAACTCAACTCCATTTACAGAAACAATCCAAATGATCCGCTAAACTGAGCAGAGCCTAGAGGAGCAAAGGGGGGAGAGGGGGCCAGGGGTAGAGAGGAGCCAGGAGGGGCAGAGCCTGGACCAATGAGGAACAGCTTCAAACTGTGTCCATGCAGGTGTGTGTCTGTGAGCCTGACATCAGAGGCCGTGTTTAAACATATTGGCAGGCTATACTTGCTGCAAAATGGCAGAAACGTTACGTTCACATGCGATGTGTATATCTATGACTCCGGGAAAAGCAATAGAGACAAACTATATGCTAAAGTTGAATTTGTTACAGAGGTATTTCACATTGGGACATTTGTATTGGTTCATTGCACAAGAACATTCAAGTGATAGTAGCCAAATATGCAGAAAATGCTTTAACAATTGGTCTGTGTTGTGCAGGAATGAATGCAATGGAATTCCAAACGTCTTTTTTTTTCACTAACGGAGGTATTTACCACAGTCCCCGCTCCCAACGCCGTTACCGTTACTGTACTGCAACCAAATGCTGTCCTGGGCTAAACCCTTCAGTAAATAGTACAAGCTGTACTGTTCAAATACTCAAAGATAATGTATCCATGGTCAGATGACCAGGGATCTGCTGGACTATTGGCTCAGGCAAAAGTTGAAGCGCTGATAGGTTAAAAAATTTTCACTAAAATTAAGTTCAGGTTGATCTCAAAATGTAACGTAATAAGATGTGCGTGTATTAATGATGCTAGCAATAATCTAATCTAATCTAATCTAATAATTTTAATAATATGACAGATTAATTAAAATGACAACACTTTTATAAATGAACGTTAAAACTGTCGGAAAATCATGTTCCTTGCATTAAATTGTCCCTGAATTTGGGAAGGGATTTTGAGTATTGATGACATAGACAGACAGAAAAGTGTTACTTCCTGTAATTAACTTTTCTTCACAAACGAATCACTTGACTGAGATAAGTATTTACCACAACTACTATCCCACCAAACTAAATAGCCTGACTTTTAGAAAAACATGAGAACCTGTCCTCTGCATATGAAGAACAGGCCTACATAATGATGCTGTAAAAGGCTCCTGTTTGCTTGGTTGTCTTTAGTGCCTTGAACATCTGTGTGTGCAGATGTGGAGATGTGAGGCTTAGCAGAGTTTGACCTGAAAACAGTCAGAGGGAGGCCGGCTGCTCTTCTCAAACTTCAGCTGCTAATCCACTTTGCTAGCATCATTAATACCCGTACATCTTATTACGTTACATTTTGAATCATATTTCTTCAAACTATAAGTCCCACATTCTCAACCCGCCGCCTTCACATAAAGTCTGGATCAGAGTGACTGCTTGTTTGTGGGCAGTGATTATGGCTTGGTTTAAACCTGATTTGCACTGGCTGTAGGCTGCTCATCTGGGCTCAGGCTAATCCCTGGATGCGTAGCTCAGAGCGGGTTATAGACACATCCTACCCCCACAACATGAGGCATGGGGGAAATCCAAGGAAAATCACTACAGGGCCTCAGAAATGGGACCGATACAGGTTATGGGAAAGCAAGACCCTGTCAACACTGAAATGTTTCATATATGTGATGGTTCAATATTTTCAATTAAAACTGCACTGTGTAACTTTTCTCATGGGGGTCCATCACCACCTTGTCGACAGGGAAATGTTATTGCTTTTTTATTACAAAAAGTACCTTGAAAAACTGAGAATTCTCACTGTGTTTGGGGTTGTCTTCCACGGATCTGACCTGTAACTTGGCCTTGGGGCTTCATCTGGTTTAGATTGAAAAATGTAATGCCGTACAAGAACATTTCAGGCACAGGGATTACATCGCCATGGAGACAAGCAGGTGACAGACTCTAGGCCATAACAACTTTTGAAGTACGATATATTGCTGAAATAAATGTAGATGGTAAATGATAATATTGAAACCAAATCATAAAACAGAATTATTCTCCAAAAATGATTTTAAAAGCGCAAAATAGAAAATAAATAGGAGCTGCAATAAATAAATAGCAGAATACAACCCTGAAGTGGTTAGTTTGTGAATATAATGAAGATGGAAGTTCATAATTCACCCTTCTACAGCTCAGATTTCATCGTAGAACAGAAAAATATTAAAATATTCCCACTGGTACAAAGAAAAAGTCCCCACAATAAATACTGAACCCCAAAAATGATTGTCACATCTACCATTTATTCAACGAAAAGTCAATATAGTATTTATCGTGACAGGCCAGGCAGACCCTCTACTAGAAAAGTTACATAGTGTACCTTTAAGTCTGAAAGAGAACATTTAAAAACTCACAAGTGAGAAGAAATTCTCACTCACACAGCTCCACTGAAGTTTTTATGTGTGATAGTTCAAATATTGGAAAAACACTGTCCACAGTACAAAGCTTGCAGTTGTACAAGTGAGTTATGAGCAGATATTTTTCTTATTATATCCAGTGGTTTCCTGCTCTTTTGCACTCGTTTGACCTTATGTTGCCATACTCTCTGCACGGCCAGTTTCAGTTCCTCCTTTTTCATTACAAACACACTGAGCACACTGTATGAGACAAATATGTTTCAAAATAAGTGCACTCACATCCACTGTTTGAAATCTTACAAATCAAATATTTTCTTAGTAGGCCGTTTTATTTAAGATAGACCTGTTTATACCGCATGATCATCTTTGTGTTTATTCTAGGCAGTTATCACAGTCGTAGATGCTGTAGTCTTTATTCCCTCAAACACTACAGTTTACGTCTTGCTTTGATGTTGTCAAGTTCAATGATGCAGAACACTGTCATAACCAGGACCAGACCTCCCCATAAATTAAATTTAACACCAAAATACACACAAAATGCAATTTCCCAAGATGTATGTAGCCTATTGTGTTGTGAACGTCCCAAGACCATAATTCCAAAAGTCCAGTAGCCTACCTTTTACATCAACCAAAACATTTAGCCCTTGTAATCAGTGTTTATGTTGGATATTTCTGTGAGGCGCCCTCTGGTGTGAGTAAGGAGCAGTGCAGCCTCTCGCCCCCTCCCCTCTCTTCCCTCTTGCCTCCACCCCTCTCTCCCCTCTCTCCCCTCTGAGTAACCCTCCACTCGGGTGGCTGGCTGCACGTTTAATGGGTTTAGCAGCTGTTGAGTAAAAGCAGTCCAGGCTTGTGGCATATGCTCTGGTTAGAACAAAGACAACCCAGTACCACAGGAAGGGACCGCACCAAGGGACCACACTTCAACTGTTTTACTGCGCGGCCTGCTTCATTTATTTTATTCATTTTGCAGCAAACATTCAGATCTGAGTTTGGAAACATTTTGTCCCATTTGAAAACACGTTTTTGGTCTAGAGTTAATGCGTGTGGTTTGTGTGCGTGTGTGTGTATTCGTGTGTCTGTCTGTGTGTGTGACAGTGCGCTGCTCTGAGAGGAGCAGAGGATGCCTTTTCTCCCTTCTGAGGTTTTTAGAGACTTGACAACACTTGACAAGACCGCCCCCTTCAGGGAGAGCCGTGACCTCGCCAACACATCTGTTTTCAATGAAGCCTCTATGGCGCATGGAGCCCTCTAGTGGACAAAGAAGCACATAGGCCCACAGAAATCAAACAACACCGCCACATCCTTTAAAGTGCATATGCAATTTTAAGAGCAATCAAATCTTTTTTTTAGGGCACTGAAATCTGAGAATAGCCTAGTTAAAAGTTATTTATCTTGATTTTTTTTATTGAAAAGTTATATTTTCTTGCTATTCTTGAACTTTGCATTGCAACACTCGAATTTCCCCATTGTGAGACAAATAAAGCGTCTCTTGACCTATCCAATCTGGCGTAAATAGCTTTTCTGATGGAGGGTCTGCCACCTGCTTGTTTCCATGGCGATTTAAAGGCTTTGGCTGGAATATTTCACAGAATGGTATTTCTATATCTATTTCCTTACAAGGGATTTTTTGGCAATAAAAACTCCTAGAATAGAATAAATTCCAGATACACAAGTTCAGGGTCAAACTGTGAAACATTCCAGGCAAAGCATTAATATCTCCATAGAGACGAGCAGGTGGCGGATTGTCTAACCTAAATCACGCCTTGAAGCACTGAAATGTTGAATTGTCTCGTAACTTGTGTCATTACAATTCATTGCATTATAAAAGCCCCCAGTATAAGTTTGTTTTTGTTGCATTTTAACATTTTTGTTACAGAATATAGAGAATACTGTTATAATTAAAGTAATTAAACCATGACTATAGTGTATAATACAGTGTGCAAAAGGAAGAGACTCATTTATATTTTCCAGCCTGGAGCCATTTTGTTTAATTTGGCTAAGTGCTCCTCATCGCTGCTGCTCATATAATCCAATCATTAGCAGAAAAGTAATTAACTTTGGCAAATATGTGATCCCGCATTCATATTGGTTTAGAAAGGTTATTGCTCTCGCTGGGAGCACTAGAGAGAAGCAATGTTTTACAATATTTGTGTATGGGCCCCAATGCAATACCTAAGTGCTAAATGTTGCCATGTGTAGATAAGAAAAGAATTAGTTTGAATCATTAAACTGAACAGGTCTGCCCCTGTCAGCACAGAGAGTCAGAAATGTGCCTTCATCACCAAAACAAGTAAACATGAGGGACAAGGACTGATTTAACCCAGTTATGAATCAGTCAATGGTGTCTTAGTTGGCCAAATTTTGTGATAATAGACTAATAATTTGATTGGATTATGAAGGATTTATACTGACAACAGCAGAAAAGAGCGGAACGGAGAGAGAAAGGAGTGAGATACCTGGAGATGTGGGAATGAACTGTGAATTCTGCCTTTTTAAATAAAAGTTTTCTACACACATTTCTAGTCTGGTCAGAGCACATGGAGAGAAGAATATGGTCAAATCGTAGAGATATAAATTCTTTTTTTTAAAAAGATCTTTTGCTAATTACTTGCTCCCTTTTAGTCGATTAACTGACACACAGGGCATGTTTAAGGAATCAAACCCTCAACCTTTACAATCTAATGCATTTTACTTCAAACAAAAACGTTGTAAATGCATTTTTAGTTCAGACAGTATTGTAGGACTTTTGATTATTGTGAAATGTTTGGGGTTTTTATTGTTGCATTGCTCCTCCTTTTTTTTGAAACCTGTAGAGAGGTTTTGCATATTTCAGAGCTGGTGGTTGTGCAGCTGCAGTTTGCTCAGTGCTCTTGAGCAGCTGTGCGTTGTCAACACTGATGAGGCTGTGTTTGCAGTGACTGGGTGGACCGTTAGCAAACACACTGGGGCCAGATGTTTCTTATGTCCCTGCAGTTTCATAAAGCAAAGCGGATAATCATGAGTGCTCAGAAAAAAATAGACTATACATGTATTTCTTTTCAACCAAAAATCTCACATTCAAACATAACATTAACATCACAGAGCACAAACTAGTTAGGTTGAGATGATGAATAGTAGGGCCATTAAAGGTTGAATAGGATGGTTAAGGCTGAAACTGGAGACAATAGTTGTTTATAGTTTTAGTGTAGTTAGACCCTCCCTTCAGATAGATATAAAGCAGTGTCCACCAACAAGACCAGACCAGAACTAAAGAAGTGGCTTGGATGAGCAGCAAAGTCTTCACTCCTACAACGATTTGTCCAGTTGACAGATTTAAACTTCGTCTTTTGCAAAAGATCAAACCTGGACGACTGAGGGATAACACAGACACATTACATTAAATAATCTTGCAAGTATAATTCTTCAAAAATCACATGGAAAAATGTTTTAAAAATATATAAATTGTAAGTCTATAGAACATGCAAAGCTTAACTGATTATGTGAGTGGATCTGATCTTCACTAATCTTCTCTCGAGACTGTAGCCAGCAGATCGAAGACTGAATCCAGAAACCTTTTTGCTGAAGGGCAGAAACCCTCCAGTACATGCCCATCATATTTCCACAAATAATCTTTCATCAGTGAGGTGAAGTTAGTTGAAATATTACTATACGAAAAACAAACGCTTAAAAAGAGTTCTGTTTCAAATATATCTCTATTTCAGTGATGAAAAACATTTTTACTGTTTTAGGACTGTGATGTGTGACTGGTGTAGTGCCCCCTTTCGGACACATCGAGGAAGGGCCTTGAATGAATAAAAGGCAGTTACCTCCAGCACCTTCAGAAGAGGAGTCTAACACTCTGGTCTCCTCTCGGTAAGTACATGTCCTCCCAACAGTAACAAACAGTTGAAATCAAAATCTAACAGTGAAACAAATGCTGCACATGAAATTATGAGTTGAGCAAAGCGACATTTAGTGGTAGAAAACAGGCCACGTGCTTTGTTCATTGCATTTTGTCTTTATATTTAACCAACTGTAGATGCACCACATCGCCTTAAGTCCGTGCGTAATGGTCTTATTTCTTTACTATGTGTCTTTTAGTCTGTCTGTGCGTAATGGTCTTATTTCTTTACCATGTGTCTTTTGGTCTGTCTGTGCGTAATGGTCTTATTTCTTTACCATGTGTCTTTTGGTCTGTCTGTGCGTAATGGTCTTATTTCTTTACTATGTGTCTTTTAGTCTGTCTGTGCGTAATGGTCTTATTTCTTTACTGTGGTTTGTCTTTTGGCCTGTCTGTGCGTAATGGTCTTATTTCTTTACTATGTGTTTTTTGGTCTGTCTGTGCGTAATGGTCTTATTTCTTTACTATGTGTATTTTGGTATGTCTGTGCGTAATGGTCTTATTTCTTTACTATGTGTATTTTGGTATGTCTGTGCGTAATGGTCTTATTTCTTTACTATGTGTCTTTTGGTCTGTCTGTGCGTAATGGTCTTATTTCTTTACTATGTGTATTTTGGTATGTCTGTGCGTAATGGTCTTATTTCTTTACTGTGGTTTGTCTTTTGGCCTGTCTGTGCGTAATGGTCTTATTTCTTTACTATGTGTATTTTGGTATGTCTGTGCGTAATGGTCTTATTTCTTTACTGTGGTTTTCTCTTTTGGCCTGTCTGTGCGTAATGGCCAAATGCGACCCTACACAACCCCAAGAATGGTCCTGTTTTGAGGTGAAAGCGCGATGCACAAGTCTTTAGCACTGGGTGGCGCTGTAACATAGGGAGCAATATTGGGAAAGATTTTTGTTCACCCTTTCACTTAAACTGTCAGAATATTACCAAACTCTAGGAGGCGCTAGTGTCTTTGCATTCTTCTTTAGCGATTACTTCTGTCAGAGAACTCCCCCGATCAATTTTCTTCAGTTTTTATATCATTGTTTAGAAAAAGTAATCCATATACATATTTTCCAATACTGACCTATATATGGGAGTTAGGAAAACACTTTTCTGTACTGATTGTGTGATTTTATTGTTTGTGCAGATCCAAATGAGTGTTGCCCTTTGACCTCTCCACAGCTGTAAAGATGTGACCCAGTGGAGGAGATGAATCAGATGCACAGCTCTGTATGAATGCGGCCCCTATGTACATGCCAGCACATATATAAGGATTCAGGTATGCAGCATTTTACACAGGAATATAGTGTAACTTTCTAAAATGAACTGATGAGAAGTAATGAGAAATTGATGGATTAAGGTTGGCAAAAGAAACACTAGAGGTCGTTGTGTGAGCAGAGTCTGTTTAGTGAAATCACAAATCACCTTCAAATATCTTAACTACCATTAAGGACCTACTACAGTGGTGGAAAAGTAAAAGTACAGATACTGGACCAAAAAATACTCAAGTAAAAGTATCACATGAAAAAAAAAAAGTACTTGTTTAAAAATGTGCCTAAAAAGTAAAAAGTATTTCATGCATATTTTGAGATCTTATAAGGCTTCAAATGTATTGATTTCGATCAAGATTTGTGCTGAATTTTGTTCAGTTAAAACAATTGAATCAGTTTTTTTTTTTTTTTTTTTTTCTTGTTAGCTCAAACTTTGAACTAAAAAAACAAACCCCTCAGCCTTTTCAGTCTCACAATAATAAAAACAGTAAGAACTTTTACTATGGATCAGACCTGGACGACTGAAGGATTACACGGACAGCAATAAAAATACTTTTTACTTTTCAGTCCAGTTAAAAATGTAGAAGAATAAATTTCCACTTTTCTTAAGTAAAGTACAGATACCTAAATTTGTACTTAAGTACAGTACTTTAGTACTTTTACTTTTTTATGTTCCAGCACTGGCCTACTATGAGAAACATCACATATTTATTCAAATGTATGATAGGGCTGTGCTCAGAATATTGATATTGTGTGATGGACATCTTGGTAATATGTGTATCAATATGAGATGCTGCATAATGATACTTTTAACTTTAACTCTTATTCTAAATTGCACAGTTGTACACATAACTGCCTGCTGATTACTGCATTAAGGCTTAGGCTGCTGCAAAAGTGACTTATTCATAAATGTATTGTTGTGAAGGGTCTTGGCAACGATGTGTTTCCTTATTCTATATTGTATAACATCATAACTTTAGTATACTTTCAAATCCTCTTTTAGGGAGGTGTGTGTATTGGAATGCACATTGTATTGTATTGAGGACCCTGTATTGCGATACATATGATATTGTTAAGTTCTTGGCAATGCCCTACCATGTTGGCCTATTGAGTAGAATATACAGTAGTTATAAGAACAGTAAAAACAGTCAGTACAATTGTTGCTGCTGTTTGGTGCTGGGCATTGTGGGAAATCTAAGTAATTAAAGTTGTTGTGCTATTTTTTTTTTCAGTAAAATGAATTTATGGATTGAATTGTGGAGAGTCCCAGCTGTACCGATATGAGATGCTGTATTATGATACTTTGAGTTACTTAACAACCTGCTGACTGCGGCACTAAGGGTCAATCTGCTAAGCTGAAGAAGTGAGTTCATCATAAATCACTTGTGTTCTGATTAAGGATGCACCGATATGACACTAGTGTTGGATATCTGTGCTGATATCGAAACATTTGATGGATCGAATGTCGGTTCAGTCGATATCAGTCGTTATTTATATACTATTTTGATCTATTAATTGATGTAATAAGACCATATACTGGGCAATGTTAGCCCAAACCCTCATTATATTTGGTCATACTTGTTCTGTAATTACTTTAAATGATAAATCACAGTTACAAAACACATTTGGATTGTTGTTGGATTGTTATTGTTTTAAAATATGCTGTTTGTGTGGAAATAAATATTTTCAGTCTTTGCCTTGCTATCAGTTGATATCGGGTATTGGCAGATACTTAGAGCCAAAGTATCGGCATCGGTATCGGAACAGCTGGATCAGTGCATCTCTTTTTTTTTAAATATATATGTTTATTGGGGTACATATTATATCAGGCAGTCTGAGTGGATGCATTCTGTCTTCTGATCAATTGAAGCTTTCAGGACTATTTACACTTGTGTTTATTAAATGTGTTAATAATTCTATCTTAATCAATTAACTTGTTAGCTCCAGCTCCCAGTATCCGCCCCTGGTATAATATAGAACATAAGTATTGCTCGTCAGTGTAGTGCAGGGTAATGATCAGTTTTTTCACCCTTATTATATCAAACTATAGCACTGTTTCCTAAATTAGACCAATGGACTAAGGACATATTCATGCTCTTCTCACTAACAAGTGAATGTGTTTTTGTTTATATTTTGTGCTGAGAAGGGGCTTGATCTGATCGGATTTTGATTTATGAAGTTTGCGGGTTAGGTATTCACTGCAGCGTGCGCTCAGAGTGAGGGGTGATGCTGTCTTCCTCAGGCTGCTCACGGCCCTCTTCCCAGCGCCTTGTTTTGGCCTGTGTGGAAGTTGTGTGGGCACCCTCTGGATTGCCTCAGCGCCGGAGCATGCCGGACCCTGTTATCCAGCTATCCATCTGTGTTATTGATTTTTCTCCCTCTTTGTAGAGTTTCATCTTTCCTCCACTTTCTGAGGAGCGCTGGTGAGGAGAGAGAGGAGGGGCAGAGCAGAGATTTGAGAGCTGCGGGGGTTCATAGGGGTGCAGGGGGTGGGGGCACTCAGCCCGGACTGTGAGCTGTGGAGCAGAGCGAGGCCTACTCTGAAGTGTGGAGCTTCTCTCTCTCTCTCTCTCTCTCTCTCTCTCTCTCTCTCTCTCTCTCTCTCTCTCTCTCTCTCTCTCTCTCTCTCGCTCTTCGCTCTTTCTTCTTCGCTCTGTGCTCTCTCCTGGGACCACCCCCCCATTCCTCCCCTCTCTCCCTCCTCCTGCTTCTGGCCCTGCACACGCTCCACTCCCCTCCCCCTTGCCTTTCGCTCCGTCCGCCTGCCTGCCGTCTCTCCTTCCCGGGGGGCCCGGCCAGTGCTGCCGGCGCAGCCGTGATTTGCAGGAGATTTGTCTAAGTGAGAAGCAATTAGTGCGGCTAAGCACCGCTAATGTATGCATGCTGAGGCCGCGTTGCCCCCCGCTTGATGGTGCCAGTGGAGACCAGGCCAGGGCACGTCTCTGCCTCTCTCCCTGCTCCCTTCAGTCGCCCTGGCTCTCTCTCATTTATTAGCACTGTAATGAGTTGACCTGGTGCTTTGAGGTTCACGTTTAGCCCTAGACCTGAGGTGGGCTATGGACGCAGACTCCAGTGACCTGCAGTCTACATGGTTTTGCATTGAGAAAAAGTTATGTGCCCTGTGCGTCCTCATGGATACATTTGTAGTGAAGTAAACATGTTTACAGCCTAGTAGAAAAACAGTCCTGTCCCTGGGGCTAGGTCCATCCATACATGTACAGAGGGTGAATTTGTGATTAAGCAAATTAATTAATTAAGTCTGTTAATGTAAGTCATGTGTGAGGTCTTGTGACTATATTCCATACATTTTGATGTAGTCCTACTATATTGTAACAAGGTTGTGTAAGTGGCGACCAAACACCACACAGACGTGCTTGATGTAAGAATATTCTCCTACATGTTTTTCCATCGTAGATTTCATGAAATGGAAATTTAAGAGACAAGTGACAGTGAAGTAAAGCCTAATTTGGCTGTAGTTCTTAATCTACACACTACTGCACAAATGCACTGCCGCCACATCACAAACGCTGCACAACAAAGTGGAACAGCAGTGGGTGGGAGGCTCCCTTTGAAACCTGTGGTGTGGAAAGCCGTGCGTTTGCAGCCGAGCGCGTGCACAAGAGGGGACGTTCTGCTTGGTGCAAATCCCCAGCTACTTCAAGATGAACTTTGCCCTTTCCTTGCACGTTAGTTCTCTCTCGCTAACGACCAAAACAAGATTACGCGGGCTCTTCTTCACGCCGTGCTGACTGCTTTCCAATTGGGAGCCTATACGCTTGTCTGTGGGTGGTTTTTGGAATCGCGGAGCTCGTTAATTAAAGATAGGCTAATTACTGGCGCTTCTTAGCCTCAGCTTTTGCGGCGCCGATAAGAGGATAATCCGGGAGAGAGGAGCGGAGATCGAAAGCAGCAGAGCCCCTGAAGACCATGCCTCTCCTGCTCCAATGGGCTGCAAGAAGTACCCCCCTCACCACCATCCCCCGTACCCCGCAATGTCCGGGCCCTCTTGATCTAGTAACCAGAGAGACTATAGAATATTCAAACACTTCACCATGAGGAAGACTATGTAAGAAGCTCAAAGGCATTATAGCCACTGTGTCTTCGGGTTGTCGCTAATTATCAGATAGAAATGCATAGGGATGTGTAGTGGAGGACTTTTGACACGGTGGACTTGTTGTAGCACATAGAACGCTGCATAATATTATTTACAAGTCCGCCTACTTGAGCACCTTGGGACTGTCACCTATTTGCGGTTATATTAATAAATCTCTCTTGTTTTCACTTTAACAAATACATTTACAAACCAGCTCGCACAGATCAGATGGATTACCTGGCTATCACTCATGTGTTTGGGGCGCCTAGTTTGTCATGGAGTTAGCCATTAGCATTTGCCGGACTGTTCCCATATGCTGGGGAGGCACAGATCTATAATTCAGGGGTGGCAGATGTCCACATGCATTATTCAAACGTGCTGTTCTTTGCCGGAGAGCTGCGGACAGAGCCATCACAAGGGCCGTGCATATCCAGGGTCTACTCCACTGACCTGTGGGTGCGCCTTCCTCCTCCTGCTTCGTACAAAGAGCAGTTTCATAGAACACGTGGGATGAGTGTTGCAAAAGTTACTATGGGAGTATTGTGCTGAAGAGGCTTACTTTGATTTTATTCCACTGATAAGTACTGTCTAATCATTAGAGCATGGTGTAGAATGGAGCATAGAGTAAGAAGTGTAAGGCCAGCTCTCAACCTAGTATTGCATGCATGGTATTGGTTAGGGTGACCAGATTTTCAAATTCAAAACTGGGACACACTGAGTTGGGGTGGTTGGTAATAATAAACTTGTGAAAAGAGCGTGTAATTAAAAACATTCTCAAGCAAACATTTTCAACTCACTTGTGAATCAGTTTATAATATGAGAGACTTCTGTCAGTGCACTTTTTAGCCTTGTGGCATTTGTTTAGCGCAGTTTTCTGTATTTGAACAAAAACATTTTACAAAATATTACCCGTTTCATTGTTGGTGTGGATCACATGGGTCAAAAATAGGGACACCTGGGACATAAAACTGGGACAAATCACTGGTTTTGGATAAATCCACTGGGACGTGCGACAAATGGCTCAAAACTGGGACATCTGGTCACCTAAGTGTTGGTATGAACTTTTAGAATTAAACGATAGTAAAGGTTTTTGTAGTTGGAAGGAAATGATTAACAAAAAGTATTGACAATAATTGTTGAGAAATAATGTGTTACAATAAGCCCTTCTAAATGGACCTCTTTAAGCTTGTTGCCATGTCAAACAAGACCAACAAGAAGGTGACATCCAATGTGTACCACATAAATGTATCAGCACATACACCATAATGTTTTCAAAGAAAATTGAAATGAGGAATTTCTCATTGCATTTCATCAACTAGAGACACCATATTTGTCACACGTTTATGGCCTTCTCATGTTTCTCTGCCCATTTTCAGCACTTGAGCTCTTGTCATGGGTGGAGGTCATGAGTGATATGAAACATTCTCTATCAGAAATGATTGCGCCATTAAAACTAAAATAGTGATTGCAAATGCCTGATTTTATGCTCGATTGAAGATTCAAGGGGAAAATTTTGAAAGATGATTATATTTGTGTTTTAAGACAAATCAAATCTCTAGACTCATATGTTATATTTACACATTACCACTAGAAGGAGTCATGAGCTACTGCAGCCAACATTATGTCGACATTTCTTTTTTGTTGCATTGCTGTTGTAACTGAAAATTGCTTTGAATTTTGTACTTTGTAGCAAACTTCTATAGTGTACTAAGTTTGGTTCAGGTTTGACTTAAAAACACATAAAACATAAATCGGATCATTTGTTGGTAGAAACATTATCAGTGATCTCCAAAATTAATATGCTGTATAGTATGTTGAGTGTAGATGAGCAGGTGAAGAGGTTGGCGTTTGCGTGTGGAAGCTTCGGCTCAGTAAATCACACCTACATGCCTGCAGGAGACAGCAGTGTAGTGCTGATACGCTCAAAGACAAACACACACAAATACACACACACACATTCACACACTCTGGCTCCAAGATCACAGGCCGCCGCCAGTGTCAAGCCTGGTCGGCGCTGAACTGGCAACCTGATACCTGCTCCGGAGCCTGCGGAGGTGGAGGGGGTGTGTGTCCCGCCGCTCAGCCGAAACCTGAACCCCCAGCAGACTGCCTCGGTGCCTCGCGGTCAGGACGGCCCAATACGAGACAGAACGGGCGACATGCTGCCGCACGCTCCTTACCACGCCACAGAGAAGGGAGGGGGAAGTTCACACACTCCTGCAGCTCCTGTGTTTATACTGAGTCTGCACACACATATTACCACTCTCTCTAGACCATTTGCGAGGGGACAGGGCTAATTTTGCAGCTGTGTTCTCGCTGACCTGTCCGCTTATAATTGATATAGATGATGAGATGACAGCACCTTTATCACCTCTGCTCTAGGCTCCAGTATCTCTCTAACGTGACCATCATCTAAATGATCCCAGACTTTAGTGAGAGAAAAACACCAGGCAGCTGCTGTGATCGGCCACTGCTGCCAGGGTGCTGGCCTTTCTGGACTGTGCAGTTTGGTGCAGGGGCTGGAGGTGCTGGGGTGGACGGTGTGAGATGGGCAGGGACATGTCCTCTTGTGTGGGTGCTGTGGGTGAGGAGGTTAACCGGGCTGCAGCAGAGCCAGTGCTTCTGGGATATTGACAGGTTTGAACCTGAGGGCTGCTGCAGGATAGGAACACACTGCCAGAGGCTTGGTTACCACCACCGCCTGCCTGACTCTGAGGGGGAGGGCATGAACAGCGTAGAGCAACCAATAAGCTGTAGAATATGAGAATCTGATATTTACTACTTGAGTAAAAAATATGCATTACACAATATGTAACTATGAGCTGACAATGAACAATGTGCTGACCATGAACCATAAGGTCTAAGATATTGTGTCACAAAGTGAGACTCTTTTTCCAGATTGCTAGCTGATTATGACAGGAAGAGCTTCAGACCTGTCAAAACCTGTCAAATTTTACTTATTCACTGTGGCATCCCACTATTGGCCGGCGTGTGTGTAATGTTGATATTAAATCAATAAGTGTTCATTTAAAACATGTTTTTAATGTCAACAATGAGGAGGATGCATATTCCACATTATGGCCAATGTCATGACGATAGTTGTTAACGCCAGAGACTGTTTACATACAAACAAATAAAGTGTGGCTCCAGTCTAACAGACCCTGTGTGACATGTGCAGCACCAGGTGAGCTCAACCTGGGCTTAGGCCCACGGCCAACATCAAACCAGATCTGACGCACTGTAACATCCAACAACACAGTGTCTGGTTACACCGACACATGGTTGTCCAAACTCTTCATTAAGGGCTGCAGATTGAAACATGGATGAAGCGGAGGGCCGTGGACTGTGGTCAGTGCAGTAATGAGGTGCATTTAGCAAAGGTCTGACTGAGCCAGCGCACTTTTATTTTAGGCTTGTTATTTTTGTCTGGTCTGTCTCACACCAAAATGTTTGTGATTGTGGTGGTATAATCATTTTAAACTTACAGTAACAAGTACTGCTTATAATAATTTGGTGCAATTCAGCAGGAAGCTTGAGAGCCAACAAAAACAGATCTGATTGTGAACTTTAGCCCATGTAGTTTCAATACGTATGATTGGGGCAAAACCAAATGTGAGCACAGCTTTTTAGTCACAGTTGAATCAATGAATGTTTCTCTTGCACAGTATCGTCCACAGCCTCATGGAGCTGATCTTGCTCTGAGTGTGGAGCCTGTGTAGTCTGTGTGGTTGAGGGTCATTCGCCATGGTTACGCTGGGCGGGTCAGGGGGTGATTGGCCGAGCTGCAGTGGGTGCTGGTGGCGGTTTGTTGATTCTCTGATATGGGTGACCTACCCCTGACCTCTACACAAATCAATACTGCCTCCTTAAACTTTCATTTGTCCTCGTTTGCTCATGCTAACCCCTGATTGGGAGCAATCATCAGCATCAGCCCAGCAAACAGGCCACAGGATCCTATGGCAAGCTTCTGGGTAGGATTGCAAACATTCAAATTATGTAGTGATTTTGGCAATTATAACAAATTTACCAGAGCTGTCTGTAATTTTAGACACAAAAATGTAAGTGTGACATGGCCAAAGTTGGTTTGTAATTGTGATGATGGAGGTTTGTCACTGTGTGTTAATAGTTCTTGAATCGTGTGTGTAAATGTTGTATTTCGTAGCACACAAATGTCATAGAGCTTCTATATCTGAACTTTGGCCTTTATAAAATGAAGTTAAAGTGTGGAACTTTCCAGTTTTCAGAGAATGCTCTTTGTTGTTGCTGGGAGTCCCTCCGACGCAGGAAACCCTTTGAGAAGCTCCTTCCTGTTTCTCCTCCACCTCTTCATTTGAATTCTCTGTTTGTTTCTCTCCCCCTCAGTCTCACTTTCACTACCCAGAATCCCCGGTATGGCTTAAAGGTTACAGTGAAGGTTCAGTATATTTCTCCACTCTGGGGTTGCCCCGTCCCACACACAGGGAATCACCTCTGTAACAGAGGGCAGATGACTTCCCCATAGTGACATGTGTATTTTTAGGTAACAGATCAAGCTGTACCCACATGCCTACATGGTTATAGAGTTTAAAAGTGCCCAATATTAATGCAGGGCTTGGTTCCTCATTATCATAACATGAGAATCAGAAGCCTATGCTTGTTATAGGTTTAGAAGTGTTATCATTCAGAGGATTGTTGTACCCCTGTAAAATCCTGATTGAACAAAGCATAATAAAAATAATATAAGTTCCTGAAAGGTTACAGTTGGGCGGTGACACATCCAAACAAATTACAGTACATTTTATTCATTCAGATTTTAATTGTATGTGTGCTTATTTTAAATGTCATTATCTCTCCAGTGAATATTTGCATGTTTGTCCTGTAGAGGTGTAGTGTTGGGTGTGGGTTGTGATGCAGCAGCAGTGGTACAGGAAACACGTCACAGAGCTCAGAGCTAACTGGAACCAGATGTGAGGCGAACCCGGGCTGGAACAACCGCGTCAACAACAGGGGAAGTGCGCTCCACCGACGCTCTGCTTATCTCTCACATCAAACTGGGGCTGTATCCAGGGGCTTATTTCGTATGGTTCTAAGACAAACACATAGAGTTGAGTTGTGTAGTTGCCCTGATAACAAAGTATGAATGAATTAAAATGAAGTGCTACAATTCATATAGTTTATCCTCCTAACACACTAGATTTGCTTTTAACTGGACCAGTATCTACTTCAAAAGGAAAATTAGCCTGGTGAGCCAGCCCCTCCTACTTTCTGTTTGAATGCAGAAGGGTCTGGGACCAAATTAGACAACTCTCAAATAATTTGTTGATCCAATCAGTCGCTTATTTGTAACATACATATCTCAAATGGGGAAGACCTCTCCATTTCTCTCAGATACCCTCATATTTTGGGATTAAATGAATAACTCATTATTATTTTGGGATTAAATGAAAAACTTCTTTTTCTTTTCTGTGACTGGTTAGGGCATCTGTCAGTCAAACCCATAGGAACCTTTGCAGACCCAGCCCTGTTACTGTATGCATCTTTGTAAAGTGTGGGAACAGCAACAGTGGCCAGGCAACTCGAAACTGATTGCTTAATGTATTTATCTGTGTTCTCAGATTCACATCAAATCAAATCTGAAAGTGATTGTACTGACATTTTGTTTTTCCTTTTAAGTTGTACTATTTCTCTGGATGTATATAAAGCCATGAGTGATACCAATTTAGTCTTGATAAGATGATCAGCTCCATCATGTATACTTCTGGCTTAGTATCTGGCTTAGTTTTGCAATATATTACAGGTCCTCCCTACATGAAAACAAAAATAACTTCCACTTAAGTTTACTCACTGAAATATTGAGATCATCTAGATCGCCTCTGTTACTCTCCCACATCTATGCAGTTGATCTGATCTAACTTCACGTTGTAACCAGGCGTGCTCTGGTCTGCAGTTGGCCTGGTTTCTGTGGCTGGGAGCATGCCCCGTCCTCCTCCGCTCCACTGCCCTCACTCCCTCTATCGCTCACGCACACATACACACACACATACAGTTAACCAGCACACTAATGCACGCACTTCATACATGGCACGTGCACTGGAGCTGTGTCGATCTATGGAGCTGCACTCGTCCTCCAGCTGAGACCCTATAGTCCACGGTGTCTTAGATTTTGTACAATGGAGCTTTGCAAATAATATAAAACATACAAAAAAACCAAGCAATGTATATGTATCTTTGCCCATAAATAGATACCTGCATTGAGATTATCCATCCATTTTTTTTCGCTTATCCAGAGTCAGGTCGTGGGGGCAGCTGTCTACTCAGGGACTCACAGACTTCTCCCACCCCAGACACTTCCTCCAGCTTCTGTGGTGGGATCCCAAGCGGTTTTAAACTAGTATCATTTAAAACTTTTGAGGAAAAGAGGCAAATTCTTATTAAATGATCTATGTTATAATGGTCTTTCGTCATCACAAACATACCTGGAGTTGTGTTTTGTTTCACACATGCTTAACACAGTCCCTACATATTTAGGCTGAGTTCGAACAAAACCACCTTGTGATGTAATTTGGTAATACAGGAAGTGCTCCACTGTGTTTTTCATCTCCTTACACTTTCATTATAATTATTTTTTATAATTTCAGCCCTGGAATTGCCCATCTATACTGAACTAAAGGTAAAAGGTAGCTGTTAAATTGAAAACTACCACTTTATGACGTCACAAGTTGGAACAGAGCATTTTGAGCTTTGGAGATGCAGACAGACTAATAATAAAGGGATTTCTCAAAGATGTTTGAATGAAACAAAACACAACTCTAGGTATGTTTTTGATGAGGTAAAACATTACAACATAGCTTAAAGTCAATTTTGTGTAATATAGGACCTTTAAGTATCAATCCCTGCTCAAATGAATCGCTAGTTTCAACGCTATAGTATTGATTAGTATCTGGGTGTACATTTCTGACCGTACTAGGTTATATGAGCAAAGACCCCATAAAACAGTTTTGTCAGGGGTTTCGAGTATCTGCCAGTACCAGATGATACTGATACCAATAAACTGATACCGTCTGCAATGCATAGTTTCAACAGCAAATAATCTATCAGTCATACTGCTATTTAAAAACATTTGTTCCTTCACAATATTTCACTGAAGCTGCTCGTCAGTGTTGCCTGTGGCCCAGTCAGAGCACACCGGGACCACCTGAATGGTTCTGGGTGCAAAGTTTCTTTCAGCAGGCTGTTAGTCTTATCATCGAACACACACTTAAGACGCTGTGCCCTTTGACCCTGGCCGCTTCCTGCCCCGAGCTGATCTATTGGCTGCCGTGTGCCCCCTGACTATAGCGGGGCAGTCCAAAAAGACCAGGGGAAGACAGTGTGTGTGTGTTTGGTGCTGCCGGCCTGTCCCAGCCAATCGATATCTGTCTTGTATCCTGGAGCTGTGCCTGACCCCTGCTCAACCTTGCTCAGTGCTGGAGGTTGGTGCATGTTTTTTTTCACTAGGATCTGGAAATGTGGCACTGTGAGTTTTAGCCTCTTGCTCCAAAGCTGTGAGAAAGAGAGAAAAGTATTCACCAATATAGTCTGAAATATTGAATAAACTTAGGATATCATACATGTTAGAGCTACAAGTAAGATAAATGGGAAAAGAGCCATGTGTTGGCCATTGGCACGTGACAAGTCTCAATGTCGTTACTGGAACTACTTGCATTATTGGCATCTTTAGATTAAGAACATAGAAGACAAAGTTTCCAGAATACTTCACATATCCAATACATTTCATGTTTAGGTTCAGTCACGAGGATGGTTGCTCCCGCTCAAAGCCCTGCTTGCACATGACTCTCTGTGTGTGCGAGATGGACCTGAACTTGGCTGCAGTCAGACTGATGTGTGTTGTTGGTGAGTAGATAGGGGCATCGCGGGGCTGTGGGTGTTATCCGCCGCTGGTGCTAATTGAACCCTGCCGCGGAGGTAAAGGGGGGTGGGGGGTGGTGGTGGGGGGCTGTCAGAGCGGCGGAGGAGAGAAATCGCTGGGTGAGGGTGAAGTGCCCCTGGGGGGTTGGGTCCCTGCCTGCCTCGCTCTCCGCTCTGCCCCTCCTCCCGTCTAAATAGCTGTGCCGGCGCTGCAGGGCTTCCTGCGCCTTATCTGCTGATAATTGGGCACTGGAGCTCCACAGCGCGCTTATGAAATATAGATTCCTGACGGAGGCGAGTGGGGGAAGGCGCAGTCTCTGCAGAAATGTGCAGCTCAGAAAGCCCCTGGTCCTAAGGCCTTGGCTCTGCAGCCTACTCTGTCATACTACACTGGAAAACAAGGATGTTCAAGGCTTTGTTGTGTCCACTGTGTTCAGATGAAGTGTGTCCTCATTTTCAGAACCAAGCAGCACCAGATCAATTAAGTGCCAGAGTCAGAGTGATTGACTCTATCTGAGCCTCTTGGGAGAATGGACCAAAATATGGAGTTGAATTGTGCCAGAAATCTGCTCACCAATTCATTCAGGTTTTAGCCATAATGTTTGCTCCCATTCTCTGCATGTATTGCATGCATGAAAATAGTTTTAAACAAGCTGAAGGTTTCGTTTGAAGGTTAATGAAATGTATTTTGTTTATATATTTTATGAAGGGCAAGTCCAATGAAAGTCCATGAAAGGGTAGATATAGTTTAATGTAACATACAATACTGCTTCTGTGTTGACCAGAACAGGACTGGATGAGGGAGCTGATCCAGACTTGAGGGCAGCAGTCTCATGAATTAGTTACTGCTCCTCTGGGTTATGGTGCACAGGTAGGTTCTCACTGGCTATAAAGCAACAAGCACATCATCTTACAGAGGGCAATATTGCATGAGATTACAACATGCATTTCTATTGTAACTCTGCATAAGGTCCCAGGGGCAGATTTATCGTCTTGTTTTGCTTCCTGTTTGCCCCCTCATGCATCTATCACCCACAGCAATGGGCCATCTCTGCAGTCTACAGGTGGACCATGAGCTGTCTGCCTGTTGTCCTCCTTTATCATGACCCTGGAACTTCACATTGACAGGTTCCATAATATATGACACTCACAGGTTCTATAACATATGACATATTATGTCATATGTTATAGAACCTGTGATTACATGTCCTATAACATATGACATAATATTTGGTATTGCTTGGCCAAAGTGCTATATGCAACTCATTAAGTCAACACATTTCAGTTAGCTTTACATCCAGATTTGCTGCTGTATTCATTCCTAAAAAGTTCCTAAATGAGTTAATCTTCTCATATTATTTGTAGAGCGTATGAGAGTATTGTATGATCCACCACAGCCATTGTAGTTTAGGCCTATTGTCTGTCATTGCACATACTAGACTCCCTCGCATTTGGTTACCATTAGACCCAGATTAACAGCCTTATTTTGGACAGTCTGGAAACTGTTTGGGACCCAGCCCTGTGCCTCTTCTTCTTCTACTGGTCTACTATTGGCGTCTGAGTCATCCCAGGCCAGACATTTCCACTGGGACAATATTCCAGTCCCTCACGGCCACACTCACTCCTGTGTATACAGCCCCGTGCATGGTCCTGTGAATTCTGCTACAGCCAGCTCCGGCCTCCAGCCTCTGTCCCGCCCGCTCTCCTTTGAAAGCTCACCTCAAAGGGCTGAGGTGTGTGCGTGTGTGGGGTGAGGGTGGGTGGGTGTAGTGGCCAAAGTCAAAGGTGGCTTCATGGAAAGACTGGAGAAGGCCGGGCCAATGAAAACAGCCGTGGGTCGGCTGCAGAAGGCAGACTAAACACGTGCTCCATCCTGACTGCTCTGTGAGGGGGTGGCACTCTGGAGAACTAAATCAAACACATATTGATATTCATTCAAACCAGTCGTGACTTTTGTTTTCTTGATCAGAATTCATCCGAGGATTATTTCACAGATTTTCATCATATTTAGAATACTTCAATGCTATTTCATTGTCATGAGAAATTTTCATTATTACAGAGAATTGGGAGCATCTTGCTGTTTCTTACTTTACTACAAAGTTACAAAGAAGATTAGTTTCATGAAAACTGCCTTTAACTAAAGCTTTGAGAGCCCATAGAATCGTTCTACTTACATCCACTTCACACCAATCAGTATTTTCTCACATGTGGCTTGTTTTTGCCTTTTAATCTTTTATTAGAAATATTGTGTATTGCTTTTATATTACTTTTTGCAGTAAAATTTATTTGACTATACTACAATTACAACCAGCTCTCCTGTGTCCAAACACAGCTGTAAACCTCTGAATCCCCCTGTTATAAAACATAGTGATGTTGTCCCTGGTTTGTTCAGTCATCGTGTGTTATGATTCAGATCTATCGATTGAGTGAAGCAAAGGTCATTTGTCTCATGGTGATTTTAATCATCACTTTTAAAATGGAATCCTATAATAGGAGCAGGAGTACAACAGTGATATTGATGTGAGCATAGGGCAAAACTAAAACGTTCATACATTTATTTGATCAAAATACACTTTTAACTAGACAATGTGAACAAAAAAAGATTCAGATATTCTTTTCTGTCAGTATTTGGAGTATTCTGAAAGAAATAATCAGAAGATTATTGGGCAGGATCAGAAATGGTTTAACAAGGATCTTTAAATGTATTAGTTGAGGTTTAATTATCAAGCAGATTTATTTATTTTTATTAGAAATAATGTACTGGATTCTCAAATATTAAATAAAACGTCATTCATTATATTATAAATAATTTGATAAAATGCCTGACAACATGTTAGCCTAAAATCCTAAATTTAATTTGCCTTTTTCAGTATGAAGGCTGTTTCCTGTTTTCAGCTAAATTTAAATGTATTCAGTTCATTCAGAACCCTGCCATGAAACTGTTTTGTCTATGTTTTAAAAATAGTGAATTTTTACTCTCCATTTCCCACCGGTGTAGGTCCCGGGCTGATGTGGTTTGGCCCGACCTCCACGTGACCCGTGCAGCTGCCGTGCTCCACACCTGGACTCCTGGTCGGGACTCGGCGAGGCTAAGGAACCACGGTCTTCTGTCTACAAACAGCAGTCAGATCTGAGGGATACGCTGCACCAGAGACCTAAGACTCCCAAAGCTGGAACAACACAGGAAGGAGCTGAGCAGCGATTGTAGCCCGTCCTGCGTTTGAAGTATTTATGGGGCTTTTGCTGTGAGTGCAAACCGTCCCCCTCTCTGGCACTAAGGTCAACTCAGGTAGAAGTTACAGAACAGGCAAACCTCTGAGGAATTATACTATGTAGTACTTCCATAAACTACCTATTGTTAGCACAAAAGGCTAGGCTAAAGTAATAGTAGTCACTAGCCCCAATAACAAACATACTTTTTTACAAGAACCAACAAAGTTTAGTTTATCCGGTTAAGGTTTCACCACCTGGTTGTCTCTATGGAAATGTTATTGCATTGCCTTGAATGTTCCATGACATTAAACTTATTTGTCTCAATGTGGACAAACCAGTGACACCACCAGGCCAAGTTACAGGTCAGATCTGTGGAAAGGTGACCTCGCTCGCTGTAAGAATGAATGTTTTTCAAGGTATTTCTGAGCACCTGTACTTTAATAAATGCAAGATAGGTAGGTTTAACGCCATACAACATTTCAGGTAGTGAAATTAACATCTACATGGAGAAAAGGAGGTGGTGAACTGTTACATAGTGCACCTTTAATTATCTTACTTTTAAAGCCATCACTAGGTGTGTTCTTGTCTATTGCCAAACTGTTGCAGACTGTGCTTCATCATTGTCGATTCCTCTGAGTTGCTAATTTGAGTTTTAGCCTTTACGGGACAGGGGTGAACAGAAAATACACATAAATAAATGTGGAAACCCCAACCCCCAGCACCCCAATGCCAGGTAGGTGCTCTACTCGCTCAGCGTATTATTTGCATATTTTTTCAATAACTGTTTTATACATACAAGTAAAAATTCCTTCTTTGTCAATTATAATTCAATTCTAATTCTAAAAGTACTGTTTATTCAGCTTGCAATCTTTATTTTCTGTAAATACTTTATTTTCCAAGCACATTTGCACAGCAGACACATAGCACAGTGAGCTTCCCAGAGAGCTGGCGCTGTATTAGGTTTTCTTCAGGAAGTGTGGCTCCTCCAAAGCGCTGGTCAGTTGAAAGGAGAAGAGCTATTGATCGGCCCGGAGCGGAGTGTGTGTGTGTGTGCGTGCATGTGTGGGAGTGGGGGCGTATAGTGCTGTGGTCTCCCTGATGTAGCACTGACAGCCAAAGGCCATAGGGGCACGTGAGGGTGAGAGAGGATGTGTGCGGGCAAGAGAGGGTGAGAGACGGGGTGTGCAGGCGAGAGAGAGGGAGAGAGGGGATGTGCGGGTGAGAGGCAGGGTGTGCAGGCAAAAGAGGGTGAGAGAGCGGGTGAGAAAGGGCAAGAGAGGGTGAGAGGGGGTGTGTGGGTGAGAGAGGGTGAGACGGAGCTGTGAGCTGCCCCTCTGACTCTGCTCTAGCCCTCATGGCCCTGTTTGGAGAATGTACATCAAATCTACATAACACTGGCTGGAGAAGTGGTCACTAGGGCTGGGTGATTCAGTTCAAAATTTTGTATTTGATTTTCATTTCTTTTTCAAAACAATACAAATTTAGTATGTTTTCATGAACATAAACGAGGCAGACTTTTTATCAGTGCCATTTAAAATTTTACTTTGCTCTAAATTGCATGCTTTTAGTGACAGAGTGTCAAGATCCCAGTCTGCCTCATGTTTTGTGCTGTTTTCCCCCCTCCCTTCTTTGTACGACACAGAGAATTGGCTGTAGACAATTAGACATGACCGAATCTTGATCTTGATTAAAATTTGATTAATTACCCGACTCCAGTGGTGACTACTTTGAACACCTTTTTTTAGATGGCAAAGCAAGGCAGGGTGGACCGCCATAGCACAGCCAATCAGCTCCCATCACAAAGTGTAACATGCTGTAGTATCAGGATATTGTGATCAATAAAATTATTTTTAATTAGATGCAATTTTAATGCTGGTTTGTAAAAATCTGTAATACAGTTTCCATGTTTACAGAATGGAGCCCTGTGCCCTCACAGACCTTTCCTTGCTTTGTCCCAAGTTGGAAAGCTGGTACTTGAGTTAAGCTAGGACATTAGCGATGTTGAAAGGAGGGTGTTAATACTAATGCCCCTGAGTCAGATTGAGTTTCTGTGCCCACTGGGTCCACTTTCCTTTATAACAATCCAAACATAATCACAGACTTTTCTACACACACATTACATTGATTTTACACGCTCTGTATGTTGAGTTTTAACCTTGAATCATTAGTTATGGGAAAAAAAGCAACTCTGGAAATGCAGAAGTATGCCCTAAACCCTATATTATTTTGCAGAAGCTGATTTACTTTCTGGTAAATGTAGTATTATGACTATGAGGTGCTAATGACACTACGATAGAAAAAGTGATTGTACTGTAGATCAATGCATCATGCACAGCAACATAACAGCAGAATGCAACACACGATGCACTACAGTTAAAAAGTTGTGTTCAAAATACTATTGTAGCAAAAACTCTACAAAAACTAGCTGACACTGACATTTGGCTGAAAAGTTTAAACTGAGTTGATCTTCTCCTTTAGGCATTAGATAGTATTGCCATGGGCTCTCTGTAAATGAAATGCAGCTCCTAGACGGCCTGCTCAAATGTATAAAAGTTAAAGCATTGACAGATCATTATTTTATATCTCCAAATCACGTGAACTCTCCAACTCTCTGCACCTCGACAAATATACAAGTTTATGTGCTACTCAACTAAAAATAGCCGTATGATTTGGCCGCAGCCTGATCGGAGCGCCGTGAGCTGACCCTGGATCAGATGAGGGGGGTGGGTGCGCGTGCTGCCCCGGGGGAGAGATCGGCCCGGGCGGCTCGCTAATTGAAATGTGTTGGCGACTCATCGACGTCTGGGCTCCGGTTTCAGGGCTATTTCAAACCGCACTGCTGATTGCTGGTTTCACATCACACAGGAAAAAAAAATCAATAGTAGCCGGGAGAAACCAGGGGCCTGTCTCTACCAGCAGACATTATGCTCGGCAGCGGACGTTGGATATTTAGTATTTGTCGTTTCGTCTCTGGGCTCGGAGTGGTTGAAGTGCAAAAGTGGGAGATGAAATAAAACCCTAATAAAAATAATAAGGTTTGAATCGAGTGGAGCAAACGAGTCATAATTCTACTATTTTACTCAAAACATTTCCCTGTGAATTATGAAAACAATAAATGAACACTGACCCCTTTTGAACCACAAACGTCATTGTTAGTAGAACACGTTTTAGAAAAAGAACGTTGATCCAGCTCGTGTGGAATGTTTCACAGCATTCAGTTCAGTTCAAGTTTATTTATATAGCACATTTAAAACAACTTCAGCTGACCAAAGTGCTCCACAAGCAAAAGAAAACCAAACAAACACATATACGCATCACACGATACATAAAAAAGTGCAAGTGAACACCAAGGTATCCTGTCTAGCTAGTATTAAATGCCAAGGAGAAAATGCTTTGTCACCTCCGGTCTTGAGCCTGGCTTTGGGCAGCAGGAGCAGGTCAGCTGATCTCAGGGCTCTGGGTGGAGTATAGGGCTGCAGTAACTCCCCCAAGATAAACAGGACCCATAGAGTGCAGACATTTAACCACAATCAATAACAGTATGACATTAAAGTTATGTATCTTTTATGACAGCTGTTTTTGTTGCTCAGATATCTCCTGAAAACATGCATTCTTACTTGAGCAGGGTCGCCTCTCCATAGATCCACCATACGTATAGTCCTCCAGCAAAGATAGTCTTGACCAAGTCCAGGAACAAGATCCCACTGCTCCTGATGAGATGTCCCAGTGGCATTGAAGGATAGGTCAAATACAGAGGACAAATTTCCTTAAAATTTACCTTAACCTTAACTAAGACAGGCAAGTGATGGACCTTCCACTTGAAAAGTTACATAATTCACCTTTAAATGCATTCTCTGTAGACTACATTGACAATTTAGGAATAAACCAAGTCCTCAACAATGTAGGTAGACTTTTCCTTAGTATTTTACAGCTTCATCATGGTATTCTGCTTTCCTGGGGTAAATGATTGAATGGATCCATCTTTATCAATATTTTGTATGTAGCTATTTTTTATTTGCAGTTGACCATTTAAGTCTTAAACTACAAAGACAATATGTGCTCTTTTTGTGTCCATTGTTGAAAATCAGTCCGGTCTCCAGAAGTCTAATGTGGCTTACTATCTGGGCTTGGGCCGTTGGCGCTGTAGCCTTCAGACACAAAGTGAGGCCTTTGAAAAATGGATAGCGGAAGAGATAAGAAATAATTTATGCTCCTATCACTGCCTCGCACAAATATGGAGGGGAATACTGTGCCAATAAACTCCCACAAACTTTGAGCGGTGCACTATCTTTTACTGCACAAATTATTAACACTGTAGAGAGAGAGGGAGGGAGGAGAGAGAGCATAACTGCTTGATAGACCGGTAGTGTTGTTCAAACTTTGCCATCTTTCGTATTAGGTACAACAGCTCGTGAAAGACTATGCCAGTCAAGAGAATTAGATTTGTTATATATACTGCTTATAGGACTTTTTAAATTTCACATATTTTCCTTAAATCTTTTGGAAATTTTTTTAACAATGTTTGTGCTTTATATTGTAAAAACATTTTGTGAGACTTGCAGTTTTATGCCATTTATTGTTTGTATAAAATTTGGTTGATAGCAGAACAAACTTCACTTGTGTGTGTTGACGGTCTGTTTGTGTGTTGGGAAGTAGCAGGCGGAGAGGGAGGGGCGGAGGTCCAAAGGGGAGCGTCCAGGGAGGATTCTGGGGTCGGGTGTCCGCTGCCTCTGTCGGCCGGCGTTGACAGCTACAGACGCTGGTCTAAAATGAGAATCCTCTTGGGCCGCCTGCCTGCCCATCCAGCAAGAAAATAAATCCCATGTGGAAGAGGCGCTGTGTGCGATCACAGACAGCCGCCTGACCCCCCAGCTCCGCCGGGGGAGGCCAAGGGCGCCGGCACGACAGCAGCCCCCCCTCCCTCACCCCTCCCTCACCCCTCCCCGGGTCTAATGTTACCGAGCTGCTGCCAAGTCTCAGATTGTGGAGCTGTGGCGCTGGCCCCGCTCTAACGCACTGAGAGGAGAGATTTCAGGGAATTTCTGGATGAGAGTTTAAGGGAAGATTTAGCTTAAGGCCCAGGTTAAACCGCAGAAATAGCACCAGGGTCCACCTGCTGTTTTTGTGTAATGTACTTTGTACTGTGTTTAAACAGCTTTGAAATGTTAAACAAATGGGAAATGACTTTGCCGTATTGTGAAAACACATTTGGTGGTAGGAGTCAAAAGAGTGGGTCCAAAGACATGGCTTTGTGGACAATTAGAGACATGTATGAAGGAGGGTGCTGCTACCAGATGGAGGGTAATATACAAGATATTCAGATTTAAATTCAGTCTGGAACTGTCAGTGATGGGCTCAGAAAAAAAGTTTAATTGTTAGTAAAACATTTTTGGTCTCAAAGCGGAACCATCACCAAAGCAGTTAACCATTACTGAAGTAGTGGCGTGAACTTTGTTTCTTTTGGAGGCCATACTACCTTTTCAATGCCCTTCTCGCATGATCTCAGAGATTATGTAGGGTTGGGCCTGGTTACCACTGGGATGGATGGCCATTGGGAATAACAGGTGCTGTAGAGGGTTAGTAGCTCTAGTTCAATCTGTTATTTTGTCCTTAGGCGAGATGGTTCTCCCACCTTCTCTAGGATGTGGTGTGTGAGTGAGTGATTGGTGATGGTCGAGGGGGCCGATGACACAGATTGGCAGCCTCGCTTCTGTCAGTCTACCCCAGGGCAGCTGTGACTTAACCACCACCAGGTATGAAGTGAATGAATGCAACGTTAAGTGTCCTTGAGTCTTCAAAAAGTGTTATTTAAATTGAATGCTTTATTATTATTTAGTTAAATGATTCTTGGAGTATCAACCTTTACACTACAGAAGACTCACGTCAACAAAGAAATGATCACGATCATAAAGCTCAGATTCAATGGTTCAGCTCTTTGCTCTCCATTTACTTTTGATAAACTATAACTTCTTTGAAGCCATAACATTTATTTAGTTCATAGAGTGATCAGTGCAAACACTACTGCTGTTCCTGTGAACAGAGAGACACAGAACAGTTATAAGTGCCACTTACACATGATTTGGTTGATTTTTATACAAACTTGAATGCAGACACTCTTCCTAAAGCTGTACATTTGTATACACAACTATTGTTTGAATGAGTGTTTGAATTGACCATTTTTGCTGAAATATAACTTTTTGCCTTTGCCAATGAACTTTGGGAAGAAGTTAGTGTATTGAACCCTTCCTTCCTGATGGTGTTGTTTTTGTGCGGAAATTGAACGAGATACTGAGAAGACTTGGTGAAGAAATGCATCCCCGCTTTAAATAGTTAATTACTCTGTCCGTGTCTGGGCGGCGTCTGGGCCTGAGGACTCTGTCTGTCTTATGCTGTCTCCTCTTCCAGCGCAGCCTGCAGCCTGTGTGTGTGCTGCTGTCTGAGGCAGGCTCCAGGCGCTGGGGGTGGGCTCCGCTCTCTGATGGTTTTCCACTGAGTATTTGTCAGGTCAGACTGTGCACCGCCCGGCGGTCTCTGCTCCTCTCCCCGGGTTATTTATTACCTCTCCCCCGCCAGCAGCCGGCAGCGCTGCGGCTCCGGGGCCGGGGCCAACAGAGGCAGAAGAGGGGCTCCAGGGGGACTCCCGATGGACGGCAGCTTCTGTCATTGACCTTGAGCAAATGGAGAGGAGCTCACCATAGTCACTATGTTAGACATAACATAGTCTATTACATGAAATACCTTTATATTTGTATTAATTTATTTGATAGCGACATTACAATTACATTAGACACGTGACACACGACAACATTTATAGTCAAGGCTGGTTCAGTGTCCATTCCTGGAAAAGCTTTTACAAAAAAGCAAAAAACATGCAAGATTCACATAGGAAGGCTCTGATACCTTTTATTATATAGTATCAGTATGATGTATATGGTGTCATGCTGATGTGAGGGGATGGGGTATAACTACTCCTAAAGACTCCAATAAAGACTCCAGGAGACATCAGAAGGTGTCCGGACTCGTATTAGAGAATAGAAGACTCCAGGAGACATCAGAAGGTGTCCTGACTCGTATTAGAGAATAGAAGACTCCAGGAGACATCAGAAGGTGTCCTGACTCGTATTAGAGAATAGAAGACTCCAGGAGACATCAGAAGGTTAGTCCCAGGAGACATAACTCGTATTAGTGGATAGAAGACTCCAGGGGACATCAGAAGGTGTCCTGACTCATATTAGTGGATAGAAGACTCCAGGGGACATCAGAAGGTGTCCTGACTCTTATGGATTTAATCAGAGTTACTGTGGCCTACTAAATGTGACTTATGTTTAGATCAGGTCAGTTGTAAGCTCCATGTGCTAATAATAACTTATAATGTATGTTTTGCATTTGTTGGTAGTTGAAGAAACAAAATATTCTGTTGGGAGACTTGAACTTGCGTAGCGGAATTTTCTTTGCGATGTTGTAGAAAGCAAAGGTTAACCTTTTTTCTGAGAAAGTCATGTTGATTCAAAATTGTCTTTAGACTGACATCAAACTGCTCTTTGAAGACGTGAAGAAGTGCTTGATTTTCGGGGAACCCTTCCACGGGACATGAGTCACTGGTGAGGGGCGTGAGGGGGCAGGGTGTTCCCTTTAGGATGAGTTTCATCAGGGCTGTCCTCACAGGGCATCTGCTCCTACACAAGTTTCCATTGAGAGTGACTCCGGTTTGACATAATCTCATATGAAACAAACAGGGTTACACTTCCTCAAAATGATTTTATAAACACACACCACAGACCAATGATTCATGTCACTAGTTTCATCTGTGAGTGGGAGGGACAAGATGAACATATCCACTTAGTTTCACTTTTACACTATTTACCATCAATATCACTGTATCATGTATTTCACTGTGCTGTTATGCACTGTTGAACTGTTCTGTATGTTTCATCAGCTGTTAGATGTTTTCTCTAACTCTATGTAAAAACATTTATAACATTACATAGTGGTTCTCAAAGCGTGTTTAGTGGTGTTTGCTATTTTAGTTTGGTGTAGAGAGTTTACAGCTGCTCTTGTCCTTGATTAATCCTCATATACACCTGTGTTTTCTTTGTGTAATCCATTTTGCTGGTGTGATGAGACTAGTCACTACAACAGAACATCAATGCTTCAGATAATACTTCAGGTGGACCCTTGTATTAAGTCATGTGTTTTGGTTTTTAGACTTGGCCCGTTGACTGCTGTGGTTTTGGCCCTCCTGTTCGCTCCATCCGCCCGTGCGGTGGCCTGCCTCCTTCCTGTGCGTCCGCGGCAGTTTGGCCTGATTTATGGCTCTGACACAGGCCTGGACCCCACCTCGGAGCTGGATGGCTATTCCATGTGTCGGCCGAGCTGCGAGCTCCACCTGGGTGTTCCACTGATGGGGGTCAGATGTGGTCCATGAGCCAGCCTCACACACCACTGCAGACCTGTAAAATCAGTATAATAGTTAGTACAGATAGACCACCATTTATCAAGAGTAACATGGAACATAACTTTATGTAATTTGAGTTTTTGTGGTGTGCAGATAATTTTAGGTTTGATCAAAACAAACAGGTTTACTTATGTCTATTACTTTTGTTAGTGTTGTTTTTATTTACACAAAACAATTAAACCATGAAACTCTGAGGACATACTAGTCTTAAAAAGTCCTAAAGTGCCAGTATTAATGGCTGTCTGTCTGTGAACATTGTGGAACCTGTAGCCTAAAGCACATAAGCTACTAAGATAAGACTCTTTTATTTCATTTATTCATTTGACAGGGACTTTACAAATAAACATGACCACCAAAACTGTGACTGGCATGCACAATATAGGGCTTCTAGCTATAGGCTTGTTATTGTATCAGTCAGAAGACCTACTGTCCTCAAAGGTTTACATAAAGCCGTGTTTATATCGTTCATATAAACGGATCTCGTTAGTGTAACGCCTAGACTTCTTGCTTCCTCCCTTCCCTGTGCCGGTCGCTGCTCATTGCGCTCTAAGCGCTGCCCGTGGCTGTACCCCCTGCTCTCTCGCTCTCTGTTGTTAAAATGGGCCAAGCCGAGGAGCGGAGAGTGCAAATCTTGTTTGGTCTGGGGCTGTGAACTTCAGCGTGACTTGACGTGCACGGGGGCTAAAAAAATTCCATCCAAACTTACGATGCGTGGATGTGCTCAGTTTGAGTTCAAATAAGAGTTTATAAATGACTTTGGCCATAGAACAAGAACTTGCAACTTACAGAGACAATAGTGATCCAGTAGTATAGTCTCATAACCTGGGTTTGATCATTTAACTAATAAAAAGTGGTTACAACTTTAAATCTATCTTACTGAGGAAACTAGCTAAACTGTCTCTGAATTTGTTAGAATCGCTTCATAAAAGCACCAAATAGTCCAGTCAGTGACGTGTGTGCGAGTGACAAGCCTCAGATGACTGGACAACACGAGGTCCGCTCAGAGCTTCCCGCAGCACGCAGGACTTAACAGCGCGGCTGAGATTAGATGTGGGAGGTAGGAGCGGCGAACTACTGAATGGGAATCTATCCGGCAACTTGAGCACAGTGCTGTCACACGGCGACACGCGGGCTCTGCGTAAAACCAGCGCGTCTCCAAGTCTGGCTCAGCCCCTGCGCTCACACACAGAGAGGACGCTCAAGTTGGATGAGGGCAGCCGCTGCTCAGTCACTCCTCTCTCGATCATGCCTGCGATCAAGAAGGAGCGGCTGGATGGAGACGACATGGCATTGACCGCGTTTAACCAGACCGAATACCTGGCCCCTTTAAATGCCACCGCTATCCCCGTGGTGACCCCGCATCCGCCGCCCTACGAGCACATTTTCGCCCATCACCGCGCGTACTTGGGGCTTCACGACTCGGCGCTGCATCACCAGCACCTCCACCACCACACGGACGACTTAATGCTGGAGCGCTTCTCCTCCATCCCGGACTTTCAGCCCTTTTTTGACAACGGGGAACCCTGTATCGAGGTGGAGTGTGGCGAAAACAAGGCTTTGCTTTATATCAATAAATTGTGTCAAGGAAGTAAGGGACCGTCTATTAAATACAGGGGCGAGTGGCTCACCCCAAACGAATTTCAGTTTGTGAGTGGAAGGGAGACGGCCAAGGACTGGAAACGCAGTATTAGACACAAAGGTAAGGATAACTGCTTCTGTTCTGGTGGTTTATGATGACAAATGGAATCCGTGTTTTCTAATGGCCACTTTAGTTCTTGGGACGAACTTGCACTCTGGTTTGTTCTGAAGGAGTCACAGTCGGCTGTGCGTATTGACGCTATCTTCTACGATGCTGGAACAGAGTTTGGCCAAATATCCAGCACGGAACCAGGGCCTCCGAGCTAGAAAGTTTTCGATCCAGGGCAAAAATATTAGTTTCAGTTGAGTACTTTGTGTGCAACAGACTGCAGCTGTGCTTTATTTGTTTGTTATATTGCTCGATGCGTAAAGGCACACACGTGCACACGCGTCACATGTTCAACCCAGAAATTGTTAATGCATCTTTTTATGTCACGATTTTTAGAAATGCCTTAGATACTCGTCACTAAGAGTTACTGACTCTGAAGAATTTCTCTGCGTGATAGGGTTTGCTCTTTCCTGTTATTAAAACTTCCACTGCAACATTAACGCATAATTGCGTATCTTGGGGGCCCTTTCGCCACACACATTAGTTTAGTGAGGCAGAACTGACACGCGTTTGGACGAGGGGGGAGGGAGTCACCCCCAGGTCAAAATTAGAGCCTAATAGTTTGATAAAGCATGCCCACAGACAGATGACAGGAGGCTGTTGTCTCTCTATCTCCTTTCACTGCTCTTCAGGCACATAACTGAATGTCTATATTGCACAACTCTTTCGACCAACGCTCCACACTATTGTTCAAGTCTAAAACTGACAAGAGATAACTTTTAAGGGTGCTTCTCTGTGTTGTAGGGAAAAGTCTGAAGACGCTCATGTCCAAAGGGATTTTACAGGTGCACCCTCCTATCTGTGACTGTCCAGGCTGCAGGATCTCATCTCCAGTGGTAAGATCACTCTTTTAGTCTGCACAAACTCTTCTACTTTTATGGCAAACAAACTGATCTGAACTAAATGGCAAATGAAAAGTGATAAAATGGCTTTAAAAAAAAACCCAACAACTTTCTGATGGTTGACCTGGTTTTAGTTGGTTTGGGTTTAAGCCATTTCAACAGAGATAAAAGACTTTTGCTCATTTTATTTGTACTGCTGGATTTGCATATATCTTTACTTAAACATGTTCCATCTCACTTTATAAAAATTAGGAGAATTTTAGTGGTGAAATATGTACTGCTAAGTTTCTTTCTCAGTTAAAGCCGACATAGTTTGTGTTATATATATCTAGTATTGTCTGGTTTGTTTGCAGTTGATATTCAAAGCTGCTGTTTCTGAGCATATCGTTTGTGTGGCTTTTCTGTCCCATTGCCTCCATTTGTCACCTGGCTCTTGAACTTTTGTTTGCCCTGCGTTTCCCTGGGGGCTGGACTGGGGCGCCATGCCAAAGCTGTGGGCTGCGCAGGTGTGTCACGCTCACACCATCTCACCGCGGCTGTCTCTGTGTGTTTGGGCTTTGAGCTCGCACGCCGCCGGCTCAGCGTCGCCAAATCTGTTCACGCAGGTGCAGCGGGGCGTGTTTTTATCACCACGAAGCGCATCTGTCGACGCTCCCAAGCCTTAATCTTGAGGGAAGGGTGTAAGAGGCTTAGCGAGCTACTGAGCGTGGCTACTGCTGATTATTGTGGGCGAGACACGCAAAGGCAGAGGCGGTTTAGATAAGCCAGAGGTGTTTGAGCCGTGCAGGTAAACTGTGACATTTCTCAGGGCCAAGACGTACTTCCTGTATCCATGAGGTATGCAGTAGAATAATGGAGATAAACTAAACTTTAATGTGTAGTTTTTATGACAGAAAGTAGTTTGCATACACGTGCATAGGCCTAGACCTTGAGTAAAAACACTATCTTGACATGCTATATATTTGAACATTTTGACAGTTTCGGTTTGAAATAAAGTACTTTAAATGTGCCTTAACATTTCAGCAATGACTTATATGGATTCTGTCTTTGAGCTGACAGATTCTCACCTCTATGAATCAACACTAGTTCTTTGATGAAAATGTGCAGATAAAGTAAAATAGTGCATTTTAATTACACCTGGGACTTAATGAGCTTTGCTAGGCCTGACTTTGTACACTAAAATACTGTTGAGGTTGCTTCCTACAAACATATGAAGCAGAGAATTTTGGTCTTTTTTTGTTGTTGCCTGGGAAACAGTTGGATTTTTCAAACTTCAAACTGCATAACGAGTTGATGATGATAAAAATGTGTTGATCTATCCAAGCAGTCCCCTTTTTCTTCATTTTATGTCCCCACTTAATAAGATATCCCAGGTATGGACTTGTGGCCTGCTGGGGCTTGTGCGTCGGTTATTGCTGTGACGAGGCGAACTTTGTATTGACGTAAGCAGGAATATGAAAGGCCTTAAGGTTGTTGTTTTAGCCTTCTACCCTGTCTCTCTCTCTCTCTCTATCCCTCCACCTCTCGTACTTCCCTTGTCTGATGAAGCTTGAAGTCTCCGAGCGAATACCACGGCGACGCTCTCCCCCTCTCCCCCTCGACCCCCCTCCCCCCTCTCTCACATGCTCGGTTGTTGTGCTGGCAGCTCCGTGTGAGAGGCGGCAGCGCGGGCGGAGGCAGGAGGAGTAGGACTTGTATGGCCTGTGCTCTCTTCCCTCGGGGTACGCTAGCATCGCTCCACTGATGAGCAGCGCGCACACACTCGCTCACGCCTACTACTGACACAAATTACCTCATGCAGACATTTATTTTGAAAGTTTGATGGCTGAACTTTGAGTGATCTTGCTGGGCTACAGGCACAGGGAGGAGAGCGTTCAGGAAAAGTACAGCAGCGGGTACGGAGATGTCTCACCTAGGCGTCCTGGACTCACTGAAGTTAATTTGCTGTGTCGGCACAAGTATAAAGTGTTTGTAATGACAAGATGTGTTGTAAAACTCAAATGTACTTTTAGGAAATGTCAACGTTTATAGTTTTAGCATTTATAAGAATTCATTATATCAAGCTAGCAAGATATTGCGCAATGCATATGTGCTTTGTGTTATCCCTACTTCCTGCTTTTACTCAAACAAACTGGATGATCAATCTATTTATTGATATCTGATATGGTAATATTGCTATATCTAACTTTTCTGGCAGGGATGTGCCATCTACTTGTTTCACTTGAGATTCTTTGCTTGGAATGTTCCACAGTATGGAATTAAACTTACTTGTCTTGCATTTATTCAGCTACAGTTGCTTTTATTGCTAAGAAATACATTAAAATAAAGACACTGTGAGTTGGATTGCCTCTGGATTGCCTCTCCACAGATCTGACATTTGACTTAGTCTGGTAGTGAACTTTTAACTGTACTTATTTGAATGTTCTATAACTTAAACTTTTCCTCATATTGTCATATCATTGCTATGTGTTGTGCCTCAAGATAACAACTAGTGTTAACTTGTTATCAGGGTATACTCCCTTTATATTAAGCCTGTTCATATTTAGTAACAGTCTAAATGATCTGTTTATGTCTCACATCATCCAATCCCCATGTTATTGCCATGGATGCATACATTTTCCATTATTTACATATTTTGTATTGTATGAAATAGCCATTGTTCATGTTGCGTGTTAGTGGTTCTTGGCCTGACTCTTGTGTATGGTTGTGTATGTACTGTATTTGTGTGCATGTGTGTATGTGTGTGTGTGTGCGTGTGTGGGTGGGGGGGTGTCTCCTCCGGGGAGAGCACGGCTTCCTCTGCTCTGTTATTTCAGCGGAACTCGTGGAGGCCGGGAGGAAATTACATTCCCCTCCTCCGGCTCGTAAAGACCTCCTCCAACCAAGGGCCTCTCTGCTCACAAACTATCACACATGCGCAATCCCACTCAGCACAAACTTTATATCAAGTTCCCCAAGGTTGAGTTGAAGCCCAAACTGATCAAATCTGACCTATCTTACCTATACATTTAGATAAATGATATATTATTCTGTATTTCTTGATCAAGCTCAACAAAACTGTTCACTGAAGCACTCATTGTGTGCAGCCTCCTCATCCTGGATCCACAAAGATTCAGCAAAAAGCAATTCTCAAAACTGTGCAACTGTGATTTTGACAAAGCTGTCCCAGTTTTGTAGAATACTTGAAACTACAAACTTTGTGACACATTTTGAAACATTTTCTTATGTAATCATCAATTGGTTTCTGACAAAGCAGCACAAGTTCAAGTACACAAATTCATTTGGCCAAAACTGCTTCAGTCTTTCATTTCCCTGTTGTTGGGAAAAAACAGACTTTTGGACATGTATATTTTAAAAGTAACTACACACCTGTTCGATGGAGGGTACGCCACCTTCTTGTGTCCATGGCGATGTTATTCCTTGGCCTATAATGTTCCACGGTATGGCAATAAACAAATCTCTTGCCCTGGAGACAAGTGGGTAACGCCTCCAGACGAAGTTACAGGTCAGCAGTGTTGGGCATCTTACTTCAAAAATGCAATTAGTTATAGTTACAAGTTACTTCTCCCAAAAAGTAACTGAGTTACCATCTCAGTTACTTTTTGGGAGAAGTAACTAGTTACTAGGCAAAGTAACTATGCCGGTACTTACTGTTAAAACAATAAAAACACAACAGATGTGAACCTTTAACATTTATTTCACTTTAACAGATTGTAATTATATTGTATTTGTTTATAAGTGATCCATATCTGACACCAGCCTGGACACTTTCAGTCACATTTAAACATATGTCCATATCAAATATGTCACAGTAGTTTGTGTAAAGTTGGAGGAGGCAGCCGTGCGTCAGGGCGTCACGTTTCTGATCAAAACTCAACTCGGACCCAATCAGCTGTCAATGCACGTGTGACAGGACACCATGTCCCATCATGCTTTAAGCATTTGTAGTCCATGCAGGTGGTTGCAGTCGGTGGAGCTGCTGCGCTCACTTTGCTCAAAAATTGTGGCCGTGTCCCAATTCGCCAAATGCACCGTTCTATGAACTGTTCGAAGTGCGGGTGGAAGTACCGCCCGACTTAAATGCGCCGTTGGAACCGCGGATTTAAGGGCACTTTTGTGAATTGGTTAGATTACTCCGTTAGTGAAAAAACTACGCCGTTAGTAACGCTGTTATAGTTTAACTCCGTTATTCCCAACACTGCAGGTCAGTGGTGAGGCAATCCCTTTCATTGAAATTTGTTTAGCTATATAAAACATTTGTAATTGAATACATGCAAGATAGTTAAGTTTAATGCCATACTGTGAAACATTCCAGGCAATCAAAAACATCTTCATGAGGCAGCACTTTTGTCATAAATATAAACTGTTTAAAATGATCTACCCACTGAAAGCTAAAATGCTAATTATCCTAGTCAGCATTTCTCTCTTTTCTCTCCCCTGGCAGTTATTCAAAGCTCATCCTATGCAAAACACATTAATATACAAAGCTAAACCATAAGTCTAAATTGTTCTTGAAGTTTCCAAACCCCTGATTGGTTGTTTAGCTGCAGAGGTGGGTATTATTCAGTCACATTTATTCGGTTGCCTTTACTCAAGTAACATTTCTTCTTGGAGTAGTTTTCAAACATTTCACACTTTTACTTCTATGTGACTTATATATTTCAGTTTGCTTATCCCACTGTGAAGCAAAAGCCCTATGTTGACAGTATTAAATGATTTGAGGATGATTTGTGTTTCTTGTATCGCTCCTTACATTCATTTCAAATCATAGATCAGTTGCCCTGTCCAGACTTACTGAGTAGTTATTTTGTCAAATACTTTTTAGTCTTACTTGAGCAATTTCTTGGACCACTACTTTGTACTTTCTACTTAGTAATATTATGATAAGTACTCTTGCTTGAGTACAATTTTGGGCTATCCTACCCACCTCTGTGTAGCCGACTCTCTTCCCTGTTTGCTAAAGTGTTTAGTGAGGTGATGTCTGTACACCGCTGCCCTGTGACCTGTCCTTAAGCCCTCCTTCTCCCTCTCTTGGCGGCAGCAGTGGTGGCGGTCCTGTACAAACACTCAGAGCGCTCTGTGCGTGTGTGTGTTAGGGGGGTGAGGGGGGTGTAGGCTTCTGCTCGCCTGACTGCATTGCCACTGACCTCCCCACACACCCCTCCACGTCTCCCCTGCCCTGTGACGCTCCACTGGGCTGCGACTGCCGGCTGGGCTCCGCGCGTGGGGCCACCAATGTGTGTGTGTGTGTGTGTTCGTATGTATGCATGTGTGTGTGTGTGTGTATGGAGCGGTCGCATGCTCGCTCTCCCCAAGGAGCTTTCTCACTTTTTTCGCTTTTCTCTCACACGGCCTCAAACGCCCAAGTGTTGCCTGAAGTCTGCACAGCACCACATGCACGTGCACAGTCTCTGACAAACAAAGTAGAGCAGCAAGTTTGTGAATAGAACGTGGTATTACACCTATATTTCTGTATATGTTGCATTTTTATATGATCAGAATATAGTTACAACAATAATGTATACAACTTATATACCACTTTTGCTGAACGCTCAAAGTTTTGCTCTGAGTCATAATACTTTAGATATATTGTGATATTGTTTGGTGATACTGTATCGTTGACTGCTGTATGAAACTTCTCTATGAATCTGTTGTAGTAGTTACTGTGCCAGTTGTCAAAATAACTGTATTTCTTCAGAACAATTGCATATAGAGGTATTGTTCAAATTGTGACTATAAGTTCTTGCGTGCAATAGGCCTGTAGATTAGTACTGTCGTTTCTGGATAATATTGTGAGCCTTATATTGCATAATGTACAGAATCATGAGATACCCTGTAATTCCCAGCCCTACCACAACATAACCCCCCCCCCCCCCCCCCCCCCCCCCCCACACACACACACACACACACATACTTATCACAATCAATACACATTCATAGCATTACATCTATAGTAATCTGTCTGTACTGGTGCAGTGGTTCTCTCTCATGTAAAACGTAAAGAGAAAGCTGTTGACATTATTAACACAACTCCTCTTTTGTGTGCTGCATAGATGTTTGTTCTGTTGCACGTTTGTTTATGCATTCTGGATATTAATGACATTGGACATATGCACAGTTTCCCAGTGCTATCTTTGCTGTAAAGAGCAATGGACCATTCTTTTGATTTTGTTTACTACTATCTGAAGATGTTAAGAGCATAGTGAATGAATGTGTTTACTGTACATAGCATCTTAGCGGAAAACAGTTGAAATAAATGAATAAATGTATTTTTTGTGATATAACTGAAGACAAGCATAGAGATAAGCATATAGTCATATCATTGCTGTCAATACCATTGGTAGGACTTGATGTGGGATATTGACCTTAACTTTTGATTCTATTTCATATAATATATTTATATTACTACATAAATAATGCCTTTTAGTAATATTTTCATGTACAGAACAAGACAAACTTCTTATCAATTCCATTTCACAGAAAAAAAAATCCAAAAAGTCAAATCATTCTTCCAAAGTGTGAACTCAGTTCCAAACCACATGTTTTTACTAACAGGGGAGTGGCTGTAGAACGCTCCATTAACAAGACCCAAGCTGGTCATTAACCATTAAACGTGAGTGAATCTTAATCTCAATTCAAATTTGATTAATTGCCCAGCCCTAATCGTTGGTACACAGAGTAACTGAATACATGTACAGGAATACGTATTCTGAATACTCATTTTGAATACCTGTATACTCTACAGATACTCTTTCATTTGGTGGTATTCAGAATACAGTTACTTTCCTAAATTAAAAGAAATACATGACAGTACTTCATTATGTACTTTTGGCTTTGAACTGCACGGTATTAGTTAGATAAAAAAGAAAACACAGCTCTTGCAGGGCGTGAGTGTGTGATTTTTCATCTCTAAGTAGACACAAATGAGTGCATAACAAACAGTGCCACAAAAATATATCACATTTTGTTCACTTTAATATAATGCAACGCTGTCTAAAAGTATTCCAAGTATTCAGAATACAGTACTCTGATTAGCCTTTGTAATGGAGTACGTTACAGATACATTTTAATTTGGGTATTCAGTATTCTCTTATGAAATCAATTTTCAAAGTATTCTTCCCATCACTGTTGGTATATGTATAAATGGTTGCCTGGGCCTTACGAGCTGATTTTAAAGAACCACTCAGACATACACCTGTTAAAATGTTTGCTAATGTGCTAAGCAGTAATGTGTTTTGTATTCCAAATGGTTAGCTTTGGCCTCGCTTCTGAGCCTGCCGTAATGACCGCATCCCCCCGTAACGCACATACTTTTTCCCTGCCTCCTCCCCTCCTCCTCCTCCTCCTCTCCTCCGCCTCTCCCTCCCTCTTTCCCCAAGCACTCGCGCCAAGTCGGCCCGCCATCCCGCCTCCACACACACACGCTCACACTCATACACACACAAACACGCTGCGAGGTAACGGCAGACAGGCGCGTGACTCATTAGGCATTCGTCCCGCGGGGAGATCGCTGGGGGGGCGCGTGCAAGGGAGAGAGAGCGCCGCAGCTGGAGGAATGTCACGGCCGGCTACTGCTGTGTGTCTATGTGTGCGGTTGTGTGTGTGTGTGTGGTGTGTGGTAATAGTATTTGTGTATGCGCTCACTAATGCTGTTGGAGCCAGCGGCAGGGCACTGCACCTTTCAGGAAATAACGCAAGGAGGAAGAAAAAAAAAAAACAGTCCTATTAGTCCTGTTTTCCACCCAGAGCTCATTTAAAAGTCTGAAGTAAATTTAGCCAGAAAAATTGCTTTGTAATTTCTCCTTTATTTTAAACTACTTTTCTAGCCACAAAGAAAGGTGATATTAGCTACTGTTTTCACTTAAAATTGCAGATCATTTTGTGGTTTTCCATTATGGTTTAGCCTTACATAGAAAAACTAAATAATGAAATACTTGGACCTATAACTTAACTATTGTTTCATTTGAGTCCATTTGGAGTACATAAAGTGGTTTTGTCATAGCATACTTACTTTACACACTTAAAGGACCAATATTACTCTATTTTCTGATCTATGTTATAATGTTGTTTGCTCATCACAAACATACATGGAGTTGTTTGTTTCATTCATGTTTAACACATGTATATGAAGGCTGAGGTCTATTCTCAAACGGAAAACACCATGTTCCAGCTTGTGATGTCATGTGGTAATACAGGAAGTGCTCCACTGTGTTTTTAAACTCCATACAGCTAAAATCATTTGGAATTGCTAATCTCTACTGAACAAAAGGTAAATGGTAGCTGTTAAGTTGAAAACTAAGGCTTCATGACGTCACTAGGTGGAACAGAGCTTTGGAGGTTTGGAGATGTAAACAGTTACTCAAACATGTGTGAATGAAACAAAACACAACTGCAAGTATGTTTTTGATGAGGTAACAACATTGTAACATGGCTTAACGCTCACAAGAGTCAGCTTTGTGTAATATAGGACCTTTTACTATCATTTCAGTTCATTTGAAGTACATTATGTGGTTTTGTCATTGTACAGATACTGTACACAGGTAGAGACTCCTTATGCACTTACTGAGAATCTCACAATAAAAAGGTGTTATTGTTGGCGTTACGGGACAAATGTTGATAGTAAAAGTCAGTATTGAATCGAACTTTGTTGCAGTTCTTCAGTTTGAGATGTTACCTAGCAACATTTAGTAAACAAATTAGGGCCAATACAGAAAACGTTGCTTGAGCGGGAACTTCATGATATTGGTTCAGCTGATGTCCTACTTGGAACTTTATTGACTGTAATAAGCAGTGATGGAACAAGTACTTTACTTAAGTAAAAGTAAAGGTATCACATGAAAAATCTACTTAAGTAGAAGTAGTACCCGTTTGAAAAATGTACTTACAGAGTAAAACGTGTTTTGTGCAGTTTTTGCGAGCTAATAAAGCTTCAAATGTATTGATTTTAATAAAGATTTGTGCTGCATTTTGTTCAACAGAAACAATTGAATCAATCTTTTTTATTCTAACTGTTTTTATTTGTTGTTATATTTTTGTAAGCTGAAATTATTAATTATAAATAAACCCTCAGGATTTTCAGCAGGTCTAATAATAAAATAATAAAAAGTACTTTTACTTTTCAGTTCTGCAGGTGTCTGTCCTACAAAGACCAGATCCGGTATCTGGTCTTTGTAGGACAGACAGATGTAGTGAAGTAAAAGTAAAAAGTATCCACTTTAAAATGCACTTAATTAAAGTACAGTACAGTACTACTTTTACTTTGTTTTACTTATTTACCGACTGATGTTGGCCCAGAATGTCTCTTTATTCATACAGATCTGTTCTGTATTTATTTGAAGGACAAATAACAGTTATGTAACAGAACTGGAGCCATTTGTAATAAGTTAGCAGTTTTTAGTTAATACCAGGAATTGTCAGATACCTAAAATATCAATATTGATATCAGAACAAAAATGCTGGATCAGTGCATCTCTAAATCCAATACAGTTACATTCTCTAATAAAAGTTATCTGGGCCAGGTATCCAGGGTAAGTTGTCTTATCCACATAGAAAAGTGATTTTTACCATATACCAAATCCATAAACCTGACCTGGTTTGACTTTTATCCCAATTTTGTTTGAAATTAAAGTGAGAAAAGAGAAGCAGGTGGCACAAATCTGCCTTGCTGTGCTGGCTTTTCAGTTGCATCCTAATGAATCACCATATTCCTCGTACAGTATATGTGCATATAAACACAGGTCTATTTTTTTACTCCCACAGTGTCGGGCAGAATGTGTGGGCAGAGATATTCTTAGAGGTGCTTTCATTGGACTTTTATGAGCGACTTTTTCCATGGCTGAGTAGACCCTGACCACACACAGTAACCCGTGAATGTTCAGGTGACCTTCCTCTCAGGCTCCTCTTCGGGCTGCCAGGGTGCTCTTGGTTTGGTGTTTTTGTTTGGTACAGCCCTCCCTCATTCACAGGAAGTGTTGCCGGAAGCAGTGGGAGCTCACCCCCGGTTCTGCGTCATTGCCACCAGAGAAAAGCACGGGGGCTTTCCGGGGTGCGTCTCAAAGGGGGAGCACGGCGGAGGAGGGGGGAGCACGGGGGGACAGTGGAGAGGAGGGGGGAGGAGGAAGAGGAGAGTTGGGTATGTCACAGCCATGTGGGTGGCTGTCCACAAGCCTACACTGTCTGTGCGACCACTGTTCTTACTTAAGTGTTATTGTGTTGTACAGTGTCTGGTTAGAGAGTGACACCCTAGCTCTGGAGGATATTTTTCAGAGATTTGTTTGCAGTGACTGTTTTATGAATGGAGGAGCAGTTGGACAAGATGGGTATTTTCATTCAGTACATGAAGAGCTTAGGCTTAGCTGATATATTCATACGGCTCCACAATATATCAGAATTTGAGTTGGTGCAATTATCAAATCATAAAGGCAGAAAAAAAATATATATATATTGAAAGATCTTGTTGTACCTGTAGTTTAAACCTCTACACATACAGTATATTCTAAAATAAAGGGATTCATTTCAGTCTTGCAGTTTTCACTTCCTATAGCGTGTTGTTTAGTGTTACAGTCAAGTTTACCTGCATAAGAATACAAAACTCCCTTCTGTGTTCTGTGTTTGATAGAACAATATATATTTTAGTACAGTCCAGGTATTGTCTTTTTAGGACATGAGCAATGACATAAAAGTCTATTTTAGTATAAATATATTTGTGACACTTTATATTACCGCACTTTATTAAGACTTAGTAAAGCATGAAGAAATAATTCATAATAATATTTCAGTAGTCCCAGACGGCTGTTAGCACGTGCCTTATGACCAAATAGTTTATCAAGAATTATTCAGACTTAATAACTTAATAATGTAATAAACTCTAATTCTAAACTGTTAATTAATTAGTTACTAAGCCTAGGTCATTCTTAATAAACTATTTATTCATTTTGAATCAAGTCTATCTTCATGCTTTATTAAGGCTGTTAATAGTATAGTTCTTAGTGTTCTACAGCAGGTAAACTTGTTGAACTTCTGTATTGTTAATATAACTTAGCAAAAGTAACAATAAACTGATCTGCTGTCATTTGGTGCTACTGCTGTATACAACTTCTTAAAGGAAAGAAAGAAGGAAAAAAGTGTTTTTCTGGCGAGGTTTTAAAAGAGAATTGTGCAGAACTGTGGCCTGTTCGTCCTCAGGGATGTTTTCATCTTCCTCTGTCTCCCCCCAAACTCTTTTTAAAGTCTGCCATTTGAGAGACTCCAGAGGGGCTGCACCTGTTTGCCTCTTGGCTAGGAGCCCCCAAATCCCTCCTCCTGCCCCCGCCTGCCACTCAGGCTGCCGCGCCTCTCGGGACGGAGGGAAGAGGGGGGGAGGAGAGAGGAGGAGAGGGGCGACGGGCTGCGCGTGGTGGAGGGATAGCTGCAGGGCTCAGAGGCGTCCGGGAATATGAACCAGGATGCGGGCAGGAGAGAGAGAGAGACTTTAAACCCAGGTCCGGTGTCCCACATCGGGCCAGGCTGCCTCCGTGTAGCCTCTTATGTCTGGACTCTGCACAGTTTCTTTCATTTTTACATTTCTCTCACCTTCTGCAAAAACAAGTCCGCTCTGCTCACTTCCCTCTGTACCTCAGCCCAGAGTTTGCCCACTTTCTCTCTCCTTCCTCTTCCTGTGTTCTTCTCATCTCCTTTACTGCTGCAGTCTGCTCTGTGCTGGACTTTCTCTGACTGGGTTTTTCAAATTAGAGCCATCAGGTCACATTAAAGGTCATCCAGCATGACTTCCTGAACCTGCAATCCAACATACACAATGATATAGTTACATTGTTTTATTAATTAAAGATTATTAACATTTATGAATGACTATGTAGTACTAGGACCGGTCTCCCCAAAAAAAAAAAAAAAATTGAAATGGTTTGCTCTGGTTATGTGGAGTTATACAGTGCATTTAATGATATTCTATTGCATAAAAATGAGTGGTTTTATTATGATGTGTGGTATCGTAATGGGTGTGGAGAACTGGTATTAAAATAAAGTTGGCAACATGGCAACACTCTTACTGGGTATTTCTCATTTTTTGGCCCTAGTCAGATAACCCTTTGCCTTTTTATTACTGTTATTAAATAATTATATACACAAGTCTAAAAAACTTTTCATATTGTTGCATGAACTTTTGAACTGCTTACTATCTGTGAGTTGTAGCCTATACTAAATAAAGTGCCTTGTTTTGCACACAGAACCGGGGGCGACTGGCTGAGAAGCGCACCATCCCGCTCCCTCCAAACCGGGTGCCAAAGAAGGAGCTGGCCTCTATCTTCAGCAGTGACGACAGCGAAGGCAGCGAGCGGGCCAGCGGGGACCATGCCCACATCAAGCAGGAGGATGAGCTGCATTTTAGTATCATGAGAAAAAGGTGAGACATAACCTCCTCTTTGCTGTTTTTGTGCCATTGAAATCTCTCATGATAAAGTGGGTGTATAATTCACATGTATGTTGTGAAATGTCACCCTAGCCTGAGACTTGTCACTTCTCTCTCTCTCCTACGTTCAGTTTTGTTTGCTTTTCTTCACTTCCTGTTTAAAAGTGAGCCCACACCTAATGATAGAAATTAGTTGTTGTTACTTTTAAAAGGATTTGCTGTAATTTATATGTGTTATAAGGTTCTGACAAAGACGCCTGTTTTAAAAATGCTCTTACAGCTTTTCTTTGCACTGTCTAATGGAAGATGTGCACTAGGTTCGCAAAGTGTTAATTGGTTTGTTGTTTGTGTTTTGTACAACTGCTGCCAAGAATCACTATATCTGTTCTGTCTTATGCTGAAGGCCTGCGTATACAAGGTTTCTACTTCAGTCAAAGTTGTGCCATACTCAACTTTGTCTGAAAATCTACAATGAAATTGCTTTCAATTTGAGCTTATTTTGTATCAAAGGCTAAAAATATACCCCCAATAACAGCAGGACATGATTTATTTATGAAGCCAAACAGGATTTTTATGTACAAACATTATGGATGATGGACTAATTGTCACAACTGGATCGTTAGAGTTTGTGGAGTATTTTGTGAGCTAATTAATCACATAATTCATAATTATGTTTACTAAAACATGTTCTACTTTAAGACTTTCATTAAGATGTGGGCAGATGGTCATCCACAGAGATAGAGGTTTATTTCATCATGACATTTGTATTGGACAGTAATAAGGATGCTGTTTGGTTTGTGAGATTCACATAATGCTGTTCATTGATTAGGCCCAGTGTTTCTGTCTGCATCATAAGCCTTCAGCCTCATTACAGAAGATGTTTTTTATTTCTGAAATGAGCGTGCGACACAGCGGACAGCGTGGCAACTGCGCGGCTTTAAATGGATCCACTAACCTCATTTAAGAGGGCTTCCCCTCCCCCTGACACTTGTGCTGCCGGCGCGTTAAGATGATAATGAATTTAAAGAACACTTATGACTAATATGTCAGGCTTTTACCCTTTGAGAGGCGACGGACTCGCTGGAGCCGCAGCCCCAGTCTGTCCCGGGCTTTAGCCCTCTATGTGAGTCTGGATGGGCCGGATAATGGGATGTCCAATCACGGAAATGTGATTTCCATTGACCGCAGCTTCGTAAGTGAGTCGTAGAAGGGTCTTAACAAATTGGATTTGGCCAATGGATGTGAAAAATACAGAGGCTGTGTATACATGTGTGTGAGGGTGTGCTGGTCGTCCTCACATCATCAGCCACTGGGCCTGATCACTGTCATCTGTCACTCAGAGTGGTATTAGTGCTGCTCATTCACAGAGCTGTGTCCACACTGCACTTTCCTTTTGAAATGCAGCTATGGACAATAGCCCTCAAAATGTGTCCACTCAGCAGCATTTTAATAACAAGGACCAAAGTTTAATATTTGATCTTCATCTGGAGCTTGTGACAGAATTATTCAGAACTATCTCTATCTTCTCCAGAAAAAGTGCTTTGACCTCAGTGGAGTTATAGATGTTTTTATGTGACTCACTGGTTAACACTGATTTATAGATTTCATCTAGGGGACTAAATATTTGATAGCTCTAATTTAGGATTGTGTGTCTTACTCCCGGGAAAAGCCTTCTTTGGTTTCAGATAACAAGTGTTTTATTGAAAGGTGCTGAGTCAGTCTCTGGATAATTGTTACGCTGCCACTTTTTGGATATTGAAAACCTTGCCTTGTAAAAACCTTTCTTTGGTAAAATAAGAGAAGTACTGCAGAAGCCTTTTACTGTTTGAAGTCCTAAATGTGATGAGAATGTTGTGTATAATTAGAGCATATAGGAGCTGTAACATTGTTTGACTTTGGGTCCCGTGGCTTTATTGAACGCTGTGTCATTGGCTGATGCGTGTAAAGGTCGTGGACAGTGAGACATTACTGGAAAAGCATTGCCCTAAAGCACTAATTAGTCAGGCTGAGGAGGTTTTATAGTTTACTGGAGGAGATTTCCACTTCTAGAAAATGTGGCCTTATTTACACTCGTTTCCCATGACAACGCAATCACACCAGTTTAATTCTTTACAAGGGGTTGGCTAACAGCAAAACATTTTACGCATTCTACAATTGGCTAATTGTATTATCAACATAAGATGGAAAGTCACGCACGCATTGTTGGCTCAGTGTCAGTTTACATTATGGTTAATATGGCTGTGTTGTAACCTTGTGTTGGAAGCTGGGTTGTCGCAACGTTTGAGTTTTCAAACTCAAGAGAATCCATTTGTACGGCTCCCGCATATCTGTTCAACTCTGCCCTTATGGATTTTGGTGCAGAGCAAAATGTGCATATGTTCCATCAAAATACATTAGATAAGGATTTTGCCAAGTTTGCTGTTAGTTGTACAATATAAAGTAGCTATGGTGGAGTCTTGGAACAGTTCACTTCACCGATTTTACTGTCTTCACAATTATTTCAAACCCCACCTAATAATTCTCCAAATGTTATGTATTGAAGAGATATAGGAGAGGATGGATCAATATTAGTTCATCCTTTCAAAATCTTCTGTCTTCCCTGGTATGTTATATTGTATATTGTGAGTTAGATAGAAGCTTTACTAGAACCTTTTCATTCTGTATATCACTTGATGTGCTTCCTTGGTGCTCACAGGCCAATGTCCCATTTTATCCGATATATGAAAATTAATTGTTAATAATAATGGATAATACTATTCTGTATCAGTCATACTCCCTGTTTTATACCCCACGCTGTACTCTTTTTATGGCTTTGCATAAGAAACGTTGCCAGGACTCTACCTGATCCCACCTTATGTTGAAGTTGCTGACTATTGCCCACAATCTGCTGGAGTTTCTCAGTGCTGCTGCGGGCCACATGTGCCGGCTGGAGTGGGCTTCAATGGTCATGGCTGGAGGAGGGAACAGCATAAGCCCTTTAAGCACCAGATGTTGGAACTCTTGTGATAGTCTTGGGTCTATCTCCTCTCCTCCCTTTTTTTCCTCTCTCTCTCTCTCTCTCTCACTCTCCCTCTCTCTCTCTGTGTGTGTCTCTCTCAACCCCTTCTCCTCTCTCTCCCCACTTCTCCCTCTCGTCTCTCACTCGCTCTCTCACTCTCTCTCCTCCTGTTTGTGTCTCAGTGTGAGAGACGTGGCGACTGGGAGCTGCCACTCTGTGCCAGCTCATGCAGACACCTCAGCCCCTGGTGCCAATGTTTCAGTAGGGCAGCAAGAGGATCTTACACACAAGCAATAGACCTGCCAGGAAAAGGCCATAGTGAAAGTGCTGGTCTGCTGCTCCTAACGTATATATGACAGAAACAAATCAGGTAAAAGACGCTCAAATCTCAAATAAGGCCAGAGAGCAAAATATTAAGAAGAAAAGCATAAAGCAAGACAAAGTTTTTAATGTGCACATGTTGTTCCTCATCATAATTTGTTCTTACTTGTGATTCTTTGAATAATTTAGACTCCAGGCCATACAAGTAACCACTGAAAATCCATTGCTTGCTATATGGTGAAATGCCACTATGAAGAGCCAGGGCTAGCAGCACAGAATCAGTTTTGCAGTTTTGAACATGAAGTTAGTGGACTTTCTATTACAAAGTCATTTTTAGGTCACCATTAAGGTTGACAGTGAACAAAATGTAAAACAGTGATCGAGTTTATTGGATAAATACCAGGTCAGAATCTAAGTCTAATATGAATATGAATGATACTGAATATGATTAAAGTTCTCAAACAAAACACCTTAACTATACACAGTATTTATGAGCCATTACATTCATAATACTGCTGTCTGAATACCTCATCCTCCCTAGTGATCTCTCTATTATTGGTAGTATCCATGACCCGTTGTGTATCTTATAGCACGTATTAGCCCGGCTCTATCCAGGTCAGTTTGTGTGTGCGTGTGTGTGTGTGTGGGTGCGTGCACTGGGGGCTGTATTCACCGCTGCGGGCCGAGCGGAGGATGAGATGAGGGTGGCGGGCGTGCACCTGGACGATAAGACCGGCTCATGTCCTTCTTAGCTCCCAAAGCCTCCAGACATTTTCCCCGCGGCGCCGTCCTTCCCGCGCTAACCCCAGCCTTAGCATCTCCTCGGGGAGCGCTGACTCAGGTGACTGGGTTTTAGCCACCCTCCCTCGCCCCCCTCCATCGTCAGGCCTATAATATGACCTTGCCTTTGCCTCCTAAAGATAGCATAGAGGTGGTGAGGGAGGGGGGTGGCAGAGGTGGGGGGCAGCGGGACCAAGCCCTCATTAGCTGGAGCACAGGCGGGACGGCTCAGGAAAAGTGCGTCTAATTACCCCACTAACTATGTCCTTGCAGCTTAAAACGGCCTCTTTGCCATTGGATAATAACCCCACCACGCACTGATAGCTGGGGAATCTTATAGTCCACAGGGTTTGTGGTGTATAAGGCAATGTAAAAAGCCTTTTGCTACAAATGTTTGAGGAAAAACTGGTAGAAAATGTTATTGGCATTTGTAAACATCAGTTACCTTTTCGTAAAAGTAATTTGTATATTGTTTACATTCAGTTTTATTCTTGAGACACTGTGTCTTGAAGTCATGCCTAGACCATAGACTGTATATACAAATGGACATAGCTAACCTGCGAGCCGCTGTGTTCCAAATAGGAAGTGAGATTGGGCGCGCTTCCGTTTCCATCAACTCTGGCTCCAATTCACTTTGCATTAGAAAACTGTGGCCCCTCTCTCTGTAACCGCTGCTGTCAAGTTTGTTATTTTGGTCTTAAAATGTTTGTATTGACCCACTTTACATGATCCTGGTATTTTTATTCCGCTTTTGCGCCCATAAATCAAGATATGAACATTAATAAGAATCAAATCAGGTGCCTTCTTTCCCTGAAGTCGCTCCCACTAGTGTCAGCAACAGGTTTGATTGACAGCGCCCGCTCCCTGCTAAACCAGTGGAATGGGCGGGAAAAGGCGTTACCGTCAACAGCCTGGCTCTGGTTTGGTTCTTTGGTTGCTACGATACTCGCGGTCAGACTTCCCAGTATGGAACTTGGCTCCAAATTCTCCCCTGTAACTGCTCTAGCCTCGATGAGCTTCATTTGACTGAAGCCAAACACTGTGGGTGACGTCACACTCACTTAATCCAATTCTTTATACAGTCTATGACCTAGACTCTTGTTAAAAGTTTTCATTTGCGAACATTTGAAACACAGCTTTCTTCCAAATATAAAATGACACTCATCAGACTAATCAATATATTACATTTTCTACATTGGCACGACTCAAAAATGGGTTGGCAGTAGGGGTGTGCAGTTAATCAAATTTTTATTGAGATTCAGTTATTTCTAATTGTCCACAGCCAGTCCTCTGTCTATAAAAGTATGTGGTTTGGAGTGGAATTCAAAAGTCTGTATTGTTTATGTTTCCACTTTTTTTTATTATTATTGAAAGCCTCTTTTATTTGTTCTAAATAGACTGAATGAAATAAAATTAAAAATGGTTCAATATGAAGAGAAAAAATGGTAGTTTATTTTTCTGTCATATCACTCAGCCCTAGTTTTGTTTGTTTTCCTGGTGAAACATTTAGAGGTAAAACACATCTTTATCTCATTTACCTTTTGGTGCTTTCAGACCCAAAAAGCCACTATTTAAGTTAATTTAAGTTCCTTACTAAAATAGAAATAGTCATTAGTCCAAAAATGATTATAGCGACCAACTTGGTGACAGTTTGGGCCTGAACTTTTTCCTTCTCCTTGAACGAGTCCATCTCTGACTGAAAGGTGCCCGGGTGCCGCATTAAGCCCTCCGCTCTAACCTCCATCTCCGCGGTGGCGTGTGGAAAACAGTCTGGCGACCGGTAGCCTGACATTACAGCAGCAGCCTGTAATCACAAGGCTGTAAAAACCCAAATGCAGCAGCCACAAACCGCGTGTCCCGTCACAGCGGTGCAGCCACTCAGCGCCCCTGTCCCAACGCCCCACAGACCCCGTCATAACCAGACCCCCGGCACAGATCACACCGCCGCAGTAAAAGAGGACACACGACAATGGAGAGACGTGATGTCAACCTTATGTCTAGGCCTGTCACGATAATTACTATATCGACTTTAAGCCATAACACATTTTTTTGCAAGCCACATTAAATAGTAAATGGTCACATTTTTATATAGTGTTTTTCCACCTTCAAGGAATTCAAAGTGCTTTATATCAAGGAACCACTCACCCATTAACACACACATTAATACACGAATGTACGCAGAGACTGGGCGCGAGGAGGGTTAAGTTTCTTGCCCAAGAACACAGCGTCAGTAATCATCTGTGGGAGCTGGAATCGCACCGCTACTGCCACCCAACTGAGCTACTGCCACCTTTACTTCACTTTACTACAATACTTTGATAGGACTTCCCTTCTGTAACATAGAATCTTCATCACTAAGAGAGTTTTTATGTTGCCCAACTCCAGATTCAAACCAGCAATCATTTTAAACAGAAATAACTGTCATGAAACAAGTTATTGAGTTGCATTACCAAAATGATCAGTAGTCATGTTCCTCTAACAGAACACTAAGCTACAATAGTCGCAGACGTACAAAGAGTCTTTAAGCTGCTGAAGGTCTTATGAGTTGGAATATGGTGGTTAATACATCTTAATATGGCTGATGAGATGGGATGAGACCCAAAAGTGCTGGATACAGGAGTCTGTCAAAGTGCATTAGTGAGCACGTATGTAGTACACTGTAAATACCAGTGTATATTGTTTGTATGTTAGCTCGGATTTTGATCCTAATATTATTTTATGTGTTGTGTGTTGCAGTCGGGACAGTGACCTCTCCACAATAATCTCCAACCTGCACCACACGAGGCAGCACGGCATGTCCGAGAGCCAGTCTGAGCGCAGCAGCACCGGACAAACAGGTGGGATCAACTAGCCAGACTTGGACACTAGACATGCTACGTGTTTGTTACATGTGGTTAGGTCACAATATAATTTCTTAAGCCATTTTTCAAGGTTTTCAGGAAAATACTTGCTTGGGATCCAGAATACACACTTCTTCAATACCTTACGAAGATGTGAGTGTGAATCGTTTTCAAATAGGTTTGATTGACAGGTGAATTAGCCAACTGGGGACACGCATGGTCTGTCCGTATCGGAAAAACTAAACAAAACACATGGTGGATTTCTGAAGAATCAAAGAGTGAAGCACTAAACTCTGTTAATCTGAGCTGAGGTAAATTTGATTTCATTTGTAAATCATAGGTGACCATTGAGCTCCTTCTTTTCACATGTTTCACTGAAAAAAACCCAAACCCTGATTGCACAGTCACATTTGACTTGAGATGCAACAGAGGACGTGGGGACCAGACTGATATCAATCTATATAAAAGTACAGAGAGACAACGTTCTGGATTTGCCAGGCAAGGAAAATACTAAAATAAACTGTCTTTAAGACCACTGGGGCGGTTTGTGTTCTTTGCTGTAAAAAAAATTCTGATTGGTTGAGGAGGGAGCCAATGACACCTACAGATGCAGCAGGGTCTGGAGAGTATAATGAGACAGAACTCAATTTGGCTAAAAGAATGACTTCGGCAGTTATGCTGTGACGCCGGTGATATTGGATATTAGGTTCTGCAATTACAGTATTTATCTGCTTCCAACTACTATTAGCTTTGGAGTTGTATTTTGTCTCTTATGTCTGGTCTGTTGTTCTTTTCCAACCCCTCACCTTTTCTCTCTCCGTAACTCATGTAATTATTCCATTATCCATCTAATGCACTCTAATTTGTGTGATTGGGAGAATTTAACATAAGCTTATTAGTCATTCCTGATGGTGGCTCTCAACTTGATTACTTAATGTTCTTCCCACATTTCCTGCTGCACTCCAGGATTTTTGCTAAAGCCCCTGTTTTAAATTACCTCTGAATAAATAGCTTTGTTTGCCATTAATCCATTTGGTTGTGAGCAGAAGAAACCGGCGTGTGTGCTAAGCTAAGAGCCTTTCCCCTGGCTTACAGACACAACACAGACAGAGTTTAATCACAGCTATTTGTCAAGGAGCTCGTATGAGGATATTGTGCTGTGACCAGGATATATGGCTGTGGCTGGGGCATTGGTAAGGCAATGCAGACTGGGTACTTATGTGTTATTTGCATATTATTTAGGATACTCTTGAAACTCTTTTTATATTGTTAGTCCATCATAAGCAAAATCCTGTCATATCATTGCACCAGTTCAACTTAAAATCAACTCAACACAAACACTTATTTATCAGACATCAAAGGACTCAAAAGGCAACTCAAACCAAGCCATTTATCAATTGAAATAATGTTACAGAATGTTCTTTACCTTGTTGTATAATAAGTATACATTTGATGGTTGCCAGTTAGAGCTGACCTAGAGTCACTTGACAGCCAACCCTTCACTTTCAGTCTTACTCACTGGGCATTACATGGACTTGTAGTATATTTGAAAAACTTCACATTGCATTTCTGCTACTACCTGATTTTCAAATTCAATCTTGCATTGCAATGACCTATTGCCTCCACTTGTGCCCTGACATAACCCCTCCTTTTATCCCATTAGCCGATGGCACAGCAAGTGGCATCATGAGGCCAGACCCAACACCTCAGCAGCCCCTCTCTGTGTGACCATCTCGACACAAGAGATTAATTGTCCATACGGTCAGACTGTGTGGGGGGTGTAGGGTATTACTCACAACTCATAAGACCTGAAGTTTAAGGATAATAAGAAATAATGACAAATTATTACACATAAATACAACTTATTGCAATTCTATCACCATACAAAGGGGAAAAAACACAGTGTACATAGTCCTATTGTTGTCAGTTATTAAAATGGTGGATGTACGAGGGAAGGACACGCTGCTGCCCCAGTCCAAGGGTGCTGGGGCCCTAAAAGCTGTTAGTTTGTGTATTAGAGGCAGATTTAAAAGGTAGTATTAGCGGCTAGCCTAGTGTCTGTAAACAAGTCAATCCGATCAGCCCTAAGTCTGACTGCCAGTGAAACGCACATATCCACAGACACACCATTAAACATGGTAGAGCCCACGCCAAAGGAACAGAGAGCGCCAACAGGTGGGTGTCAGAGAAATAAAGTTTGAGAGTAAGTGCAAAGAGGATTAAAGGACTCTTTTTGTTATGTCCTCTCCTATAGTAGTCCTACCCTGGACATACAATAGTTTAATGGTTTACAGTAAAGCTCTGAAAGAGTGCAGAGCAGATTAAAACACAGTGATGGGTGGAACATTTGGAGACAGACGCAGAAGACGGGAGACGAATGAGTGTGGTGTTGGGGGAGGCCCGCGTCGCTGTGGCGGCTGCTCCTCTGTGTGTGTGTGCGTGTGGAGTTTGTGTGTGTTTATAGTTTGTGTGTGTTCAGGTTTGGGTGTGTATGGGTCAGGCGGAGGAAGCAACGCTGGGTTCTTACTGTGCCGTAGCGGGCCGTTAATTAAATCTGAGGGACAGACGGGAGGGCTGCCTCCCCCTTTCTCTTTGCTCTTCTCTCTCTCTTTCGCTCTCTTTCTCTTCTCTCTCTCTCTCCAGTCAGCGGTGAGGTGTGTGAGTGTGGAGGGGGGCGGGCGCCTGGCTGCCTGTGGAGACTGTAAACTGTGGCTCTGCGGTCAGACCGGAGACTCAGGCAGATAAGGTGTTTTTGGACCGCTCTCTCGCTCGCCTGCTCACACTCCCACAGGCAGTTACTGCTGTAGTGTGTGTGTGTGTGTGTGTGTGTGTGTGTGTGTGTGTGTGTGTGTGTGTGACTGTGTGTGTGTGTGTGTGTGTGTGTGTGTGTGTGTGCGTGTGTGTGTGTGTGTGTGTGTGTGTGACTGTGCGTGTGTGTGTGTGCGCACCTTTAAATGGCTGGTTCAGGCAGAGCTCGCGTGAGCCAGCCTAGCGTGTTCGTGCAAGGCACACATGATGATTAGTTTTCACCAAGCACTTATTACACTATTAGCATAAAAGGCAAAGTCAAATGGTTAAGAATTATGATTGTACTGGTCGGCATGTATTAGAATATAGTATTGAATTTGTTGAATTGGGGAAGGCCATAGAAAGAGTAATAATCTCTCATACTCATATTTTTATACAAACTATAAATTCACAGTGAACAAAGGAGTATGTTTTTACAAGGAAATTAATATTCAGCATTAGCTTGATTGTTCCCTAGCAACAGTAACCAAAAGTGAACGAGGGTGGATTAGCCCTGGGATTGCAAAATAATTAACTAATATTAATGAAAGCAATAAAATAATAAATATAGTCCCACCATATTTAAAATATAACCTGACTCAAAGTTAGACCTATGCCAATAACTTTTTTATGTTTTCTAAGCCCTACAGCAGTGCCTTCAGTTGAGTCTCATTTGTGCCAGATTTGGCTGAAGAGTATTCATTGAAGTTGACTAAAGGAAGTGCTTTTACCAGACCTGTTGTTTCATGTAGTGATCAGTGGACACTTGAGCGCTCCATGTGTGACACTCATCTTGCAGCTTCTCTAAATTGTGTCTTTATTTTGACCTCTCCAGCTCAAACATGTGTGACCCAGAGGAGCACTGTTTGTAGATTTGCATGTGTTGACAGCAGCGTCCCCTCAGCGCATGCCTCCGGCCCCTCTGCCCCCCCACCCTCTCCCCGTCCCGCCGTCGGCCGTAAGCCAATCAATGGCAGGGCTTTCAGGGCCGGCGGAGGCCCCCGTCGCACGCGGAGGGATCAATAAGTTATTAGCACCATTCTGTCAGCTGTAATGTGGAGATTGATCGGGGGTCTGCGGCTAGAGGCCCACCCCTCCTCCCCCCGCCCGCCCCACGACCAGCCTGATAAAGATGACAGATTAACGGAGTAAGAGAGGAATTAAGGAGTCTGGCTGTCTGAGCTGTCACCACGCTCCACGGGACGGAGCGCCGACAGGACGACAGCTAAAGTTTGAGGGAGGAGCGGAAATCATAGGCTGAAAGGAAAAATGACGGTCGGCTCCACTCTGTCAGATCAGCCAAAGTGGTTTAAGTCCCTCTGTTTTTTCTAAGACCTGGCCTGATCCCCGAGGAAAGAGCAATGTGTAACAGGTTAGAGACAGAGGGTCCAATGTTGTACACGGACCCTCCAAGCACATCACCAGCTTTAGAGTCAATTGACTTGCAGAGTCAAAGCAAGTCCATAACATCCAAAAAGTATTGGAAGTTTTTGCGTTTCATGTAACTCACCTCCAAGTGATTCAGAACATTCAAAATCCATCATTATTTTTGCTGCCCCAACTGCGTAGCCCTACTAAGAATGAGCCACCAGGGGAGAGCCTGAGGTAGCCGACCTGACTGTTAGCGCTGCTGGTAGAAGTAACAGGGTTAGCGGATTGAGCTGGGAGTCGGGCATTAAAAGGAGAGCTGGTGCTCTAAGAAGCCCCATTTAATTGGCTTTAAAAGCTTTCCGCCCTCAAATCTCTGGCCCCGGGGCCCGGAGCAGGAGACGCAGTGTCTTGAGTGAGGTGGGCCTGAGAGACGACTCAAGTGTGTGCGTTTGATCATGAGAGGGCTGTGGGTGTGTGTGTGAGATGGAGTTTAACTAATGGGGGTGTCTTTGTTGTTGAGACTTGAAGTATTTTTTGAAAGGATCGGTGAACGAAAGGAACATTATTTGGAAACGAAGGAGTGAGATGGTAAGGGAGGTGAAAAAGGTGTGCGTCCATTAACCTCATCTTGTGTAGACCTACTGACCCCGCCTCACTCACCCACAAACACACACACACACTTTGGGCCAGTGGATCTTCTCGGGAATGGCATATACTTCAAACGGTAGATCATTAGTGAACCTCCCCTCTCCATCCTCTGTTCCTCCATCTTGTCTTTCTCGTGTGCAGCTTTCATCGACACCACAGCTCCTGCAGTGGCTCCAACAAAGTCCTCAGAGCCCCCTTTAAGTGTTCCCCCAACTGTCTTGTTACGGAAAAGAAAGGACACAAGTGTGGTTGGGAATGATATAGGAAAGGTTAAGGGTCAAAGCAGCTATACATTTAAACAACCGCTTGCAAAGACTATCTGATCAAAGAGAAGCATGTTTTTGATGGCAAAGTGCAGGTAGGTCCCCAATGTTCAAAATGTGCTGTTTGTTTCACGTGAAGGATCTGATCATTGAGACTGCAGGTGCTCTATTGACTAGTTGTGCTGCGTGAAACAAGTAATTCTCTCACTCAGTCCAGCCTGCCCTTATAGTTGTATATAATGTCTGAAAAGGTGAAGTACCAAAACAACATTCCACTTTTTTACTCCATAATTTCTACACCTCTTCTCCCTGGCATTTAACACTAGCTAGACAGGACAGCCTATTTTTTATTGTTCTTTCTTTATGTTTTGTGTTATGTGTTATGTGTTATTTGTTTTTTTGATGTGAAGCACTTTGGGCAGCTGAAATAGTTTTTAAATGTGCTATATAAGTGAAATTGAATGTCTTTTTAAAATGTTTTTTCAGTCCACTCATCCCTTTGATGGGGGTTGGATTAGGGATGTTTCTGTTAAAATAAAATATAATTTAAGTTTGTTTTTAAATAAAGTAAATGGCATTTTATAAAATTCACAATTAAATCAGAAAAAAAACAAAAACAAAAACTTTTGCTGAACCCGTGCTAAGCTCTCCAGTGTATTTTAAAGACAACAGAATAATAGCTACCTCTAAAGCAGGAACAGTGGCTGAACAGTGGCTGAAGCTGTTAGAGAAGGTGCATGAAATAGATACTATTAAAAGAGATAGAACAATGACAAACAGCCTCTTCCTTCCTGTGTGCTCTGCATCCCCTCTCTCGCTGATTAGGGCCCTATTGATTGGAGGTGTGTTTAGGGGGAGTGTGAGGAGGCAAAGAGAGGAAAGAGGGATGAGGGAAGACGAGTGAAGGAGTGCTCTGATTGTACATAATGTGAAGGAGGGAGATGGGGATTCTGATGAGGAGCCTTTAAAGACCCTTGAAAGGAAAGAGAAGGAAGGAGACAAACTAGCCCAGGGAGTGATACCCAATGATGCCTAATACAGTGATACCCAATGTATTGTTTTCATGAAGGTTTATGATGCACTGGACGACCATCTTCCCAGCTTCACTTTTAATTTAAATTTCAGTTTTTTCTTTTATTATAAATGTGAACGTTAAAATTATAGTGTTATAGTGTTGTTGGCTTCAGCTCACATAGTAACTACTCACCTAGAAATGAACGACTCCAAATAAATGTCCAATCTTTCCCCCAATATTTTGTCCATGATTCATTGCCTTGTCAAAAATAAAAGACTGAAAACATTATTATTCATGCGACTGATCCTTGAGCAACCACAAAGTATGTATATAATGAGATCAAACTTTGCTGTATTTTACTACAGTTTAACATGGGATCTTTTGATTGTTTTGTCCTCACTGACTTTCCTGTTGGTTTTTCAGACGACCTTCTGGGCAAGAGACGAAGCTTCTCTCCGAACAGCAGCAGTGACTGTCCCTCGGAAAGCAAGAAGTCACGTAGCGTTTCTCCAAAAGGTAGGACAACTGTGGTGCTGTGGGTTTTTGGTATGTAGCTACTGCGAAAACTAAATCTATATTTTCATACAGATCGCTGTTGTAATGAAATCAACAATGCATGCCTCCGGACAGTGGCATCCCGTATATGTAATGGAGACAAATATTGACTTCACTGACATATGACATAAACAACCAACTTCATAGTTATAATGCAGATCGTGTAAGAATGTTGCTTTGGGTCTGTTAGCAGTAGCAATAATTTGTGAGAGAGTTTTATACCATGCAAGATGGGGTTTTGTAAAACTATGATTGTAACAGTATATAGGAGGATTTTTTTTTCAGTTGTTATATAGCATATGCCGTGGCAAGGTCTGTGCTCATAAAGCGCTTCTAGTTTGCAAGACATAAATTATTGCTTCATTTTTCATTTCATTTATCTTTATTTATACACGGAGAGCCCACTGACAATACCAGACTCTCTTTTTCAACAAACAAAACAAAGAACTGCATAGGGCCATTTAAAACATTAAAAACAGAAGCAGGTGTGATTATAAATGTTTATCACCAGATTATTAAAGTGCATTAGTGGAACCAATGTATCTAGTTTTGTATGTGCTTGAAATATATTCCATTTTTGGGAAGCAAAATAACCAAAAGCTTTTTTCCCGATTTCATTTGTAGTGCGGTGAGGTTTTAGACGTAGGCAGTCATGAGATCTGGTATGAAAAGTTTCTGTATCAACAAACAAGTGAGATATTCAGGCAGTCTATGAAGTAGTCTCCTATACAAAAATTTACAGTGTTGTTCTCTTCTGACTGATAGCGATGATCAACCTACTTTTTCATAGAGTGTTGTTAATAAAGTTTACTGTCTAATAACAGTAGTTATCTGTATTAGGTACTTATTCATATGCTTCGTGTGTGCCAGCTAGCTAAGCCACTGCTTGTCCATGTGGTCACTTCCTGGAGCTTTAAAACAGGCAAAACCAAGAGCAGCTCACCACACATCCGGCCGGCCGGTTATTTCACATAGAAAAAACACTCTGAATCTAACCTAAACTCTCTTGATTACCACACACCAGTGATGCTCAAATACAGGAATAACAGATCGAAGCTGATTTGTTTGCTTGAACTTTGACCTTTAGTGGCCCTGCCTGGAGCTGTGTGTATCTGTGTCAAGAGAAGCATTCACTCATGGTTTTTCACTCGACCCAAGCCGAGATCATCTCCTGAAAGATGTATGGCCCAAAGAGCAGTGTTACTATGAGGCAGGAGCGGTGGCCTCCTTTTAGGGCAAAGTGCATGTCTTTTTACAATCTACTCTACCAGTCAAAAGTTTGAACACACCATCTCATTCAATGTTTTTTGTTCTTATTTTTATATGCATACAGAAGACATCAAATGTAATTCCATATATCTTGCTTCATATATTTCATGTCTTCCATATGTATATAAAATGTAGAAAGTAGTAAAAATAAAGAAAAGAAAAACTTGAATGAGAGGGTGTGTCCAGGCTTTTGACTGGTAGTGTGTGTGTGTGTGTGTGTGTGTGTGTGTGTGTGTGTGTGTGTGTGTGTGTGTGTGTGTGTGTGTGTGTGTGTGTGTGTTGAGTGACTGGTTGGAAGTTTTTCCAGCTTCTTCTCCGTGTTTGTGTTGCATTTACCAGCAGGAGGGCTGTATGTAAGTTTGCACAACTTTTGTATAGGTTAAAAAGTGCATAAAATTAAATTCAAAGTTAGAAACGAACAGCTAAACATCATTGGAACACCCTGTTAAAATACCCACTGGAGCATAGGTCTTATATCTTTTAGGCCAAGGTCCCAGAAATGACAGTGAGGTGGAGGGGGGATCCCCATCTTTCACTCAGAGTATCAAATTATGTTTATACTTCTGTTGAGTATTATGTTTTATAGTTTAGTACAAATGTATATATAGAATACAATTTGTAATGCTATAGTGGAAAGCATGTACATTGGATTTAGAGGAAATTAATAATCTGCCTGCTCTATAGTTGTAATCGATGACACCTGTGGGTCATTAAGTTATAATTTGGGCATTTAAAATCTCAATATTCATAAAAAAATAGCAAAAATAAAGGAAATAAGTTTGCTGATTTCCATGTTAGAAAACCGCAGTAGCCAATGGGAATTGACCCACCGTAAACGTCATCACAACAAAGAGTCGGCATAGGATATGGATAGTTGCACATCATGAAAAAACAAAGTAAGTACACGGTCGTGGGAATATACTGGGGGACGGTGAAGACAGGAGTTGATTTGGAATAAAGCGTCTTGAAAATAAGCAATTAAAGATTGCTCAAATATGCATGAATCACTCCAAATACAACTTTGAGAGGGGACATGGTGAGGGGAAACAACTATAACACAGCTAAAAGCTCTAAAAAGTCGATTTTGCACAATTATATCAAACAGACTACATTATTTTGTTACCCTCCCGTTGTACTTCACAGCACCCATAAGGCCACAACCCCCACTTTGAACACCTAGCACTAGACTAGGAATCATGAATAGTTTTTTGTAAGTTTCTTTGCCTTCATGTGTCTGCATTTGTCCAGACATGTAGCTGCTGCAAACACCAACTTAGGACTTCCGGCTTCGAAAAAAGTCAAGTCATCTTAATACATTCAACAATTACTTGCTATCATATTTTCAAAGTCTTGTGTTTGCTGTATGTCTGTTGGGGCTTTATTTGAACATGGCTGCTGCTGCTGTGTTGAGTGTGCTTTCGTCCAGTGAAGTGCCTTTAAGCCGTCAGAAAACACGACTGATCCAGTGTGTTTAACCCTGATCTGCCTCCCCTCCCTTCACACCACACCTGTGTGTCTCTGCTCGTCACATCCCCATATCCTCTTTTCCGTTTTGGCAGCACGCTCTATCCCTTAATGACCAACGCAGGCGGAGGAATAAATTGCGAGTATAGTGGATGGCCTGAGCCTCAGAGACCGGCCTCCGCTGCGTAAATGATGTCTGTTTTTCTTCTTTTCGGTGCGAAGACGGCGCCCCTGCTGTGACTAAACGCTCAGCAAAGTTTGGGCAGGCACACACTAGTTACACACAAATACAGATGAGCAGACATATAGGGATTCTGCATATGCCTGGATTAGCTAGAGAGGAGGAAAATATATTGACCCGAGTTACCTTCAAAATAACAGCAGGTAAGTCAAGTTGGAGTTCTGGTGGGTGGCCACAATCTTGATAAATAGTAATAGAACATATGCATATCTCCAATGTTTTTTAGCTTCTCCCGATGACTTCCTGTTTTTGCTATGCATCCGATAATGCTGATGCTTGCCCGTAAATCCCATGGTTGAGTGTCATGCAAATTAACCACAAAAGCCACAAACCATTTTTAGAATACTACTCGAAAATATTACTCAGTTTTACCTGTGTCTTTTTTGGCAATTTTCTTAGTATTAAGTTATTAAAGTAAAACGTTTCAATTGTATGCTTACAAGTTCCTTTCCTTTTTTCCCTCCTAATGGCTTTGGGGCAGATGGGGCAGCACCCCCACCCTCTACCGCCCCATCCCGCCACTCGTTCGCCCGGGGCCGAGCTCAGTGTCAATAGGGAGTGAGAGAGTATAAGTAAAAATAACCCCAGCTTCCCAGCGCTCCCGCCTCCTCTGTCTTTCCCCATTCCCAAACCTCCTCCCCGTATCTCCCGCCACCCGCACCTCAGATCAGGTTACTGTTGACTGAAGGGGGCAGGGGAGAGGAGAGGGAGGGGGGCATAGGAATTAACAACAGAGAGAAATCAATCAAACACAGCATCATTTTTCCAAAGACATTAAAGTTGCCCTTAGTAAAGTAAAAGCACAACAACATAGAACTTTTATGCTCTTTATGTGTTACATGTTAAAGTTTATACCATAATTTCACTTCAATACATCTTTAAACCTTTTAAATTAGTTTAGTGCTTTTTAAATTTCTTTAAACTGAATATAGAGGCCTTTAATTCAACCATGAAAACATGCCAGAAAGCATTATATTTCTCGTCGGGTATTTGGCCACGTCCTTAGTCAATACTGGATGTAGAGTTGGAAAAATCCTGTAGCAACCCTCTTTTGCTAACCTCTCACCTGCAGCCTGTGAGCACGGGTGCTGCCGTGTCTGTCAGAGCAGAGCTGGGTTCAGGCTGGGGTCAGGCTGAGGGCATTAACTATGCATGGACATGTGTAGAGCTTCATCTGCAGAGGCTTCTATCTGAAAACATGGACTCCTCAGTGAATGATACGCACTGAAAACTGTCTTGTGGTTCAGTTGTAAGAGCCAGTCTGCTGTGATTGGAAATGTAGACTCATAGCGGTTTCCAAACTGTGGGTCAGGGTCCTGTCCAGTTCACTTTGAAAATTTCCAGTATTAATAGTTTAAAGGCACAACAGTGTCTACCCAGTTATTTGGTAACGAATGTGTCAAACGAGTTGTATTGAGTAAAAAAAACAAAAAAAAAACAAAACATTTTTAAAGCAGAACTAAATCACTTTTGGGATAGAGCTCCCCCTGCCGCTCCTTTGTGAGAATACACTGTCAGAGAACAGCTCCAAAAGTATTTGTTTTTTTTCCCCTTCTTTTTCTCTTTTATTGAAATAAGGCTGTATGATCACATACAAAAACATTTAACAATGCCAACTATAAGAAAGCCAAGGTTTCCCGGGAGAATTCTTTCTGGATTGGAGTCGGCCATGTTGCAAGGCTGGTTTTCCGCCCATAGATAGCAAGGGGAGGCTACAGACGCTTCAAACGCCATCACAGAGACTTACAAAGATGTTTAATAAGGTATTCTAGTGGTTTAGTTGGCACATAGCTAATTAGCCAGGAGTCAAGGGAAAGGGGAATGTGAAATGTACTTCCAGAACCTAAGTGATGCGCAGTCACTGTTGAGCTCCTGAACACCAAAAATTCCTTGATCCGGAAAAGTTTGAGATTTTTAATAGTGTTTGTTCCCCTCTGTCCCTCAGAAAACCCGCAGAGCCCGGTGGTGGAGGCAGGGGGCAGTGTGGGTCACATGAGTCCTGAAGACCACTACAGAAGGATGATGTTCAGTCTGAGTGAGCAGGGCAGCTACGAGGAGCAGCAGCAGAGACTGTACCAGTTGGCCAGCAGCATGGGCCTGCCAGGACACGGTCAGTACAAATAAGCTGCTGTCAGGGGGGGAGGGGCAGATTTTTATTTTTTCTATTATCTACAATGATGTCAGTTAAGCTCAAACAATACAGTTTTACTTCTGGGTCTGGATCAATTTTAGTGTATTAATCTATTGTGTTCTGATTCAGAACAAGTAGAACAGTTCATTTGTATCTAGATCTGGACTAACTTTGCTATCAGCTGTTGTAGAAGAATAACTGAAATAGGCAGAGAAGTTTATCTACCATTAGTACCGGAGAAATGAACACTTAACACATTGTGGTAGTGTTGTCCATTCAGATACTCCTGTTGTAGGGTGTAATTGTAACAGTGTAGTGAGTCACTTTTTTCACAATGGTTAAAGAGCATAAAATGTGGGTCATTTTTTGAAGCAAACTGAAACTGGTGAATACCCAACCTATATTTTGAAATGAGATGTTGTGTAAGGTAAAAAATGAGTAATAAACTCTGCTTGACTAATGTGTTGGAGATGGAGGTGTCTCAGCTGAGGGAAGCCACAATTAGAAAGCATGAACTTTTAGCTTTTTCATGAGATTTTCTGTTGGTTTTATGCTGAAGTTTGATTGTTTCTGTCTCTATATAGAATTTATTTATTGTCTGAGAAATACATGACTCCTCCAATTTCTATTATGCAATTTAAAACAGATAGCAGACATTGTAAACACGCCGGGTTATTTTTCCACCCGTTCCCAATATCCTTTTAAGGTCTTGCCCACAAGACAGCATTCATTGTGAGGGCTAATTGCACCGCCACCTTCAAGTCAGTCCTCAACTCCGAGTGGCGCACAAGCAGCATTTATAACACCTCTGTCCTTCCGAGTGAGCGCTCAGTGCTCTGGGTGCTGTGCTAAAGCGTGCCACGCTGCTGCCGGCTCTGCCCCAGCCACAGTCGTGCTGACATTTCTATTTGTAGAGCTTGCCCACCCAGCGCCAGTGTGTCACTCAGGGTGATTTCTGACCACGCGCCTCTGTGTTAACACCCACAATCCTTTGCATGCATCAACGCCAACCATTGATCGGACTCTTGCTGGACCAGTGCCAAGCCTAGAAATCTACTTGTCCTAGTTTTAACTCAGTTTCTGTCAGCACACACAATCACGCACACACAATCACGCACACACACACAAATATTGTTTTTAAGAGAATAGTAGCTCCAATTGGGAATCATGCCCTGTTTGAGTTTTATAAGTTAGTTTTATGTATGTTCACTGCGTTTTCCATTAAACTGTAACCTTTTCACATTTTTCTACAGAACATACATTAAGCCATTGCAGTGTTTACGAGCTCTTTTGCTGAAGCATAAATCCTCGCAGCACCCGCCTGAATTGTACTTGGAGCTACTTTTATTTTTATTTGATTAGTAATGATTTTTAATTGCCGGCTGCAAATCTAGGGGGCGAAGCTTATAAACACGTTAATAGCCTTTTCCTTGTGTCTTGGAGGAGACGTGGTCGGGGCAGGGGGATTTTATGACGCAGGGTAAAGTCTGATGGCGGCTTCCTTTTCCCAGAAGCCTCGGCGCTTGGAGGCAGACGTTGTGGCGCAACTCAGACATGCTGCTCACTTCCACATTCCTCACTTTGACAGTTTCCACACTATTCTTCTATACTCTTCAAGTGAATTTAAAGTTAGTTGGAAAGTGAACTCACATGATGGTTTTATTTAAAGGAAACGCATGAGGTTTTACAAACAAAATAACAAGATGTTCAGATGTCAGCAACTTTGACTTTTGAAACTGAATTTGAACTTGTGAACAAAAACATGGACTAGTGCACTGGTACACAGCTTCACTTTTTATAAAGATTGTATTATACAGACAGTGGGAAGAAATGAAATGTGGGGAGACATTCAGAAAATTGTTGCTTGGCACTAACAGTTAAGTAATAGTTTAGTAACTGTAAATGAACTAAGAAAAAATCTAAAAGGGGTACTGCTGTAGAATAAATTGTAGTAGCCAGATAGAGGAAGAGAGGCATGATGCTGGAATTGTAATTCAAGAGAAGTTTATTTACCATCATAATACCTAGAGACATGAACTCTCAAGATATTATGATACTGTTCATTCCAGTTTAGTACAGTCCAGTCTCTCTATTCTTCTGTTGTAGGGAGTATTATACCTCTGATGACGTAGGCGAAGATAACAAGGACTGATCCGACCCTCTGTAGAGCATAGACATTTCAACTGTTGAATAGTAGTTTTTTTTCTCTTATCTGCAGAGGGAAACAGATTTGAACTTGTCCATTCACTGAGCCTGACCTGGACTCGTCATTGCCGAGCTATGTCCACTTGCATTTAAGCAGAAAAGGTCAAAGCTTCATTTTGTAATTTGTCAGACTGTTGTAGCTGTACTTTTTGAATATAACAAAAGCAGGTGGTAAAGACACAGTTTGCGATTGTTGACAGACACAACGTTTTCAGGTATCTTTACTTTTACCATCTGCCAAAAAGACACGGAAATGAGTTACAGCAAAGTGTGAATAACTCCAATCAAAATAGAAGTTTACACTTCATTACCGTCCTTGTGGAAGTGTTTGCATCTCCTCTGTTTTCTCTATCAGATCTTTTAAGTGGATGGGCCTCACAGGTTTTGCCAGCACTCCTCACAGCCAAGTTTTGTGTTGTTAACGTTTAGTTCCACACCTGGCTACTTCCTCTGTCTGTCCCCTACACCATTTACAAAGAGAAAACTTCTTCTAACACTACCCCCACATCTATCCTTCTCTAATTAACAGTTTGGAGCTTGTTAAGAAACTGAAACTTGCAACATACAAAACAGTTTGACATAGAGACAGCTGCTTAGACCCATTGGGATATTGAGACCTCTTTGTTAAGAGAGTCCTTGGTGTTGACCTTGTGTAGCCCGGGCCCCTATGACCCCTTGCACCCTCACTCGTCTCCTACACTCCACAAGTACTGCTTTCAAAACTCCCTTCCTATTTTTTCTTGTACCCAGCACCACCTCCAGCTTTCCCTTTAGCCTTGGTCCCTGCAGAGCATCCTTTCATGTGTTTGAAGTGTGGGGCACAGAAAATGAAAGTGCGGAGGGGGTGTACCAGTGCGCAAGGTGTTTTTGGAGAGGCCCTCGCCGGACCTGATGGGCTGAGGAGGAGAGAGAGAGAGGAGGGTGTGTGGTGGGGTGCAAATGGCTAGAAGGGCTTTCCCGCTCACCTCATGATGATGAAAGGAGAGCCGAAAAGAGGCGGAGCATCCAGATGAAAAAGGAAGGAAGGGTGGGATTTTGTCCCATGTTAAGAAGCTGCACACATTTAGTTTGGAGGTGAAATTGGTTCAGCACCTTTTACACTGACAAATTCGGACCCAGGTAGAAAGATTGATGGAGTTTGTCTTAACAAAGGGTTAAACTGGTAAGAGTAGAAGTTGGTAGGCTGGAGATTAACTGGCTGGGTCTGCTTCATAATGAATGGATCAAGGCACCTATGAGCCCTCTTAGGACAAAGTGTGTTTTTTTGTTTTCTGTTTGCTTTTTTTGTCTAACAAAAGCAGACATAGGTTGGCCTAGTGCAGAGACCATTCAGATTTAGGCATCCCAGACTATTTGTGCATTGTTTTAGTCCTTAAATTCAACATTAGTCTACTCTTTCCAATATTCAAACCTTAGACTGTATATATAAATGGCCTGCTAGCCACTGCGTTCCATATAGGAAGTGAGATTGGGCGCGCTTCCGGCTCCATCGACTCTGGCTCCAATTCACTTTACATATTTTAAAAAGCTGCCGCCCTCTCTCTGTAACTGCTGCTGTCAAGCTTGTCATTTTTGGTCTTAAAATGTTCATATTGACCCAATCTACATGATCCTGGTATTTTTATTTTGTTATTGTGTCCGTAAATCAAGATATGAACAGACAAACAAGGCTCCTTCTTCCCGAGGTTGCTGCCGCTAGCTTTAGCAGCAAGTTTGATTGACGGCGTTAAGCAGCGCCTGCTCTGTGCTAAACCTGTGGTGCGGGTGGCAAGGAGTGTTACCTCCAACAGCTTCGCTCCAGATTGGCTCTTTGGTTGCTATGATACTCATGGTCGGAATTCTAATATGAAACTCGGCTCCAAATTCGCCGCTATAACTGCTCTAGCCTCGATGAGCTTCATTTGACTGAAGCCGAACTCTATGGGTGACGTCACACTCACTCAGCTCACTGCTTTATACAGGCTATGATTCAAACATCAATATCAGTGGTTTGTGCAATGACTGTTAAGTGTTGGCCATCGCAGCGATCTCAAAGTGTGCTGTCAAAAGTCTATACTAGCTGATTGAGCCATCATTAAACAGTAAGGATGCACCGATCCGATACATGTATCCGATATTGGCACCAGTACTGACAAATTTGCTGGATATTGACTTCCAAATATCAATTCAGCCGTTATCCCGGTTGGACATATATATTGATGTAATTAGTAGACTATATACTGGTTGTAGTCTCATAATGTTTAAACTTTTATTTTCTCGTAGTTGTTCTGTAGTTATTTGTGGAGTAAATAACAGCTACATAACACATTAGGATTTATTTTTGTTTTCAGTCTCTCCACTGGTATTGGCCGATATCGTGCATTGGCACATATTTAAAGCTTTAGTATCGCAATCAGTATCGGAACTGAAAAAGCTGGATCGGTCCCTCTCGAGTCAAACTAGGTAGAAATATACACTGGTTTAAAACAGAACCAAATCACCAATCAAATATAGTGTACCTTTTATTTAACCACATGGTTCTGGCAGTAGTAGAAGTGTGTCTTCTTGATAACATATTTACTGCTGTATGGAATACCAGTTGGATGCCGTCTTTTGTGTACCTGCCAATGCTCAAATCCTCCACACGTCTGGCTGGTCGGCATGTGCTCACTACTATTCCATATTCTCACGCAGAGGAAAACCCGGCTTAACCACGGGGATTTAGGCCTAACTCCAGGAGCGATGGCAGAGAGGAAAATGGGATGGCACAATGGAGGGATAAGCTGGATTGGTCTAAGTGGGAAACTGGGACCTCCCGAAATAACTCCTGCAAACTCACAGGCAGAGATGTGAGTGGTATGTGTTATTGTGCTCAATTAGGACTCTCATTTCCACCACAGAGTTTAGCCTGAAACAGCAGCTGCAACATAATGAGTTTTAGAGAAGGGGGATCTTTGCATATGTTATACAGACACCAAAGCGGAAGCATAGGTTTTTGGTAGCCTGTGATCCAGACTGGTGCTCTCTGTATATTTTATGCACCTCTCTCTGTCTGGTGACCACCTCCTCCACAGCATCTCATGGTAAGAGTTTACCATGAGAATGAGCTGTGCAGGCAGGTTTGTTTATTTCAATGACACTTCGGAAATGAGTACACTCATTGGTTATATATTATTCTGAACAAGATCAAACTTCTCTCACCTCAGATTAACAGCATTTACTGCGTCGCTATTGTTTCCTCATAAGCAGCCACGTTTGTTCTGTAAAAGTATCAGAGAAGCATGTATTTTTGGCTGGCCTGGCATTGCTGGCAAGGTTTCTGGCTAACATGATTGAAAAAGATGGACATATCACTCCTCTGAGCATGAACAAAGTAGAGTCCAAGAAGCATCTCTAGAAACTAAAATCTAAAGAAACAATGAGTACAGTTGCTGACTCCTTGACAATTCAAGTTAGAGATGTTGCACTTCCAACCAGTGTGGGATGCTGCATCCACTGGTTCTTGTACCTGTTAAAGGGGAGGTGAAAGTTTGCATTTGGCAGTGTGTGAAGGTGCAAGTACCAGGTTCATTACAAGTAACTGAGACATGTCACACTTTAGCTGTACTTATTCCTATGTTTGCATCTCCTCCTCATAATAATTAGTATTACTAGAAGGGTTGTTCCGATACTGTTACTGGTACCGGCAAAAGCTTCGATAACGCACATTTTTCAGGTATCGGCTAGTACTCAGGCCAAATCACCGATACCACTCTGTATTATCCAGAATGAAGACCCATAGATATAAGCACTGTGGAGGCTCTATAGACACTTAAAACATGCTGATAATGACAGAAAAGCCATTTGTGTTACCTCTTTGATACCTTCATTTAGCCTTTGGTGTGAGTGGTGAACTTGGTAAAATGACTATGGAGGGTGCAGCCTAAAAACAACACTAACACGACAACAGTGCTAACATGGACTTTGTTTACTCTGCATAATTATCCATGTGCTCCGAGGATGAGTATCTTTTTAGGCATCACTGTTGTTTTTATCCAAGCTCTGTGGGAGAAAGTGACAAAGTAAAGAAAAGTAAAAGTGCTTAAATCAGCACATCTCATCATCAAGCCCATTATACATTTGACTCTAACACTTAAGTCTTATTGTTGTTGATTTTCTTTAGACATAGACTTTTTGTAGATTTATTTTTTGTTCTTGTACCGTTACAAAATTGATTAGCCTTAGTCTGCTTCTTCACACCATGCGGCATCGGACCGGTAATGGTAGCGGCGAGTACCAAGGCCAAATATCGGATTGGTTAAAAAAATAAACAACTGAACGAAACAACAGTAATTACCACTATTTGTGTTGCTGTTACTACTCCTTCCACTACTTCTATATACTTTTACTAGAGCTAAAAAGTACTTCTCGAGTTACATCCAGTATCTTTTATATGAATTTTGCCATCAGTCTTAATGGAAGGGCCATAGAAAATTGCCAGTGCCCCTTTAACCGCACCAGCCGTACAAAATAATTGGTGAGGTGGGATCGTGACCACAGGAAACTCTCAGAGGTCAACCTGCCACCCCGACAATGCACCCACCCGCGCGTGTGTGTGTCCGATTCCCTCTGATGTGGGCCTTATCTCTCTCTCCACCCCCTCTCTGCCTCACACACACCCTCGTCTGCCGCCAGCCCAGTCCCCCGCGGCCCGGCGCAGCAAACAGATCGATACACCGGAGCTCGGCCGCATTAATATCTGTCGCCTCTCTACCCCCTCCTATCCCAGTCCCCCTCCCTCCCACCCACCCCTGCCCCGCCTCACACACGCGCACCTAAATCACACACACACAGGCGCACATCACACCCCGTACCGGCAGCGGAAATGGCCCCTAGCTCCCGAGGGATCTGTCTAATTAAAAAAGTGGGGGGCGGCGGAGTGGAGCGTGGAGATAGATTGAGGTAGCGAGTGAGAGGAGAGGAAGAGAGAGAAAGAGAGAGAGAGAGGGAGGGATGGATTTTTCTCTCATTAGAAGCCGTGTCTCCTGGTGTGGCCGGGCCGGCGCTGATAATGATGAGGCCTCTTCTCCGGAGAGGGCAGGAGGGAGCAGGGCATGCTGGGAGAAATGGTGGAAGGAGAGGGAGGAGGGGTTAGACATAGAGCAGCGGCAGTTCAAGGTGAGAGGGCTACGAAATCCCCGGACCAAGGGAGCATATACATAGGTACTGGCTATGGTCAAAATAAGTTCAACACAAACACAATATAATAAAGCTATGTAGTTAATGGTGCTCTGCAAGATTTTTACTTAAAAACTTAAAAACTTGAAAAACAGAACTAGTTCATTTTAAACTGTTTGCAGTGGTGAAGTTATTCCTCACTTACCATATACAAGCTGACCACCCACATTATTCACTGGGATAATCTTATAAGCTCTTTTCACAACTCTCACAGACCAGAGCGGAGGTTTGCCATGTTGGTAAAGGTAACAAGTAGCAAGCTAAGGTGTAATTCCTGATTGGCGGACAATAAAATGGTAAAATGGCCATTTAAGTGACATAATTTCAGCAGTCGATGGTCACCTCCATTATGTCTGTCCGCAATTGTGTGTTTAAAGGATTAGAAAAACAAGCATAACAGTAAGCGGCTTAGTGGCTGATTTTGGATTGTCGTTTACTACTTCTGTTTTATTTCAAAATACAACTATATTTTTTTCATGTGAAGTGCAAAGAAATTTGAAAGACTGAATTGTCTCATTGTCCCATTCTCTTGCCCTGTTTAGATCTGCTCAGAGCTCGTCAGGAGGCGTTGGTGGCTGCAGTGAGGAGTCCAGCTCTTGAGGCTCATCTGCCTTCAGGAAGTTCATCCTCGTCCAGCCAGAGACGCAAACAGGGCCTGCCTCAGCACCGGGACGCGCACTATACAGACAGGTAACACAGTCAATGGTCTGCTCTCGGTCGTATAGTTAGACGTCATCCTTATCTGCCAGGTCAGTCCAGTCTAAAAAGCCAAGTTTGAGAAGATAAATCACTAATTTAATGTAAATATCTCTGTATTTACTGGAATTGGATTATATAGTGATAGTATTAAAAACCAAGTACACATCAGAGGCATTCAAGTGTCAGTTTCCCTATACATGTCTTATACTGGAAGAAAGAAGAAACTGTGAAGACTGAATTGCAACAAAATGGGATAAAATAAGTAACCTGAACTTGCATTTGAGAGTTAAAATTGCATGCTTTATAACCAACCTAGATTTGATAATGTGTCCTTCACATGGAGTAGTACAAACAAGCTGAATCAGTTATCTTTGACTAGTTTCTAGGATTTGTGAAGTGCTCCCATTTCCTGTTCCACTGGACCACAAACATACTATGTAGCATGTTCTTGTGCTGGTATATGGAAGAAGTAGCATGGTCCCTAAATGTAGAAAGTGGCACACATGTAAAAATCCGTTTATTTCCGTGCCTGTTCCTATCCACAGTTTCCTACCACTTTCTTTGCTTGATCCAATTTCATTTCTGGCTCATTGTGCTTCAGTGCACGTCTGTGTAAGACCGTGTGTACGAACATGGCTAAACTAAGGATCCAATAACCTCTTGGCTACTGCTGTGGAGCCGCACGCCTGCATCTCTGGCTCTTCCTCCCCGCCCTCCCCCCAGCCACGGCCCCTACGCCTCCCAAACAAAGCCGGGGGCAGCGGGAGTGGGCGGGTAATTGCTTGTCGATTATTTATGTGGCGCGGGGAGAGGCGGGGGATCGATAATAGGCCGGCGGTGCAGCAGCGGGAGGGTGCGTGTATGTGTGTGTGTGTGTGTGTGCGTGCGGAGGCAGAGGAGGAGGGGGTGGGGGGCAGGAAGCGCAGTGGCCGGGCAGGCGCTGTGGTGATGGGGGGCTGTGTGCTGAGGCGGGAAGCACAGATTCGCCTGTTTGTTTGCTCCATTTCTCGAGCTGTGCGTGCTCATCTGTGCGCACAGAAATTGGGTCTGTTTGTGTGAATATGTCTGCTAATTCTTGTGTGTCCAGTGTTAGGTGCAGTCAGCCTGTTCTCCGACAGCAGAGTAATTAGCCACTCCGGAGCAGGGGCGAGTTAACTAGGCCTCAGCCCCTCCCTTCCCAGCACACTCCAGGTGCTCTTTAACCCTTGCACATTCACTGGATTTTTTGGATCCAAATTAAATGGTTAATAGAAGTATATGCTCTTCAGATCATTCAACTTTTGAGGAAAAGAACAATGCTATATTTGTAGCATCTAAACCAACACAACAGGAACTCACATGGGCGCTACAATGCTGACTTCTTTTTAATTTCTCAAATGGGCATTTCTTTGTATAAGGAGAACTACCAAAATGTTTTGTATTATTTCAAACATTGATTTCTTGAATAAGATGCACATGTATGACTGCGGCTTTAGTTGACCAAAGAAATACATTAAGTTTTATCCGGAACAGCTATTAATGATAATATAATAATAGTAATAGTGCCTTACGCTTGTAATGCGCTTTACAGGTTTGTCAAAGCCTCTTAAAGCGCTACACTATAGTCATTATTCATTCACTCCACACTTGGTGATGGTAAGCTACTATTGTAGCCACAGCTGCCCTGGGGCAGACTGGCGGAAAGTGAGGCTGCCAATCTGCGCCATTGGCCCCACCGACCACCACCAATCATTCGTGCACACACCACTTTCATACTAGGCAATGTGGGTGAAGTGTCTTGCCTAAGGACACAACGACAAAACTTGGTCCAAGCGGGACTCGATCCTCCAGCTTTTTGCGGGACCAAAGCTCTAACCACTGGGCCACTGTCGCCCCCAATAACTAATCAAACAAGCAATGTAGTATATTGCATGTGCAGTATTAAAGTTATTATTTAAAGTAGACTTGATGATGCAAAGTACTATGCAACTAACCTAACCTAACTCAAAATGTTGAAGATTTAACAGAAAAGACTTAAAGCAGATGCATTCAAAACTACACAAGACACAAATTGAAAAGCAAAAATGAAAAAGAAGTAGTATAATTTTTTAAAATTCTCAGGGATACTGATCTGAGGCCCTGGAAGTGAGTTAGAGACGCCGCTCCCTCGCTCTGACTGTGGCTCACCTTTCCATCGACCCCTCATCATTGATTATCTGGGGCCCATTAGGACCCATTGTTAAAAACAAATCATTAGGGCCGCTCGATGGGCTTAGAGCCTGGCGCTCCATTTGTCTGGCCTTAAATGGCACTAAGCTCATGAGCATCTGCAAGGCAAATAGGAGAAAGACAGAGGCTGTGGAAAACAGGATAAAATAAAGAAAAAGATACAGAGGAAAGGAAGGAACAAGTGAGAGATGAAGCGAGGAGGAGAGCGTGCGATAGGAGGCGGCGGGCGCTGTGCGAGATACGGGGCGGGAGAGCACGAGGGAGCCTCATCCATTTTAATGAGCTTCCTGTGTAAATGTGTTCCTGCGGAGAAGGAGCCGAGGGCGTCCGCGCGGCGCTCCTAATCCCCCCACGCTCCGTCATTAAGGGCAGCCCTGTCACAGCGCGCTCTCCGCGCCCCGGCTGCAGCGGGACGGGCCTGTCGCACTCTGACAGGTCGTCACACTCCACTGAATTCCCCAGGAGCCCCTGGTCTCACTGCAGGCAGGAGACACAGCATCCAGCCAAATAGTTTGATTATGAGCCCACCTCTATCTGAGTCTTCAGTCCACATGCAGAAAGTAGGCTATGTGAGGTGTTTGTGCGGCTCTTTTTATAGCCTGTTAGTGGTTTGTGAACAAAATGCACAGATAGGCCGCCCTGACACATGAAGACACAGAGACACATGGAGACAGACAGACAGGCAGGCGTACACGCAAACACACAGCCCAGAGCAAAACGACATGTCTGACACTCCTCCCTCAAAATTGCCTCCTATAAAAGAAGAAAGACAGGAGAGATAGCGGAAGGGACTGTCTCTCTGCCTGCGTCTCTCTCGCTCCCCGTGATTAGGCCTAATTATGGTGGCGCAGACGCCTGGCAGCCCCAGTCATGCAGCTTTAATTGACCGTTATTCATCTGCGGGCGAATGCTCGCCGAGGGTAGGCGGTGCTGAGTGGAGAAGAAAGCAAGGAGGGAATCAGAATGGAAGGGGTGGGGGTTGATGGGACATTCTGGAGTCATGGGGGGCTAAAGTGTGTATGTTTTTTTTCTTTTTTTTTTTTGGTGGGTGCCTTGGCGTAGCCTAGTGGAACTGTGCGTCGCAGGGCTAATTGCTAGCCTCCAGGGATTAGGCCAGGTGATTACACACTGGGCGGTGTAATTACATAAGCAGCGGCTAGCGAGGCCCCAGCTCACGGCGTCGGGGTCACGCGCCGCAGCCCTCACCCAAGATTAATTGGAGCTGCCACTGGAGTGCGAGGCACCGCCAGAGAGAGCGGTTATACGATTAGCATTAACATTTCAGCGGCGGAGGCGATCGATGAATGGCCCCCACCACTTCCTCCTCCACCCCTTCTATATCTCATCTCCACACTCACTCTGCCTTTCCCTCTGCTCTCTCACCATTTAGTGAGGCGGGAGACATACAGGCGCTAGGTAATTTGAACACGGTTGCAAAACAATATTTGCGGTTGCATGCGTCCCCATGTTGGGTCTGATTTAGTTGTTTTCCTCAGCTTGTTTCTCATGTAAGCTTTGTGAGGCGGCCGTCACACACAGCTGAGCCCTGATTGGTGTGATAGCAGCAGCTCCAGAGCACAGACTGGAGAAACAGAAAAGACCCGTGAAGGTCCCTGAGAATGGATCTAACCAGAGTATGTGCAGTTGTACTGAAAAAAGTGGGAGGGAAAGTACCTATCCATTCTGTGGGAGGCCAGTCAGCTTAGTTTAAGTTGGTGTTATTTTGAGCTCCTAGTGATAATGCATGTTGAAGGCCTGCATAGACCACCCACTCTGTATCTCTCAAACATCACCTGGTCAGCATCGTAGGTCAAAGTGATACAGGTTTCAGGTTTTTATCAACTAGATGAAAAACATCTCCAAAATGTATCCAAAATGAGAACATCCACTAAGGGTGGTGCTGAATAAGGACATTTACAGAAAAGCTAAAATCTAAAAGTATGTAAGAAGACAGATGAAGAGCACATGAAAACCTACAGCCAGGAATAGAAGGATAAAAAAGAAAACTGATGAAAAAGGAAGAACAATTTTAGAGGTCGTGTAGCCACTGCAGAGACAAACAGCAAAAAGATGGTTTAGACAGAGCGGAGACAGAGAGCAGCATGGAGAGGTGAGAGGCGCCGTTCCCCCTGAAGGAGGACAAAAGATGAAGCCAATAATGGAGAAGAGGCCTTTTCAGAAGCAGAGGTTGCAGGACGCTCTATCCTTTTCAGCGGCCCAGAGAGCGCGAGTGAGCGAGGGAGGGAAGAAGGGCGTAAAAAGGGAGCAGAGCGGAGGGATGAGTGTTAATTAGGAGGTCCTTCAGCCCGTGGCCCGGTCAAGACGCAGGGGCCGCCCCAGCTGTCAGAGCATGACACACTGGCATTGTGCATTCAGCCCTCATTATGTGTGTGGCTCCACCGTGTGCGTGTGCGTGTGTGTGTGTGTGTGCGTGTGTGTGTGCGTGTGCGTGTGTGTGTGTGTGTGTGTGTGGTGGCAGGGGAGGGAGGCTGCGTCCAGGGTACAGCTATGGCCAGCGGCGCTTGCTGCGGCGTGACAAGACTGATGAGGCGCTGGGGCGACATGGAGGCCTCTGAGCCGCTCTGATAAAAATACTCCACATACACTGTGCCCCTGCAGAGGAGAAGTACAGCAGCTCCTTACAACAATTACACCTCTGCTACTCTATCAATATTAATGACCCATTAAAGTATTTGTTAAAACACAGACATGAACCTACTACATTTTGTGTCCGCAGGGATCTCTCTCAGCCTCCGCCTCTGCTGTCTCCCCCCACGGCACCCCACATCACGTTAGGACCTCACCTGCGGCCTCCTTTTCTGGGCATGCCCACTGCTCTGTGCCAGGCACCAGGTGAGTTAATGTCATCAGTGAACGATAAAAGGCAGTTGAGTCATATAGCGGCAGTGGTCTTGAAACCAGACGTCACCTTCTGATTAGCTCTGCTTCAAGTCGAGTCGAAGGCTTCATCAGTGAAGTCACCCACTGAGGCGACTGATTGGATGAAAAACTGCAGCCTCTCGAAGGCTCACAAGTAACCGCCTCTGTCGATACGGTGTATGTTCAAAACTTAATGAGTGCGTATGTGCAATGATGGAAGAGACTACTGATTCCTTTATATACATTATAAAGCTAGAACTTAAGGTTCAGCAACTTCTGACCCAATTAAAAATGTATATTTTGTCAACTATAGGTTTTGGGTTCCTTCCACCTGCTCAAGCTGAGATATTTGCCCGTCAACAGGAGATGCTGAGGAAACAGAACCTGGCCAGGTGTGCATTATTATGATGTTTTTATGTAAACACATACCACACACGTTACTAAAAGAAAGTCTATGTCTACACAATTAAACATGTCAATATGTTGCATAAGCATTTTGTCAAACATTGTGTTTAGGTGTGTCCATTTACCTCTTTTGATGCTTGTGTGTGAACAGACTGGAGATGTCTGCAGAGCTGCTGAGGCAGAAGGAGCTGGAGAATCTACGACAGCAGCGCCTCTTGGGCTCTGACCCTGTGGGGGCCCTTTCTGGAGCACTGCCTGCTGACCACCCGGCTCTCCGTAACATCCAGGACCTGCCTGAGGGACACCCTTTGCGGGAGGAACTTGCCCGTCGCACCAGTGCCATGCTGGTGCTGCGTCATGGGGCCACTCCTCCTCTGCTCTCTCTAAACCAGTCACAGTCAGGGACCTCCACACCTAAAGACCCCCACGGACACAACTCGGCCACTGGCTCTGACTCCCATAAATGCCCCAGTGGAGGCTCGGGGGGTCCGCCAGGGCCCAGGCACCACCGAGAGGAGGACTCTGACAGTGAGGCAGACACATGTGAGGACAGACCGGAGGGAGCAGAGGCCAAGTCCAGAAGTAAGCTCCAGGACAGGGAGAAGGAAGAGGGTAAAGAGGCCACTAAGGGACTATGTGTCAGGGCTAAAGAGAGCACTGAAAACTCGGGTCGAAACAGCGCCCCCTGCAATTCATCAGAGACAGACTCACCCAGCCGCCTCTTCTCTGCGGGACAAGCCAAAGACGTCAAGTACCACCTTCCACCAGGCTTCATGCCCCCGCTGCCTGCACTCCATGGACAGAGCTTCCCATTCGGCTTCCCCTACGCCAACCCCTACTTTCACTCGGGTGAGCCCTGCACCATGACCACCAAAACACAAACACTGCAGCGACATGTGAAAGCCATTAGCGTTACTGTGTGCTCTATGAGGGGCCCTGTATGACCCCTATGTGACCTCAAGCCACGTGGGCAGAGAATCCACTTAAATACAAACATCCAGTTAAACTGGAAAATACTGATTTTGTCATTAGGTCTAATACGTAAAGTATACATTTGGTTGGTTTGAATATTCTTGACAAAGGTCTAATGTTCTGATGTGTAGACAGTAACTTATAAATGACAAAAACGGAAAACAGCCATGCCAAGCAATATGCTGAAAGATGGTTGCAAATTATACTTTTATAGGAAAAAGTAACCCACAAAAGAAAATATTTAAGTATTACTGAACTAACTTAAAAAAGATAAACTTAAATAAACTTTTTACATGGACACATGGATTGACCCAGTGCTGCTCCTGTAGGTGCAATGGGAGGTCTTTTCACGGATGGGGAGGACTCGTCCACAGCAAACCCTGCGGAGGACATCAGCAAGTGGAGTGTGGAAGACGTGTGTGGCTTCATAAGCAGCTTGGCCGGATGTGCCGAGTACACACAGGTGAGACAGGGCACAGGCCGGAGAGGGGGACCCAGGGGCAGGCTAACTCAACCCAAAACCAAAAACATTTTCAGTGTTTAGTAGTGATGTAGTGATTTAGGTTGTAGTAAATGCATTTAAGTTGTACTTTCTGCATGTGTGTCTATGAGCAAGGCTTCAGCAGGTCTGAAATCAGAAGGTTTAGCACCTATCAGTAACTCACTTCTACTTTCTTTGGTATTCTTTTTTGTAATACACAAACGTTTCAAATCATCAGCGCCCTATGTTATATTAAATATACCTTATTATAAAGCACCTCAAAAACATATCTGCAGTTGTGTTTGTTTCTGAGGCTGAACAGAAATGCTCTATGTCACACCGCTCTCTCCAGGATGTGACATTCACTGGACTCATTCTTGTCTTAGTGAATAATGTGGTTGCTAATAGCTGTGCTGTTAATTAACCATTTCAACATGTTATCTTTACATTTTATATTATAAAACATGAATTACCATGAATGCATAAGCTGGACATTATTTCTTAAAACCTGCATAAAGCATAATGTGAGACATTTAATAATAAAAGCAGAATTATTGATCTTATTCATACTACTCATTCAAGTTTTACTAAAACATTATATTGTACATGGTCTTTCAACAATATATTTATCAATTTTACTTTTAGTTTTAGACCTTCAGAAGAACCTTATTATATCAAACAAATGCAGCAGGAGAGGAGCAACTATCCAAACATGTCGAGAAAACCTAAGACAACAAATCTCACTGCGACAGGCTGATGCGATTATGTTTAGATTACTAATGATCCCTCAACATGGCCACACAGGTGGATGACTATTCTGACACCAAATTCAAGCATTTCAAGTATTACTAGTGTAAAATCTATGTAGAAGTGAATATCAAGAGGGTATGTCACATCTCCTGAGGTGAGCAGCGTAGGCAGCGTGGCAGCTGTGTGGATGTGGGTGCCTGTGCTCTGGCTGCTGTGGCTGAAGCAGCTGTGTCTCTGCCAGGTGTTTCGGGAGCAGGCCATTGATGGAGAGACTTTACCTCTGCTCACCGAGGGGCACCTGCTACACTCCATGGGACTAAAGCTGGGCCCGGCGCTCAAGATCCGCTCTCAGGTACAGCCCGCCTGCCAGGCTCCAGAGTGACTGGGACTGAAGAGAGTGAGAGAGGCAGTAGGACAGCTCAGTAGTGTAGCTCAGATTCATGTCAAAGTAGCCTGCCCCATAGAAACCCTTTCTTTTTTATTTTTGTAACATTGGTACGATCATTTTTCATAAGTTAGAAACACATTTTTATCATGCTTTGTTTGTTCCATAGGTGGCTCGGCGCTTTGGTAGACTTTTCTACATGACAGGCTTCCCCTTCGCGTTCCCTTTCCCACCGGCCATCCTGCGGCCTCCAGAGCGAGACCTGAGCACACCTGACTCCTCTCTGCCCCCAAACACATCACAAATGAACAGACCCACCTCAACAAGCAGCAGCTCCTCTCCATACAGTGGCCCCACCCCTGGGGGCTCCTCCCCCAAACAACAGAATGGTACAAGCTCAAGTATGTCAACACGGTTTGAGGCAAAAACACCTTCGTAGGACACGCGGGGACAAATACAAATGAATCAAGGCTGCTCATATTTGCTACTTTTACCAGACTTTGTCCTGACCTCTCCCATCGCCTTGGGATCTTTAAAACTGATTTCATGGAAAAGTATTGGACTGGATTAAAAGGCAAGAGGACGTGGTGTTTTTTCCGTTTGTCTGCATTGTGGCAGAATCCAAAGAAACAGAGTTTAGAGCGGAGACACGTGAAGTGACAGAGGAATAGAGAAAAGGAAAGGGAGACAGCTGGTCACAGACAGCCTGCCAAAAACCCGGAGCGAGCGGCACACATGCGACATTCTTGCGAGTCAGACACAGGCGGAGCCGAGTCCTTCCTTCCTGGGATGGAGGAAGCTCTGCGTTCCCTTCTGCCTGTGTCTCTGTGACTGCTGCGAGCACAAGCACTGCTCCCTCCTCTCGCCTTTCTCCCGGAGCCAAACAGCAGCGAGGGGTCGTCTCTTCAAAGGCTGGAGTCCAAGCATACGGCCAACAGCACACGATCTGACCAGCTCTGGCTTAGCACTGCTAACTATGCATTCCACTGTCCCGATACCAAAGATGACCGGATGTGTGGAGTTGAACACGTTTCACATGGTGTCTGCCTCATTTTGCATTAAGAAAAGACTATTTGAACCCCGTGAACATGATGCACTCTGTGGCACTGAAGTCGAGGTGGTGAAGCCTTGACAGTGTCTGTACATGTGCTGACTACTGTTGGTGAAGGACTACGATGCAAACTGTACAGAATCATGATGAAAAAACCCTGAAGGTTACATGCGTGGTACTTTGACTTTTGTTATTTGTAGTTGCACGAAAAGTTTTTCTTTACTGAAAAATGTGACTTGCTGAATTTATGTGGTACTTTGACTTTTTGTGTTGCCACTTTTTAAAAAGGTAATATTAAGAGATGCTCCAATCTTGAATGCTCCTTCGGCATATAAATATGAGGACGGATATTTATAGGACTTTTGATGTGGTAGATAAAGCAGAATATGATATGTATTATAATTAGCCCTTAAGATGGATCCCAAAGATAATTTTACTTTGTTTTCTCTTGGTTACAGGGGAAAGAAAGGCACAGAGCTCTTAATGCAAACATGTTGAATTTGTTATGATTTTTTTTAAAGCAATGAATTAAAAAAGATCTCTAGATTTCCCTTCAAAATGTTTGTCTTCATCCTATTTTTCTATTCACCACACAGGCGAAATAAATCCTAAACAAACCGCGTTGCTACTTGGTCTGTTTATAAAGACTCTTTTCTCCAGGTAACTCAGCGTGGGTTGTGTGGAAGTGACCGTGAGCCACACTTTAGGTCAACAGCAGCTGTCGCAGAGCGAGGTGCAGCCCCAGGCCAGGGCCTCGGAGCCTGGGGGATAACCTGACCCCCGTCACACCATGCACTTTTCTCCTTCAAATACTGAAGCTCTGCTCTCTCCACTGGGACCTCCCCTCGCTTTAGGCGGGCCCTCCACCATGTGTTTGCCCAAAGTGATGCACTAAAGCCTATCAGAAAACATACCAAAATAATGCACACTCTGATGCTTTATTCACACTGTATACACCCCAACAAATGAGCAGAGTGAGTCAGCTAAACTTTAAAGGTGCTATATGCATAAGGTAAAGAACAGGAGCTAAAAACAAATTACATCAGTTTTCTAGAGCCAAGATTTAATTTAGAAGTAACCAACTTTCTTCTTATTCGAGTTCACACGTTACTATCATTGGTTAAAGCCACTTGTCACTCAGTGAGTGCATGTCAGAGGCTGACCAATAGGAGGAGGGGGTGGAAAAAGTGTTAATTAAACATTAGCATGGAAACATAATTTCACCAAAATAGCATAGATCACGATTGCATTTTCATCATATTGCCCTGGATGTTTTATATTGTGAATAAATAAACACGAATATTAAATGTAGAATCAATATTTGACTTAATAATTTTGGGACTGGGTATGAAATCACTAGATATAAATTCTTACTTATTCCAGGCATTAAGTGGAACTGCATCAAAGTCACAGTAGAAACTCCTAATAGAAATACACCTTGCCTCTTGTTTAATAAATAGATCAATTTATTACTTTACTTTCATTTGTATTAAAATGAGCTTAAATATGCAGTTGGCTTGTTCAGAGCCGTGCCTACAGACAGAGGGGCCCGGGTGGGTGGGGGGCGGGGCTGGCACGCAGACAGACCAGCCTGTGTGCGGCTCCACCACCTGGGCAGAGACACTTGGCACAGCATCAGACGGGACCCTGGCAGCCTGGCACCGCACTGCACCCCCAGGCCTCCTCGTCCCCCCTGCACCCCTCCTCACCCCTCCCCTTGGCCCGTCCAGTCTGGCTTGGCCCATCGCAGTCATCCTGCTCCAAATAGCCCCTACTCTGAAGGCCTGGGGGCTCCTACAGGTGTGCACATCACCAGAAATGGCTTGTTTTTTGAGGGAAAGACATGCTCCGGTAGTTTAACTCATTAGCAGCTGAGAAAAGCAACACTTTCTGTTGATTTTTTTAGAGTTGTTTATGTAGTTTCAATGTTAATAAAATGACATCACATACAAGTTTGCACTGTACATATGAAGCAATATAAAACAGGAGCAGAGGAAGTCCAAAAATAGTTTGTAGTACGGATGGAAGAAAGTGTCTCAGGTGAGCTCGCTGTGTGCTGCCTGAACTCAGTCATCATCAGACAGCTCCAGGTCCTCCACCACATCCTCTCCTCCCTCGGCCAGTTTTATCAGAGCATCTGAAGACAGAGGCTGAGGAGCGCCCGAGGCCTGCTCATCCTCCTCCTCCTCTTCATCATCTTCAGCACCTGCAAAACAAGCAAAGGAACAAACACTTCAGAGCTCTAGGAACCACAAGCAAAACAGAAGCAGCAACTATATGGGATAGAATTATTATTTATCAGTATGCAAAATGTATGTTGTAATAAACAATCTATTATACTCTATCGGGACCCACCACATCAAATCCTGTCATCAAAAGATTGTTTTTTTTGTATCGTACTGGTACCTTTGAATGGTACCCAGGCCTAATTGCACAGCTCTTCACAAAAAACATATTTTATACTTCTATCATAAAATAAAAGTGCAAATGAACAAGTAGTACAATATACAGATTGGACAGACAAAGTTAATGACATTAAAATGGCTAAAACTAATCTGCATTTTCTTTTGTGTTGGATGTCTCCAAAAATAGATTACAAGGCAGAGTAGGATTTGAACTCAATTTGTTGCACATTTTACCAGTTCACAGCCTGAAGAGAGACCACTTTGGTAATGTCTCCCTTAAATAGGACGATGCCGTTATTTAAATAATCTATTAAACATTACACAAACCTGAGTCATCCTCCAGTCCCTCATCTTCGCTCATATCTGACAAGTCTTCAAGTTCTTCATCATCATCATCATCAGAGCCGCCGCCGCCGCCGCTCTTCTTACCTGGAGGGAGAAGCAAAACAAAATATCAAGACTTGTGCTTTCAGATGGCGTGTTACTTTATTGGGATATTCCTCTGCTCGGCTGACGTCTAAAGGACTTCGGAGACACCTGTATGTGGGGCAAACATCACAGGCAGCTGGAGGTGTCTATTTCCTCCCGAGATGGAACGGAGAGTCGATTACCAACCAAACACCCATGACAGTTTACTACCGGCAGTTTTAGACATCTTAACGCTCATGGCCTAAATATAGAAAATGAGAGAGAGCAGGTTCCATAGCTGCAGTGATGAGAGTAAAGAAGTTTGTCTAAAAATGTGTTGCAGGATGTGCTAAACAGGACAACCAGGTCCAGTGGCTTGAAGTGGAAGAGTGATGAGACCACGACTGGGATGCAAAACTGAACAACTGCTACGTGTGGGGAATATTGCTTATAAACACTTGCAAGTATAAATGGCTAAAACACTGCTATGTCTTAGTTGTACTTCAAGTATTGCACAAAAAATGAACTGTTCATTTTAATAGACTGTAAAATGAACCACTAAAATACAGAATTATAAAATTGTATATCCTTATTTGAAAGATTACAAATATTAAAATAATTTATTTGATTACAGACAATAGACTAGATATTATAATTTTGGATATCTCCAAAACAACAATCCTTTTGTTATAAAAAATAACATTGTGTGAGTACGGTAACTCCCTCAAGCACTGACACTGATGTAAACAAACACATGCTGTATAGCTTAACCCAGTATGGTCCTATGGCTCCCCTCTACATCTCCATCATGCGCATATCTCTGTCACTTTCTTCTGTTCTGGAGGCTCTCAGACCTGTTGCCTCTGCAGTTGCCCCCAGATGACCTCCAGACTTGCCCCCTCCACATACGCAAACGGACACATGCGCGCGTACATGCGTGCATACACATGTACACACACACCTCTACAAACACACACACACACACACACACACACACACACACACACACACACACACACACACACACACACACACACACACACACACACACACACACACACACACACACACACACACACACACACACACACACACACACACACACACACACACAGACACAGACACAGACACAGACACACACTAGTCTAAATCAGCACTGGCCCCCTCCTCTTTCACTCCTCCTCTTTCCGGGACTCAGAGCGCGACCACAAAGGGCTTTGGTGAGCTGCCTGAAAAGATTCTGGCTTGTGGAGACTGGACGTCGGGGAGGTGGGCGTTTGCCGGCGCTGCTCTGTGAAAGCACGTGTTTTAAGGACATGCGGGGGCAGCTGCTCTAGCCCAATGTGAATGATGGAGCGAAGAGATTAATGAGAAATAAGTAGGAGGAGACCTAAGCACCTAATGAACAAAATAGTTTGATGATCATAGTTTACAAATGTGGATCACAAAACTTTGTGCATTTTATGGTAAGGATCCCAAAGAATTCAGTGGCATTTTGGCATCCACTGTGCAAAATCTCAAATTTCATATTTTATTAGCCCTCAGGCCTTTTGCTGAACTGGCCCAATTGATCACAGGCAGTCATTTTTACAGCAAAATGAAGTATTTCTACCACTATAACCTCAATAACATCACACTGTATTGTGATGCAGACCTAAAAGTAATGTTCCAAGCCTCATTAAAAAGGGAAGGCAATGGTGTCAAAACTATATCTGAATGATCCACTGTACTGACCACCCGTCTGTGGCCCTCTGCTTCTAATATGTTTCAAGATATGGTCCTCAGTGAAAAAAGTTTGGACACCCGTGTTTTAAAGGATCCCACAGCTTTATTTCACTTATGCTCTTATCGAATATAGAAGAAAAGACACCGTTCAGTGCTGAAATTATGTGGCATTAACAGAAATATCATCCAACAAAAATGTGAAAAAAGGGAGAGAGTGGTGTGGGAGCGGCCACCTCTGGCTGTTCCACTGGGCTGGTTTGAATTAGGCTCTCCCGCTGGGATCCAAGCCTGTACTTCCTGTGTGGGGTGTGGGGTGTGAGCGTGCTCACTGCAGCTGCCCATGCGCTCATGGGGACTCTCCCTTCAGTACAGCGCAGATGGATTAAAATCCCCGGCTGCTTCCATGTGTCTGTGTGCAGCACTTGAGTGTAAAGCTGTCACAGCTCAACAGCAGCTGAGTGTGACCTGCAGATGACCTCTGAGGAGACAAGGCCAGAGTGCCCAGAGCCAATCAGAAGCTCTGATTGAGGATAGATACCCATAAGGTAATATGAGTGTTAGTGAAGTATTAAATATGTTTTGATAACACGTGCCACTGCATATGTGCCTATAAAAGGTAAAATAACTATAAACAACCAAATGTTGAACTTGAAAGGAAGTTGGAACAAAACACAGCCCTCTAGAGGTCACAATAAGCATTGCAGATGATTAAGTAGTGGTTCAGAACCGACTGATGACCAAAGCAGGACAGAGCTCACCTTTGATTTTGAATCCAGAGTCTCCCTCAGAGTCACTATCAGAGTCAAACAGGTCCTTAAACTCCTTCTTGTCCTCTTTCTTCTCCTGAATCTTCCTGCGCTTGATTTCAGGAAGGTTCAGATCCTCCATCTACAACACACAAATGTAAAGACAAAAAATGAGAACTATGCTCTACAGAAATGACTCCCCATTATACCCATAATCTAAAAGTGAAAGAGACAAACACTCACTCTTTCTTTGCCAGAGATCTCCAGCTGGATTTCTTTCTCTCTGAGTTTCTTCCACTGGCTGTAGTACCTGCTCAGGGGGGTGCCTTCTTCATGAACCTGCTTCTCCCATTCAACCTGCAACAGACACATCACTCACAATGTTGCCAGCTAAAGAATACAGAATTTACTAAAAATCATTGTTTTTGGCATAAAATGAAAATGTAGGAACTTGAGAACAAAGTAAACACAGAAGACGCAAAGTGATTGATAGGGAGGAGTAAACCAATTGAAGGAAGCTGAAAACGGAGACAGGCGGATCTTCTCCAGCCTTCCCCTAAAGGTCTTTGTGGATGATATTGATTAGACCCAATCACATTATCCAGCCAACAAATCCAATTGAGCGCACCGACCACAGCCTCCCGCGCCCGCCTGCCCGACACATTTACTACAATTTACTGTGCTACTATTAAGATGGGTGACATCGTATGAGAGAGGAGGAAAAACAAGAAAATAAAAAATAAACTCAGCCTGGAATCAGACACATAACAAATGCAGAGGATGAGCAGCGCAGTGGAGTGACCGGGCAGGCAGGGCAGTAATTAGGTGAGTTGTGGCGTTGGGGACATGTCATGGGGGGTGTGGGGCCAGAGGGGGGTCGTGACCTTTTGCACATCAGCAGCAGAGGACAGTCCCGTTCGCCCGCAGTGACAACTACTGCTGCCACCGTGCCACGCGGGAGCCGTGCTGTCTGACTGCTCTAGTCTGACACAAACCTCTGTGAGCACGCACACTTTCTCAAAGCCAAACGCACACAAAACATTCCCTTTAATTTAATGTTTAAATTCTCTAAAATATTAAAAAGCACTTCTACTCCAAACACATTCATGTTTTTGTACATGCACATAACTGCTCAATTAGGACAGACCAAGTATCGATAGAAGCCTGTAGCTATGCGCGTAGCAGGGATGATCTGTTGTGGAACACAGCATTACAACACCATTTATTTCTAGTAATGAATTTTCTGCATCTGTTTTCAAAAGAGCTATCTGTGGCTTGTAGGATTTTGAGGTACAAACAGTGTAAGGTTAACTAAGGACTTGGGAATGACAGCAGGTGAGACTGGGACAAGCCTGAGCTCTGTGGCCCCTTTAAAAGACTCACCACAGCAGCAGTATCAGCGACTCCGAACGCCACCTTCTGTCGCCGCAATGTGATGTAGCTGCTGTTCTCCTGCACCTTCTCCAGCAGCTGCCGCACTGGCTTTGAGTAATTGGCCACTTTGCATTCCTTCAGGAAGGCTTTCAGCTGTAGGGACCAGAGCAGGGAGAGGGGGGCACAGGGAAAGAACGGTTCAATTTAAATCAATCGAGTTACGTATGTTATTACCATTCATTCAGAAAAATAGCATCAATAAGAGTACATTCAATCACTGATCAACTTTTTAATAAACCAAATTTGCAAAATTCATTCAGTTAAACAAATGACTTCAAATACTTTAAATTACAAATACTTTGAATTACCTGAACTGGGACTCATTTGAGGGGTTAAATGCCTTTTCTGTTATTGTTTAACATTAACGATAATAGAAAAGGCAACATATGTAGGGTTTGAGGCAAAGGCAGGAGACACCCTGGACACACTGCATCTTAAAAAAACTAACTACATAAGTTTGTATGTTTTGTCAAATATTCTAAAATAAAATGTATTGAATATTTGTGTGAACTAGAACTGTGACTTTACCTGAATAATTGTCGGAAGGGCGACCTCTGGGAAGCCAATCGAGTTGTGCTGAGTGTAAAAATACTCCAGCATGATGTCATACAGCTGATCAATCAAACCATCCTTTGAAAAAGAACATGTAAACTATAAAAATCTACGCTCAGAGCATTGTCATGTGTGATCGGCCAAAAAAACTAAAACTGTCATGTTTTACTTTGGTAAGTGAAATGCATCAACTGGTTTATTGAAAATGAACTTTAAGTCGACAGCACCAGATGCATTTTGTATTAAATCTATAATGTCTGACACAACATTTTCTTCCTTTAAACATTAAGTTAGTTTATGACCAAGTCAATATGTCTATTAGAAGTGCTTTCAAATGGGTAATCCAAATATTACAGGTGATTTAGTGCTGTATTAGGCAGGTACAAAGGTGAGACAGCAAAGACAGGCCCAATGTTATACCAATACGCCATAACATTTTAAAAGAAATTTGACGATATATTAGTGAACAGATTGGTAAGAATTAACAGTACATGAGTTAGAAACCATTGTCCTGTTCACAGCGCGTGATGTGCATTATGGGAGTTCTGGGGAGAATTACTTTTATTCATCCCTAAGGGGAAAAAAAGGCAAGCAGCCAACCAGTAAAAGATTGCAGTTATCAAAAATAAAGTTAAGAAAGTAAAAAAAAAGTTTTAATAAAATTAAGTTGTAGCTTAGAATATAGAACCCTCATTACATATTACTTCATTCCTCATTGTTGTAAAGCTGTATATGAAGAACAGAATATTGCAAAAGAATTGTAGAGTGAGATGCAACAATCCTCTCAACTTTAGCCCTATGAACAATCTGTTTCCATGTTACAGACCTGGTATGAATATGGATTATAAATCCTTCATAAATAGCAGACATTTTTTTTTGTTATTCTTAAAACTGCCATTATATAACTGCCATTAATAGTCTTTCAATAATAACTTTACACTTACCTTGTATGCTTTCTCCATAAGGTTGACTTTGCCAAGTTTCAGAATAACTGCAAAGTTGATTGGTTTCTTGCTCATGCGGCTTGGCTTCTTGTTGAAGTCTACTTGTTGAAAGATCTGAAATATAAAAGAGGCTCTAACACATGTCAAGGGTTTGAAACTACAAAATGAAACTGGAGTTTAACACCATCACCACCTCAAGTGTAGCACAGCCATCAACTAAAGGTCTTATTTTTAAGATTTTCAGAGAACAAAATAAGAATTTTACTTTGTAGAAAATACTGATACAATTTAAACTATCTTTCCATAAAACAAACGGCAACATTGTTATGAAATGCAAAATTTACAGCAGTACACCTTGTCTGAGTGACACTGGCGGCTGTTGAAATTTATCTTGGACTTTCAAGTAAAGTTGATTGTACACGGTTTTGTTACACTGTACTATGGCTGTATTACATGTGACTCTTTGTGAAAGTACAGCCAACATGTGGGCTATCTGTCTTCACTCTTCAGCTTTCACATCTGCCCACATGGAGCAAGCGAAATTTGTGTATTGGTGTATGAGGCTATTTCTGCCAGCTGTATTGCCGTGTACTTCTGTGTGTGGTCGTTAATGCACTCGGCGTGTGAAGCAGAGCTGCGCTGCTGGCCGCTGCTGTCTGTACAAACATCGGATGTGGTGGCGGTCTGTGGGGGAGCCAGGGGGAAGTGGGAAGGCCTGGGCCAGTCCTGAAGCACGCACACACACACACATACAGTGGGGCAGGAAGCTCCAAATCATACGCCCCCCTTGGAGAAGAACACACAGACGCAGACAGAGCAGGGGAAGGGGCTGCTCTAATTAAAACAGTAGCAGTGTACCTCAGTCAGATTTAACAAGAGGAACAGCAGAGCAGAGAAACAACACAGGAAACACGGTGCGTCATAAATAAGCGCTGCTTGCTGTTGGAGGGAGGGAGAGAGGGAGAGAGGGTGGGAGGCGGGTAGGGGGTCATGGGCTGAGAGGATGTGGGCTGCGCAGCGTGTTGGGACTCGAATGTAAACCGCAACCTGCCTTTGTCACTTTGGTCAAACTGTTGCAAGCACAAACAGAGGGGGCTGGACCGGTCCCTATCACCAAAGCATGCATGAAACAACAGGAGGTAGTCATGTGGGGGAACACCTGACCCAGGCGCAGGCTGGCGGTTAGGGGCTGCTGCGGCTCTGATAACAAACCTGAGTCTTATATGAACAGCTGAAGGCTCTGAGGTGCTTCCCTTCAGTTGTGGCCGTTGAGTCTTTCAAACGCCGATGAGAAGTTTCCATGGCGAACCACCATGGAACATTTCATCACCTACTTTTTTATTGTTTCCATATGTGACAACAACAGGTGGCTCTTACTCCTACACTTCATTGCCCTACTGTATACTATTACATTAACTTAACTAGAATCTGTGTTAAAATACCATTAAATAGGCATTTATGTGGATAGATGTCTTACCTCCAACAGAAATGGCACCACAGGGACAAATGTGTTGGTGCTGCTGGATAACAAGGTAAGAGCTCTGCAACAGTGCATCCTCAGAGGGTAGTAGTTTGCAGTGGGCACCAGCCTGTTCACACACATGAAATAAAGGGTCAATGGCTCCATCTTGTGGTTGCATTAAGAATTGACAAAGAAATCTCTGCTTGGCTGTAAATTAGAAATGCCAAAAAAGTATGAAAAATGTAATTGCTAGCACTTTCTTACAAGTCAATTTATGTTAATGTCTTAAATGAAATGTAAGAAATTCAGGAATAAATAAGTCAGATAATTTAAGGTTTAATGTTTAAAATGGTCTACATGACTACAGTACTAACAATACAGACAAAACTAAAAAAAGCACACTTACTTGATAGCGCCTAAGATGACCTGGCAGAGTGGATAGATGAGAGGCTGAAGGACATCACTGGGATATAATGTACTCAGGACACGGCACCAGAGGTACAAACAGTGAATGAACTGCCAGTTATAGACAGACTGGTACGTTTCCTATCAAGAAAGCAGACACTTTTATGGACTGAAAAAATATAGTTCTGCGTTATAGTTCATATCTTGGTAGTGAGGTACATGGGTGTGTTTTGTATTAGCTAACCTTTTTCTTCATGGTCATGGCATTCCTGAGGTGGATGGCCAGCTGCCTGATGTAAATGAATGCATGCTGGTATGTGGCCTGTGTGTCCAATGCATACATCTCAGAGAGAGATCTCTGCATAAAGTTGATCATCGGCAGTACATTGGGAGATGTGAACTTGCAGTTTTTTACATAGGCAATGTACATTTGCTAAAATATGAAGAACAAATGTGAATGGAACCAAAATGTACACATTTAACAAAAAAAATATTCAGGGCTTTTAGCTCACCTTAAGAGTAGAGTTTAGGTAAGCATCTTGTTTATGTCTGCAAATTTTGTTGAGAGCTAGAAAAGCTAGAACACGACTAGTCTCCTCTCCTGTACTCCACTGCTTCAACAATTGCTATTAAAAATGACAATAATATTGAGAAACTGTGCAACCAAGTCACTCCACCTTTGGGTATGCACTACACATTTCACAAAGGTTTACCTTGATAAGGTGCCGACACTGTTTGGGCAAACACAGATAAAAAGGAATCAGTTGGTTGGCGTGCCTGAGGACAGCACTGATGACTGTGCTCTCTGTGAGACAAGACAACAACTGCAAAACAAACGTTTGCCATAAAATTTGATTAAAATTTGAGTTTGCAAAAAAAGATTGGGATTTTAAAAGACAATTCTGATGCCCTTAAGGCAATTAATTACACACACCTGAACAACTCCACTGAGGTACATCTTGATGTCTATCTGAATCTTCTGCCATTTTGGACTAGATGATGGCAACATCAGCCTGAAAGCAAAAAACTTATGTAGAACATTTACATTTTAATAAAACTTATTGCAGTTTCTACTATTTTTATTTGTTTTAATACTTTTTGTCATCTTGATTGGCTTTCAGGGTAAGCATTTTCTGAAGCGCTGGATGGATATCTTTGATGCAAAACAGGACCAAAGCATTGAACACTGCAATCAACAGAGAAAATATAAACATGAGTTATTTTTTAAATACTTGCTTTTGAGCTGAAACAAGTAAATCAATTTAAATAAAACTAAATATTTATTATCGTACTGTAATGTCTATAAGCATACTCAACCAACATGTCGTCAAGCAGCATCGCTTTCATCAAATTTTGTAAAAATTCTATTTACGATCTAACAAATGGAAAAAAAAAAAAAAAAAAAGATAAATTTAAAACTAATGCCAAATTCGATGAGCGCATCCATCTATATGTATGTATGTATGTATGTATGTATGTATGTATGTATGTATGTATGTATGCATCAGTGACATGCAGTCAGGTGAGGCAGGTGAGGCCGTGCCTCACCTGTCATCACAGAGAAAAAATAAATGAATGGTTATATTTATCCAATGATTTGTATTAAGTTATTATTTTTTTTGTATTAAGTCTATTTAACTTTGCAATTTTATTTTTTTAAATTCAAAATCGCTGAGTTTTTACGTTTACTGTTGAAATCCTGAGAAGAGACGTGTGGAGAGGCACCAGTCATTCATGCCTCACATGGACTGACTGTGCTGTAGCTCAGCAGTGACGCTGCTGCTTTAAGCGGCTGTGAAAAGGCGCCGGGCCTCATGTTAGGGGGCACTTGTGAGCCCAGGGATTCTTGTAACTCCCGCAGAATAGGGGCCGCAGAATAGTGACAGCAAGCTACAGTTCAGAGTTAGCAAATCAACTTTAGCAATCTGTTCACTTTTTTCTTCTTGTCTGGTCCTACGTTTTAAATGGAAGATTACACATTAAAGCTCAAGCAGATTTCTAAACTGGACTTTCAGTCGAAGCAGGATGTTATAATTAAAGGAAGACCAACGCTAAAAGAGCTAAATGGTTTGCTCCAGACGACGGGACGAAAGACTCGCTCTTTTCAAACAGAGGTACAAAATGGTAAGAAATGTAATTACTTCAATCCATTGAAAATTGGAGAACCAGAATAAGGATAAAAAACAATACAAAACCAGCTTGCTTTTTATTTCATACTATTAGAGCTATTTCATACGGACGTCAGAACTTTTATTTTGAAATTCTTTTATATTCTGGCCCCAAGTCACTTACTGGGAGAGAGACTGGCCCGGGCCAAATGTACTGATACCTGGTTTACATGTTTGTAAATCTGATGATGATCTGTGATGACATCAGTGCCTCAGCAGCCATGCACGTCACTTGTTTGTATGTGTACTGATGTGCTGCAGAAATGGTGCATTTACCTGAACTGTCAGCTATTTTGTACCGGCACTCCCCAGCTCCCTCTCCTTTGGTTGTGGCCACAGCAGCTTTAAAAGCCTGAGTGACTTCTCTAAAAATTCGCTGATTCGGCTCCTTTTTCAAGGCAGCTTTCCATTCTCCAACCATTTTGTCCGTAACTTTAATTGTGTTGTCTTTATTGGATTTCTTTGAAACTTTCTGATCATTGTCACTGTCCTCATCACCTGAACTGGCCTCCTGTAAAAACATGACAATACACAGCATAGATTCTCAAATTAGTTTTTGACTTTGACCCTGTTTCACAAATCAAGTTCAATTGACTCTGGCTTTAAGAGTTAACTCAGGGTTAATCTCCCCTGAAATAGGCAAACAAAGTTTTTTGTTTCACTAAACAAGTTTGGACCACTACTTAGATAAAAACACTGAAGTGTTACTGAAAAGTTTAAAGTGACAATTTTAATATTTGATTTTAGATTTTAAATTCAATTAGCCAATTACCATTTTTGACTCATCTAAGATGTTGAGAACTGTAGCTCATGTATCCTATCTAAATCAAAATTTAAAAGTGTACATGAATTAAAATGAATAAAGTATGATCCATGAATCTAATGATATGCACTTCCCAACACGCTTTGGTGCAGAAGATCTCTACGACCCCTCTGTCCCGCCTGCTGTAGCCCCACACTTTAGTGCAGAAGGGGATGAAAAATCAGGCATGTCATTTTAGTAAAATAAGTGTTAAGTATAAATTAATACAAGTCAAATCATTTAACTCTTGTTATTAAGTGCACCTAGTCGATCAGTGACTGGCCCATCAGAGCTCTCCTTCAGGAGCAGACTCTAGTCAAACTCAGGGTTAGAGGAAAAAAACCTGCTCTGGGCCAGGTTAGCTTAAAAGAGTAAGTTACCATGGTGACTGGCTCAGATTTTGAAACAGAAAACTCTTTTCAGGGTTAGAAAGTCTGAGTTTGGCCCAAATCTGCTTCTTGAAACAGAACCTTTACCTTTTACACACAAGAACAACATACCTCCAGTTTGGATGGCAGTTTGTGGTACTTCTTCTCATCTTCATCCTCAGAGCTGTCTGTGTCTTCGAAGTTTAACAGGGTTTGATCGTTGTCTTGTAAAAATTTGTAAAACTCTGGATCTTTGTTTTTTAACCTTGACAGCTGTTCTTTGTGCTCTGATGCCTTGCCCTTTTTCTCATCGGACCTATAAAAATAAATTATGTACAGTAGCAAATACATGCGTAAGAACCTTCAAAAAAACAAGACAACTTAAGAACATAACACAAAGTAAACAAAAGTGTTAACTCACACACTGTTCATAGTTATAATAGTTTGTAATTATAGTGGTATTTCTTATACTTTTAGATTTTGGCAATTTAAACATAACAACATTTTAAATAAAGGACAGCAAACTTTTATAGCATAATTGATATGTCAACATTACAGATTCTCTACATATTTACTTGTGTGCTTTACCAGAGGATTACCATGCTGTACACCCACTGATTTGAATACTGAATCAGCAAAGATGTTAGGAAGAAATTTCAAGCTCCTATTTTATATCCTTGTCCAAATGGGTTCACATTAACTATCTCACTTGTTCTGGAGTTCTTTCCTTTTGCTGGTCTTCTTATTCGTATCACTCTTTTTGGGCACCTCTTCCTCTGAGTCATCTGCTCCATCTTCGTCTGAGTCAAAGCCTGACAGCAGGAACTCATCCACACTCAGGTCCTCCAGCTTTCTACAAGAGGACATGAGAGTAACATATTAGTGTTGGTACTATTGATGTGCAGCCAACATCACAGCAAAGTTAAAGAAACAACACACAACAAACAAAGGCAGGGGAAATTGTGTCCCCCATGGGTATATTTCAGAAGATTAAAAAATTGTTCTAACCAGGGGTGCTTTTTACTCCAAATCTGAAAAGTTTAAGTCTGTCAACTGGACAAATTGTTGTAGGAGTGAAGATGTTTCGCTGTTCATCCAAGTTCTTCAGTTCTCATCAGATTGTTGGTTGGACACTGCCTAATATCCATCTGAAGGGAGGGGCTAACTACACTGAAACTGTAAACTGCTATTGCCTCCAGTTTCAGCCTTTAATGGCCCTACTATTGTTCCCTTTGCTTATTTTGTCTGCTTTTTGTTTGAGGATGGAATCATAGATCCGTGAGAGGTGATGTCTCAGGCCCTATGCATGTTTAAGGAAGTGTTGTATTTCCTAACAAAAATTGCTTCTTTAACTCTCCTCTCAAACCATTTCTTTTCTCTCGCTAAGATCTGTACTTTACTATCTTCAAATGAGTGGTTAGTGGCTAAGTAAGTAACTAGCCTTTAGATGTGATACAAACCTAAAATAATTGTTCCTAGCCTTATTAACTGGTGGCTCCGTCAAAACTAAATTTCATAAAATATTTTTAATGATTCACTTCATTGTTTCAATACGTGGTCCACTGTGAAAAAAGTTTGACACCTCTGTTCAACCCACCAACTAGCACAGGGTCTACATTTTGCTAGACACGACACTACGTTAACCGCTACGAACGTGACTAAATCAACAATCTGTCATCAACATTTATCAGACAAGCAAGACAAACTTTTCTTCAAACATTTCTAATAATAAAGGTGTTATACACGTGTAAAATCGCATAAAATCCAACGTACCGCTTCTGTTTGGTTGCCATGCTGCTAGCACAACGTGACTCCGGACGTATTACCCACAATCCACTGCTGTGGAGAGAGCCCGTTGATTTAACGTTTCACGGACACAGTAAAAGGGTTAAGTTTGGCAAAAGACTCAAAACCACGAAACGGCGACGTAATTTGCAAAGCAGAAAATACGTACTAATATTTTTAATCTTCTTACAAACAAAAAACACAACAATCAAATGAGTAAATACCGGGAAATACAATTTTTAAACAACGACTCGGAGAGGACGCCAACCTCAGATTTAACGCGGTGGACTCAGTGAGACAAGAGAAAGCAGTGTTTTGATGCTACACGTGAGCTTTAAATTCAATTATCGGCTCTATTCAAGAGACACGAAGCGAGAACCGACTCGTCTTATGTATTATTTGTAATTTAAGGAAGATACGCGCCCATCACAAAGCTGGGCAAGCTCACAAACAAGAGAAAAGCACTGCTGTCAGATCGACACAGGCGACGGCTGGTGGTGAGCTCCCGTACATTACAGTAAAGCTGGCTAATCGTGCTGAGCCTCCCTCATAGGTCAAGATGGATGCTCATTATGTAGATGAAACCCACTAAGTAGCGCTGTGCAAACTCGGAGTTGCAGCATCCTTCCTGTAATGTGCTAATTATGGGAATATCTGCTAGCTTCATTATCCAGGCAATATTTTTCTCTTTTCTCGTGTATTAGACTTCTTCCCAGGTGCTCTTCGTATACAGGTTTGCAATACGTTTTAGGATTAGGAATAGTTTGATTAATCGTACAGTTTTTTTTTACGTGTGAGTCAGCCGGTCCTGGGGGCGGGAGGATGGGTTGCTTCTGACCAATCAGAACGCTTCTTTGCGACAAACCCCGCCTACCGTGTTGCTATAGCACAATTTATTCAACACACTTCCGGAGTTAAACCAGACAAAAGACGTCGTTTAAGGTCGCTGCTGTCTATTTCATTACTGATTCATTACTAGGTCTTAAATGGCTTCTGTAAACGCTGTACTCGCTGTTTCATAGACCCGCAGGTTCCTCCGCTGTGACTGGATGTATTATTTCTGCCTTACTCGGGGCAACGCCTCTTCTACTTACGGCTGTATCCGCTCCACCTTAACAGCCCCATGTCAGCGTTCATACAATGTTTTTTGCATTGACGTCAACTGCAACGGGCACAAAACAGACTATGGACAGATAGTCAGACATTGGTACCAATTTTAAACCAATCTGACAACGACAGCCGCAGATTCATAAGCATCACATCGAGGGAGACAGGCTGGGTCCGACCACCACCGCGACACAGGCACCGGTAACGACATGACATCTCCATCCGCTGCTGGATCACTGCAGCTCTTATTCAGAAGATACGTTGTGGGGGCTGGGGGTCCACTAGATCACACAAGGAGACTGTTATATGATCAGAATTGGATGAGGTGTTAAAGATATTACCGCATGACAGCTGTGTCCTCCTGCATCACTGTACGGGCTGTTCTAGTAGAGCCTCGGTGGAGGCTTCAGGGGTACAATAGAATCATATGTAGATTTTATGAAGCCAGCTTGTGTACGCCAGGTCAGTGTCAGTGCTGCTTTAGTCTATTAGGTTTAACAGTGCGGCTTTTGGTGCTCCATCCTCCTGTCTTCCGTCTCAGTTTGCAGTATTGTCCCATGTTTTTCCCCAGAGGTTTTGTCCAGACAGGAACACGCTTGTTGTGTTTTTGTGGTCTATTGTGCTGTGGAGAGTGGAAGCCCTTATGGCCAACGCTGAGCAGCTGTGCTGCTGACATCTGAGACAAGTGTTAATTGAACACTGTATACAGTTTGTAGAAGGCTTTATTTAAACCAGATGGCATCCAAGGTGAACTGTACAACCTTTATAAATGCTATACCCTGCTGCATTATTATACTATTATTAGGTTGTTTTTTGTTAGTTTGTTTTTGTGTTCAGATTCACTGAGTAAACTGTTTATTTTGGAGCATGGTCACTAACTAAATGAAGTATCTTAACTTGGAGGCACACTGGTGATACTTTCCTAGGCTGCTTGTCCACTACTCTATTTCCCCTCAGATAACATTGCAAGATTTGTCTTTTTAAAAGCTACAATCAGTGATCACATTCATGGTTTCTCATGATTGTATAAGGAATTGTTGATATTTAGAAGAAAATTGCCTTTGAAGTGCAGCGTGATGATGGTTATGCAACAGTCTCTGACTGAGGGGCGGATGAGAGTACCAAGGCAAAGGCAAACTCAGGCTACAGCCGCCTCTCCGCCCACCCTCCTGCAGCTGGGATGAGGTGGAGATCGAACAGCTTCAACTGTAACCATTTTAATCTCCTGTCTAGAAAAAAATAAGCAAATGTTGTTATTTCAGATTCCGATTTTAGACTTCTGAATCTCTTGGTTGTATTTAATGTTACTGCCATCTCTAAGGACATCGTAAGGATTTTCTCATGCTAGTCATCTGCCTTAGCTGTCAAAATGGTCACTACTTGAATGACAAAATGTGATGTGATTTTTAGGGCACCTGTCTGGACACATGGACACATACACACCTACGATATCTTATATAATGCACTTTTTGATGACTAAATACATTTTCCCTCAGCTGCCATGTTGTTCACAGATGAGTATTTTAACACTGAGTGACATTGTGTCCGTTCTGCTTCATCTGCTTCAGTTGCCCAGAGTGCGGCCCAGGCAGGAGCTCATGATGGAGGGGGGTATGCAACTGCTGAACCGCGATGGCCACAGCATCTCCCACAACTCCAAACGGCACTATCACGACTCCTTTGTGTCCATGAACCGCATGAGACAGCGGGGCCTGCTCTGTGACATCGTCCTCCATGTGTCCAACAAAGAAATCAAAGCTCACAAAGTGGTGCTGGCCTCGTGCAGCCCCTACTTTCATGCCATGTTTACAAGTAAGTCCCATAGTATCTATCTTATAAGTAAGTTCTCAACTCGACACAAAATAGTGGTGTCACGATACAAAAAATTCAAACTCGATTTTTGATACTGAGGAATAGACTTTATTCTCAATACAGATTCCGATATCACAACCATAAAAAAAATAAAAAATAAATAAACATTCTTTTTTTAGACAATAGAATGTCATTTTAACATTAAATTTCTTGTTATATTGTCATGTGGCCGTATACAAATCTATGTGGTCTTAGACTTTTTTAGTATCGATCCCTGCTCAAATGAGTATTTCGTTTCAACACGAGTTTTAGTATCAGTTAGTATCTGATTTTCGATTTTTGACAACCCTAACTCAAAATGCGGTAACTAATGTTGTTTGTACATAGGAATCAAAGAAGCATCTGGCATATAACCAGGTCTTAAATTAGCAGGGCTCCAGAGTGTGACCATTTTGTATGATGCAACTAAAAATTTTCCTTGGGCACATCAGTGCACCTGCCAGATCCTCATCCCATCTCCTCTCTCCTCATTATAAACACTGGTTAAATTACATAGAATGCACTTAAATTATTGTTTAATTGACAACTAAAAGAAAAAGATGTTGACTCTCCCCTCACCTCTGACTAGACCTATAATGCCAGTCTGAGCGGTAAAAGCCAATGTGCTCAAGTCACGCTCTGGTACAGAGCTTAATGCACCGCAGAGACCATAAGTTTGATTTTTTTCTTCTATTAAAAATAAAACTACATGTCAAAGGATGTCAAAGATCAACTATTTAAATTACTCACTCTGAACATATAACTACATTCTGTGTAGTGTAGAGAATAAATGGTACATTCAAGTAAACCTATCCATTGAGTAATTTAATCAGCCCTTACATTAAGATGGCTTAAGTAAGCGACAGGCTTTGGTGCACCCAAATCATGTTCTGGTGCATCCAAATGAAAAGTTTTGACGCACCGGTTCACTCAACTCAAATTGTCTGGAGCCCTGAGGAAGTTAAACAGGTCAATGAAATGGGGAAGTAAACATAACCATCTTACCAATTGTTAGGCAAAATCAAATACAACATACAAATGCACTGGAACTTTATTTAGTCTCGGTTCTGATTTACAGTAATTAGTCTGCGTCGAAGTCTAAATTGAGAAGGGACTGTGTAGCAACATTACCATCACAGCTTTTTAATGCAAGATTTAGAAAATTCAGTTAACATTAGTGAAACATGACCCCATCAAACATTTTTGTCTGTCAGTTAAATTTGACATAGTCTTCATTAGATTTAGGTTTGTGGATATTAGCATTGCCTTATTGCTTTGAACAGTGGTATTTATATAATCCTGCACCATTTAAAATAAAATAGAAATTTGAAGGCACTTAATACCCAGAACCAAGAAAATCAAATGAGATCTGACCAGTCCTTGACCACTGTGTATTCCAAGCAGTATATTGTGTGCAATGTCTTCATTGCAGCTCACATAGTTTTACATCATTGTTCCATTCTCCTTCTTTACTACTTGGCTCATTTATTCAAAATTTGCAACCTCCACCGCCACGGTCCTGCTTTTCCCATCTGTATTATATTTTCACACTTTTGCGATATTTGTTTGGCCTAGTCGATAGGTGTTTGGCCTGGTGGTAGATTTAAGGAGTGTTTTATCTTGATGCAGTTCAAAGGGTGTGGATGTGGTTCAGGAATTTAAAAACATAAAGTGAAAGCCCAACAATAAATCACCAGGGTTTATATCAGGCTGTATAATTTAAGAAGCTAGCATTTGCCAGCAGATCCTCTTCATTAACACTCAGGTGAAAATGCTGTTGTTGTTTACAGTGATTATTATGAAAGAATCTATAATGTGTTGTTCTTTTATGCAGATGAGATGTCAGAGAGCCGTCAAACCCATGTGACTCTTCATGACATTGACCCTCAAGCTCTGGAGCAGCTGGTGCAGTATGCCTACACTGCCGAGATTGTGGTCGGGGAGGGCAATGTGCAGGTTCGTTAGACAAAGATGATAGATTACTGTTTAAATTAAAGCAGCTAAATGTTATTAACACTCAGCAATTTTAAATCGAGATGGAGGGTAGGTAAAAATTATATAGTTCAAACATGTAAAAGTTAATAATGATGATAATGTTGTAGAAATGCGCTTGTCATTTTGAATCAGATGTCATGTCTAAGTGGTATAATTTAATCGCTGCTATTAAATACTGTCCGAATAATACAGAGAGCTTATGGATCAAGAGTACAAGGTGCATGCATCCCTGTCATCATTCAGTTTTTCCATCATCAACTCAGGCTGCCCAATTTTGAAAAATATTGGAAGTACTGTACTGCGATATCGGTATTATTGGGGATGCACCGATCCATTTGGCTGAATCGGTATTTGACAGTCAGCATCCAGCAAATACTTCAGCTTTCTGGTTCCTGGTTGGGCCAAGAAACTGATGTAATAAGACTATTAACTGGTCAGCCAAGAAAGTCTCATAATGTTTGAATTTTTATTTATACAAAGCTGTTCAGTAGTTGCATGAGAGATAAATAACAGCTACATAACATAACATATTTAGATCAGTTTTCTCTTATTTAATTTTTGTTTAACGTAAATAAACGTGCTTTTTTTCAGTCTGCACTGGTATTGATTGATATAGGATATTGGCAGATACTTAAAGCTTTAGTATCAAAATCAGTATCGGAACTGAAAAAGGTAGATCGGTGCATCCCTAGTTATTACTGCAAAATTCATATATACTTTCTGACTCAATTTTATTTGTAATTAAACAAATCGGTCAAAAACAAAAACGTAGGAGACAAAACCAATACTAAATCAAGGCTAATTTTAGCCATTAATACAATTTTTAAAAGTTTTATTCAGCATTTTCATAAAAAAAAACAGAACATTTCTGTAATTAAGTTCTGTAAGTTGTCATTGTGATACTAGATGTGTTGTACAGGCTGATAATCAAGATCTAGACTGAGAACCTATTGCCCTGTGTTTAGACATTACTCCCGGCTGCCAGCCTTCTGCAGCTGAACGGGGTGCGTGATGCCTGCTGTAAGTTCCTCCTGAGTCAGCTGGACCCCTCCAACTGCCTGGGCATCCGGGGCTTCGCCGACACTCACTCGTGCAGCGACCTCCTCAAGTCTGCGCACAAGTACGTCCTGCAGCACTTTGTGGAGGTATCCAAGACCGAGGAGTTCATGCTGCTGCCACTCAAACAGGTCTGTATTTCTCTGCTTGATTTAGGTTAAAGCCTATTACGGTATGGTATGCAAAATCGACTTTTCACTTTTAACCATGTTATAGTTGTTTCCCCTTCTCATTTTCCCTCTCAAAGTTGTATTTGGAGTGATTCTTGCATTTGCATTTGAGCAATCTTTAATATTTTTTTTTCAAGATGCCATCAACCACCTTTTTCACTTCCACCAGCATACGCCCACTGCTCTCTACTTACTTTGTTCCCCAATTTTATTTTCTTAATCGGTGATATGTATAGGAATGAGCAGCGTCAGGTAGTCATTTTGATACAAATGCCTGATGTGTAGCTATCCATAGGAGAGGCTGACACTTCAGTTTTCTAACATGGAAGTCAGTGGGCTTGTTTCTTTCATTAAGTTGTCTTAGATGAATATTAAGATGTGCAAAATGTGCAAATTATAATATAATGATCTACCGGTGTCATAGATTATGTCTTCTTTACATTCTCTACATGATCAGTAGGCCTGTTATCATATTTACTATTTTGACTTATTGTTCAATATTAATCATACGTACATTTTTAAGGTGTAACTATTTTTCTGTAATATGGTAAGATTTGAGCTGTAGGGGATTGAATAAGCAACTTCTATGACTAATTATTGATTCATTCTGGTATTTATATGCAGATCATGCCTTTTTCAATGATGCTGTATATTTAAAAATGGTTTACTAGACTATCCTGCTTTTATTGTGTCAGTGGCATAAAGTAGTTTCAATATTATCGTTTATCGCAGTATTCCTCTGTAGCAATATATCATGCTTCAAAATGTGTTACTGTGACAGGTCTAGTAATCCATGATGTTATAAGCCTCTGTGAATTTATGTGTCCATCATGCCAAAGTAGACCTTGACATCAGAAGCACTGTGGTTTGTTTTTCTAAGGGGGTCATTAGGTAAGAGGGCTCGTTATCCATAGTAGTTCAACATGTTTTAGGTTTGAATAGAGGAAATGTAAACTGCTGGATCTGGAAGCCTCACTATCTAATTATCTTTTCACCTTCTAAAAAAAGAATCTCAAAGCAACAAAAAGACATCCCCCCCAGAGTGTAAATGCTACACTTTGCTCTCTGTAGAAAGGAGCTGCCACCAAAATGTGTGGGCTCAGTCTATAAAACACTAAAGATTAGCAGCAAAACAACGGTTTAAAAATAAACACTCCTATTCCTGCTCTGTCTGATGTCTGTGACTATTCTATTCTCAAATCTTCAAGTCTAGATTTATGCATTGTGTGGATTAGGAGACTCCTATTTTTCACTGTGTGAATGACTAGTGCAATTTGCATTTGTTCAGAAGCGCAGCGTCACATGCAAAGATAATAAACCCTGCCAAGGATGGTTGCATCATAATTTGACTGAGCTGTATGAACGCACATTACACACAGGCACATGTCAGTGAAAATCATGTGAACTACGTTTGGGTTTGAGAAGATGAGGACACTTGTAAGCCTGTGTAAAGCAGACTACACACAGAGCTGGAGGAGGTCTGCAGGGCGGGGCAGCACAGTGGCTGTGGATTAGAGCCTGTTCCTGAGGCTGATAACCGTTGCCTTGATCCGGACACAAACACAGCAGCAGCTGCTGGCTCTGGCCCCACCCCTCTCTGTCAGCTCCGGGCTGCACTGGAGCACTGCCAGCCACTCACACTGCACCACTCACCAATACATGCATACTGTTCAGTATCCCAGCAATTTACTAAACATGCACATGTAAACAACACATTTGTTAAACCGGGAATTCTTAAACCTTTTGAGGCCAAGGAATCCTGATCAGTTTGAAAGTACCCCTCCTATCGTTCTGTGTTGGGTTTAAACCATGCATAAAACCAAATTTGGATGAAAGATTAATTTCACATAGTCCTTATTTTATTGGTGTAGTTGTTTCCATAAAAACAATATATCTTTGGGATGGTATATTATAAGAAACTGTTGTATTCAAGTTATTATTAGTGATACATACATTTTTGGTGGACCAGAGCCGACCAGGGGGCCCCGGAGCCCCTTTTGGGAACCACACATAGTCTAGCATTATTATATAATTGTGAGTACAAAATGGTATACTCTGTGGTTGATTGTGTACTTGTACATCGTAACCACGTTACTGTGTCCTTGTCTCAGGTTCTGGATTTGATCTCCAGTGATAATCTCAATGTGCCATCTGAAGAGGAAGTGTATCGATCAGTACTCAGCTGGGTGAAACATGACATAGATGGTCGGCGGCAGCATGTTCCCTGGGTAACAACTGCTCTCTGCACCCTCCTTTTATATTTAGATGTATGAACATTTTGATAAAACCACTTTCCCCACAGCTGATGAAGTGTGTGAGGCTGCCGCTGCTCAGGCGTGACTTCCTCATGAGTAATGTGGACACTGAGCTGTTGGTGCGGCACCACTCTGAGTGTAAGGACCTGCTCATCGAGGCTCTTAAGTATCACCTGATGCCCGAGCAGAGGGGTGTCCTGAGCAACAGCCGCACCCGACCACGCCGCTGCGAGGGGGCCAGCCCAGTGCTCTTTGCTGTAGGTCAGTGGGATCTTTTGGAAACTAGTTTTCACAATAAGGCCTTTAGTATTGTAGCATTACATTACAAACATTGAATTAACAATATGCAAATGGGACATATTATAAATTAATCTATTTCCAAGTGTTGTTAAGCACATCCACAGATTACTGTAAAGTGTAGACACTTCAAAACATTAACACCAATAGGCAGACACGTTTGAGCTAAAGCTGAAGTACTGACACAGCAGCTCAAGCATAAAGGCCATTCTGATTTCGTCTGCTGTTTCAACTGTCATTAGATCCAGTGTGAAACCACAGTCATTTTGGGGCTTGGCCAGAATAACTTCCCTTCCTAAACCTTGGAATTCCCAAGAAAACGTTATAATATCCTTGTTGTTTCAAGAGCTCTTCTTCTGTTTATTACTGTGCATCAGGTGGGGGCAGCCTGTTTGCCATCCATGGAGACTGTGAGGCCTATGACACCCGGACAGACCGTTGGCACATGGTAGCGTCTATGTCCACTCGGCGGGCACGAGTGGGAGTGGCTGCCATCGGAAATAGACTGTATGCAGTGGGAGGGTGAGTCAAGCTGGGGGATAATGAGGAGGTATATGAAACTGTAGTGAGCTTCTCTCATCATCGCCCCTCCCTCACTTAGGTATGATGGGACCTCTGACCTTGCAACTGTGGAGTCATATGATCCCATCACTAACGCCTGGCAACCAGAGGTTTCTATGGGAACGAGGCGAAGCTGTCTGGGTGTGGCAGTCCTTCACGGCCTGCTGTATGCTGCTGGAGGCTATGACGGTGCTTCCTGTCTAAATAGGTACAAGATTACTCTCTGATACATTTGACTAGTGTTTTTCTTTACGTCTATGGTGTTCACACTGGTATAAACATCATGGGGACAGATAATAGTAGCTTTTAATATACTCAAATTAGTATTAAAGTTAAACATTTTTAGTATTTAACATTATGAATCTAAATTATGAATAAGTCTGTCTTTATGTGCATATTAGTGCTGAGCGCTACGACCCTCTGACCAGCACTTGGACCTCCATCGCTGCCATGAGCACCCGCAGGAGGTATGTGCGGGTAGCTACCCTCGGTAAGATCTCTCCCTCAAACTCATCCTTTTAAGTAAACGCAATGTTCTGTTTAAAAATGTTGGGATAAGGAGGGACTGTTATCTAGAGCTAACCTTCACTTTGTACCTGTTTCTTCCAGACGGCAGCTTGTACGCGGTGGGAGGTTATGACAGCTCTTCACATCTGGCAACAGTGGAGAAATATGATCCACAGGTATGCTCTGTGCTATCACTGTTATTTATCAGTGGGCAGATGAATGAGAAAATAAACAGTACAAGAAAGATTTTCAAGGAATCTATAGTAGGGCTGTGCAATTTAAATCAATATAGAGATTCAGTCATTTCTAATCGTCAATGACATGATTGGATCTTTTTAATCAGACTTACTCCAGACCACATGCTTTTACTAAGTTTGAACTTTGCAGAAAGAAATCTGAATATTGTTTTTGTGTTTATATTCAGGAGATTAATATGTATTTTTAATAAGACAAAATCAAATCTTAACCAACAATGTTAATCGATATGAAGAAAACAGTTCAGGTACAATCGCTTTTGTTATATCTCTCTCATCTGTGGTGTGGTTTGAACAGAGTAACACTTGGACAGCCATTGCCAACATGCTGAGCCGGCGCAGCAGTGCAGGCGTGGCAGTGCTGGACGGGATGCTGTATGTGGCAGGAGGCAATGACGGCACCAGCTGTCTCAACTCTGTGGAGCGATTCAACCCCAAAACCAACACCTGGGAAGCAGTTGCCCCCATGAACATCCGCAGGTCAAATACAACACACGTACTCCAAACTTTGTACATCTACTTATACAGAATTCACCCAGGCTAAAAGGCCAGGTAATCTGAAATGTATAAGATATTTACTTCAGTGTAATTTCCCTATTATCAGATGATATATTTTTGTAGGATAGAATGAAACAGTGATTGTATTTTGCTTGGTAGACTTGAGACTGGATCATTTCCATGCCTGAAATTTGCATAAATACCAAATGACCTATTTTCTACCACAGATGGGTTTCCCTTGGCCTAAATCTTGAAATTAGCCATGAGCTTGTCAAACAGGCTGACACAGTGACAGTCAACAACAACTCTTCCCAATTTTTTTTTTTTTTTTTTAGCAGGAAAAGATGAGCAAATTCACCAGGCGCCCTGAATCTAAGCAAACATTACTGTGTGAGTGGGTCACTGTAGGAGTGAGGAAACCTGACAACAGCTGACGGTCCATCCCATGAATAAACCATGTTGTAATCAGTCCTTAGCCCTTTCTTATCCAGTTGCCATGAAGCTCTATTTACATAAACAGAACCAAAACACAACTAAAATCAAATCTGACCTATCTAGGTCTAATGCCAACACTGACCTGTTCATCTCATGTTAAATATACATATTGTTTCTTCACAACAGGAGCACCCATGACCTCGTTGCCATGGACGGCTGGTTGTACGCAGTGGGTGGCAATGACGGCAGCTCCAGTCTCAACTCCATAGAGAAATACAATCCGCGCAGTAACAAGTGGGTGGCTGCGTCCTGCATGTTTACTCGCCGCAGCAGTGTTGGGGTGGCTGTACTGGAGCTGCTCAACTTTCCTCCGCCCTCATCGCCCACGCTCTCTGTCTCCTCCACCAGCCTTTGACACGGGGTCACGGCCTGGCTGATCTCTGCCTCTGCTGCTACAGCCCAGACCGGCTCTGGGAAGAGACGCAACTGCTCGGTGTAATAATGGGGTTACAGGAGGTAAAGAAGCGAAGAGTGACTGAAGGTCTATGCAAAAGACAAAAGTTTAGTTTAAAGTGGCACATTTGGTGAAGAAAGGAAAACAATGCTATTATGATTTAAGAGTCACAGACCAATTAAGTCCTGTAACAGTGCACTAGTTAAAGGATGAGAAGCGGGTTTAAATTACACACCCAGGAACCAGTTCTTGAGGCGTGAACAATTTGGCACTTTTTCAAATCTTTTGCCACTAACACCTTGATCGTCTTGGCTGAAGCCTCACTATACCGCTGTACTACACAGATCACAGTTGTCATATCTATAGGAGCATGTTGTAAAATATTTGTCCACCCAATGAGTGTTTGACACACTTACCTTGAAAGTGGTGGTTGATGTTGTGTTTTGCAAATTTTGTTTACTCCTTTTTTTTTTGCAATATTGTAAAAAAAAAAAAACAGAAGAGGAGAACCTGAATGCTTTTAATTTAAGGAATGTATCTTTGCCTGACTTTACGCTGCATGCTCATATCAGCATCAACTCTCAGCAGGAGAAAACACGCTGTAGTGCCACTGATCCACACTAGGTGGCAGTAACAGGCAATGTTGTCACAGCCCTTATTCTAGAGGACAAAAAGCTATGAGAATTGTAATGTTTTTTGTACTCAAAGATTATCAAGTGGGTGACATCTATTTATAAAATGCAGAAGTCTAATATATTCTGTTTAAAAGAGCTTTAGAGAACAGAGCAGACCTATAGAAGAGTGTATTTATTTAAGTGTGCAGATATTTGGTCATGAATGTTTTGTGTAAGAGAAGTAGTTTGCATTTAGTGGTAGTTCAGAAAAGTCTACACTGCAGAACAGTTTCTGTTCTTTCTTCACTGCCTCATGCACGATCTCACCAGCGTATGGTTCAGTCACATCTACACAGTGCTCTCCACCTTAATGTAAATGTGAAAGGTGATGGCTCTAATCTGCTGCAGTGTCAGCTCTGTATCACATGACACTGTATAAATGCTCTAGTCGTCCACAGTGTATCCACACTTGACTCAAATATGTAACGCTGGTGACAGATGCTGTCAGATTCCCATCCACACTGCACTTGACCGAGTGTGGTGTCCTGTTCTTTTACCTCATCACTGGAAAGCATCCAGGCTATTGCTACTTCACCAAGTTTACCCATAATAGAAATACTTAGACTTACCAAAACAACAGTTTCACTGGTTAACACATGTGGGTACAAATACCAGCAGGTTCAGTTCATGTGTATCGCAGTGTTATCATTCACTTCTGAGAAGTTGCCTTTTTTCCTGTTTTAAAGGATGTTAATTATTTGGCCTGGTTATTTTGTACGAGTCAGAGACCCCAGTGGAAGGGGGGGAGTAGTTTGTCTTATGGAAAAGTGTTTACAGCAGGCACTAAGAAATGGGCACAAAAACACATTGGCTTCTTAGTAGTAATTGAATTGTAAAAAAAAAAATCTTTCTCTCAGCTAATTTGTGCAATTTATCCGTGGCTAGCTTTTATGTTTGTTTATGTGGTGACATTGTTTATTTATTAAATGTTATTTATGAAAAAATGCACTATTGCAAACTGAAGCAATACACTGTAAACAAAAATAAATCTGTTTTCAAATGTGATTGTGTTCTTTCTTTATAAAGATTCATACATGAATCTTGGGAGTACTTCTCACTTTCACTTCCATCTCTTGCTTGTTCAATGCATAAAGAGACTAAATAAGTGAAAAGTCTGGTAAAGTCTAAAAAGCACACATTAAAGCTTCTGTTGAGCACAGCACTGTTGCTAGGAGCGACATACACTTTACCTTCTTCTCAACGTGCTCCTCTTTCACAGTGATCTGAGTGGACAGCTGAACACTCTCCCTTACCCCTCCTGACCTCAGTCACATGGCATTTACACCTGTGCCGCTCCGGACCCCAGCCCCAAATGCACACAAACAGAACGTGTGTAGGAAACATACTAAACACTAAAGTATATTTGAGTTTGTGACATGAGGGAGAAATACCTGGAGGGCCCAGGTCAAACGACCTAAAGGGACTATGTAGGACTGTAGGACTGTTTCATGAGAAAACTGTACAAATTATGCTTATATTACAAATAATGTTAATATTAATAGCATAAAATAGTATAATTATAAGGAATATATTTTCAACTGAAGACAAATACAGTTGGATATTAACAACAGAAATAGTCATAACATAATTAACTGTTGCTTGAAAGGGGAGGAGGAAAAGTCTAGTTTGTGAGAAGAATCTGGTTTGACTTTTTGTGTTAAAATATTTACATTGTGCAAAACGTGACAAAGCAAAAACTTAAATGTATTGAGTTGTTTTTGCTGTTGGATCCTCACCGTCTATATTTTGAATAGTATTTTCTGTTGTTGGCTTGTGTTTTCTGCTATTTTTGTTTATTAAATTTTGTCAAATCTATCAATAAAAATGTAAATATAATAAACATTTTAAAACAACTGTGTCCGTTATGTCTTTTTCTCTTTTTCTGTGGTCACAGGAGACTAAATGGAAGCATCTCCCAGCTGCTCGGGCACAGGACAGGGCTCACGCTGCACAATCAAATGCTAATTGCAGTCCTAACACAGACATGCACTGACAGACAACCTCATGCAATTACATGAGCTGGAATGGAGAAATCATTTGACCAATCTGGCAACTAGTCTGTGGATACTGGAACTAAGCCTAGGGGTAGCTACCTATTATCCATGACTTCACACATAATACTAAGCCAGACTCATTACCTCCATCCAATAAAACAGTTATCTTTTGTAAGTACACCCTTGTTTCTGAATAAAGCTTATTTTGACTGTTTTTCCCCATCTCTTCTTACTGACGTCTTGTAGCAGTAGCAGTGAGTGACCTGGGCTGGTGTAAAAACTCTAATGACTTTCCAGCATGGTGTAAATGAATGTGCTCAGTGTGGAGGCTGCAGCTGCCCCCCTCCCTCTGTCCCTCCCTCCCTCACTCTGCTCAGAGATTATCAGGTCGGAGCTAGTTCATGCCTTCTCCTCCCGATAAAACCAACTTGATCTGAAGAATATCACTGTCATCAAGTAGTTACGTAACAGTGGCTCATTTTCAGGAAGTTATGATCTATTCTAGACCCATTTTGTGATAAAGGTCCAGTTTCACCATAGGTCACAGACCACAGAGGTCCGAGGGTGTGACACAGAACAGAATTACAGAACGGACTCACTGACTATGTTAACATGCACATCAAATATCTGATCATTATCTGATTTCTGGAGTTATTGATGTGGGTAATCTGATTTCAGTCTGATCGTCACACGTGCAGGTTTTGACAAGAAAAAATATACAAAAATTACTAATGTGGCAAAGGCAAAACCCTTGTACTGTAAATATGACATTGTAAAATACACTCAGTTCTTATAAACAGGCTTCTACATGCAGCTTTAATAGTGATTTATCATTATACCAATTATATTTTTCAGTTTGTTCAAAATGGCACTACAACATTACCTGTCTGCCCATACAGCTCAACACAACTCACTGGTGCAACAAACAGGGCAAACATCCAGCTTATAAAGCCAAGAACTGATAGTCCTAACATTAGATCTTTAGTATGAAACAGCACACACACCTTTAAAGTAACTACTCCACGCCACTGTGCTCTTATCTACCAAACATAAATACTTTTCTCATGAATCAGTCGTATTAATTCGCAATTACGTCACATTATCAGGTACAGTAAATTCCAATGTAATCTTTTTGCTTCACTTTACAATAATAACTTTATATACTAAAAGCTATATTATATTTAAAAATATTTCACTTGGAATTGCCAAGCTGAAGTGATCTCGCTTCAAAGGGGGCACAGGGTCCAATCAGGCTTCCTTTATGTTGGTCCTGTGTGAGAACTTTGGCGCGTGGGGTCCTCCGTTGGACACCTGATGTTGGGGGCCCAGACTCCAGGCTCCACTTTACTGTCCTGAGGTGTGACATTCACACCGTGGCCTCATCAGCTCTGTGTGGATAAACACCAAAGAGCCGCTTCTCAGGGAGAGATAGAGTCCAGGCCCCACACCAGGAGGGGGGTCTGTGTGAACGTGGACACAGGGGTTAGACTCATGTCAAACTATTCACTTATTACAAGAAACTTATTTTAAACTGTGAAAAGTCTCATTGCAGCTGTTATTCAGGAAAATGAAACTAAGCAGAGTAGTATTTAAAATTAATATAAATGTCCTGGTTTTAGAAATATTTTGTCCAAAACTGCAATAATACTTTGTGATATGTAACACTTCCCATTTTATCCTCAAAATAATAATAATCTAATCTAATAATCTAAGTTTCAAACTACTCAAAAGTCAGCAACAACATCAGGAAGAAAACACACCATTTCTGTGTCAGTCTATCCTGAAACACAATGGCTTTTAAAAAATATTGTATACTATTTTCGAGAACTGAAATTCTGAAATTTTTATTGAGAATTATTTCAATTCATTTCCTATGTGTGTGTGGGGAATTGTTATTTCTATCAACCTATATCTATTGAGTTCATGTGTTCTATATCAACCATTTTGACAGAGCCTTTTCTGTGGCAGTGCCCAGTCTATGAAACAGCCTCCCTCTGTCCGTCCCCTCAGTCTTTAACACAGTTTAATACTAGACTGAAAACTCACCTCTTCTCCCTGGCATTTAATACTAGCTAGACAGGATATCTTTGTGTTTTATTGTTCTTTTCCTATGTGTCGTATCATCTGTATATTTGTTGGTTTTGTTGGCTTTTATGTGAAGCACTTTGGGGAGCTGAAGTTGTTTTAAATGTGCTACATACATATAAACAATAAACTTGAATATGAATAATATAGTTAGAATATTTAAATTTTACTAGAAATTTGAAAAAGCACATTTTAGATAATAAGTGTCTTCACATCAGTCTAGTTAATTTGTCCTATTCTGTTTTCCAAGTGGAAACTTGCACATAATGATTTTTAATATGTGTATGGACTGTAGGAAACGTGTCGGACACAGTGACATTTTATTGTACAAAAGTCACTGACAGTTGAAAAAAATAACTCTTTTGTTTCTAAACATTTTTCTTTTATTTTTTCAGAGCATTTAGAACTACTCTTCTGACATTAATACGAGCAAATATAGCACTGAGGAACGAACCCTCATTGTACAGTGGTACTTTGAGTCACATGAGTCAAACTCAGAAACCCAGGGGTGTTACTGCCGATATTTTAATACCAGAGATGCCCCAAGCGTAAATGCCATTAAAGGAATAATATGTGTTTTTCAAAGACAGGGGGCAGTATGCGATCTCCTGAGACCTGACTAGTCCCGATTTCTTCCTGTGGTGCTATCTTAAAGAAAAGGTGTTTGTGAATAAACCTCAGACAATAAACAACTTAAAACGTACTATTGAGGATCAAATAAGACCCTTTAGTTTAAGTAGTGATAAGTTCAAGTGTAAGTGAACAATTATAACTGTATATATTGAAAAAATCTCGGAAGGTTCAGTTTACCTACTGCTAAAATTTGGTGAGTATAACTTAAGAATTATAGGAGCTATTGAAGATTTAAAAGTGTCAGTGACTTTTGTGCCACCCTGTATTTTACTGTTAATCTTAATGATGAACTGTATTGGTGATATGAAACTATGAAATGTGTATTTCTAATGTGTGTTCACCTGCCCAGGGACTGCACATGGAAAGTAGCAGTAGCTAAATCTGGTACAAATATTTTTCCTTTTGTAAAATTCATACATTTATAGATGGTCCCTGACAAATAAAAAATACACAGAAGGTATCCGTGAGCTTACACTAGCATGCTACAGTGTCTGTAATGGGAAACTATGTGGGGTATTCCGTGTACAGCTCATTGAGGAATGATGTGGCCACTGTTATAAAGTAACGTGAATGAGCTGTTATCCTTACTCAGTGTGATGTTTCTTTTGGCAAAGCGCTCCCTATTTCCCCTTCCTCTTCCTGTTGTGGCAGTGGGACACAAAACCATCACAATCCCACTGTACGACTTAATCTGTGAAACAAATGTGTGATACTGAGTAACTGTTGTAATGGATAATGACAGAGTATGTGAAGTGGATTTTGTGCACCTGTAATTTGGAGCAAAACAATTGAAAGAGTTAGACTGGGCTTGTTCAAACCTGAGCAGAAACAAAACAGAAACTGGATTGACCTACGCAGGTATAAAATTCCCAGCAAAAACTTACCCCTTATCTAAACATATTCCTGTCTTTAAGAAATCGTGTAAGCAGACTGAGTCACATCACAGGTACAGTGATATTGTGTCATGTCACGTCATCTGTTTCCCATTGCCAAAAAGGTCCGCATAACTGAAAATGATGCCCAATAGTTATATTTCCAAGAAGCTCTGTGAATTTATTTAGTATGTGATCAATTTTTCAGGAATGAGACATAGAGGGCCTGAGATAAGGAAATGTACTTTTTCAGAAATGGGAGGAGAAGACTCATCGTTATTCTCAAACTGTACACTTCATGAAACTTACACATAGACCTGCCGCGATAACATATTTTGAAGTTCGATATATTAATGTAAAGTAAATATTTGAAACCAGTTTATGACACTGACACAAAAAACCCAAGAGCAGATTTAAACCACAAAACCATTCTAAATGTACGATATTGTTAAAAAGTCATGAGCTGCAGTAAATAAACAGCAGAATGAAACACTTTAGGACTGTTTGCATCTGTAATGAGTCATAGAAGTTATGAATTCAATCTTTTACGGCTTAAATCTTATTGTACTCAAAAAACTAACTACGATATAAAAGTCCCACTAGTGCAAAGAAAATATACACATGATAAATATTGGTGATATGAAACTATGAAATTAAGTACAGGGAAAATAATATTGTTTGAGTCAAACTTACTACAAATGATCTAATCTATTATTGTTTTGTGAAAGAAAGTATTTTGTGTTTTTTTCACACCAGAATCTACAATTTAAACTTTAAACTACATATTTTTCTCTATACCACGGAATATGCACCCTAACCGTAACTTTTTAACCACCATATGATTAATAGTGTACATGAAGTTGAGGGTAGCACACACTGATTAGAGGCTTATGGTCAAATCATAAACAAATCCAGTTTTCGCAAGAAATCAACCAAAATGTTTTTATAGAGCACATTTAAAACAGCCAAGGCTTATCGAGGTGCTGAACAACAAGTAGAACACTACAAGTAGCATTTACAGTATAATAAAACATACTAGTAAGCAAAACAATAATAAAAATAAAAACAAGATTTCAAGGGGTCTCTTACTACTTCGGGTCAAATGACAACGTGCTCGACACAGGCATAAAAAATTTTGGATTTGTGCCCCAGTCCATAAAAGTGATTAACAACATGGAGTGATTGTGCAGATGTGTGAAGCCTGAGTATACTGTATTGTCCAGTTCTGTTTATTTTTTGTTATGTCATGTCTGTATGTTAATGCTACTGGCCCCAGCTCCAACTCAAATTTCTCCATGAGGAGACGGAAATAAATGAAACCTGAAACCTGAAACCTGACTGTGATGTTCTAATTGTCGCCAAGCACATCCACTTTTACTTTCTTGTTGTGTTGTGGGTTCACTTTTTGCATGCAAACCACAGAACTGAACCAGGCCAGGCTTAAACCAGGACTAGGAGCAGGATCAAACCAAATCTACATCAGGACTAAACTGGACTCAAATCTGGACCAAGCCAGTAACTGTGAACGCACAAAACATACCCCATGGCTAAACACATACATTCCAGGATGTATTTCCTGTCCCTATATTTAAATTAAATACATGAAATTCTTGTGTCTGTACAAGGAGTACAAGTAGTAAAGTACTGTACTAGTAATATTTAAGTATCTGTACTACATTTTACAGTAAATACTTTTTCACTTTTACTTCACTACATTTTTGAACTGGACTGAAAAGTAAAAAGTACTTTTCATATCATTTTTGACATGTTCGTGGTAACATTCTGACTAAAGTTTTCAATTTCAAGCTTTGGCAAAGAAAAAAAAACAAAACACAAAATTCGTAAGAAAAATTAAGTTAATTAAGTTCAGTTAATTAAATTGATTGCTGCTGTCATTACATTTAATGAAATACTTTTATTAAGTACATTTTTGAAATACTTTTATTAAGTACATTTTTAAACGAGTACTTAAATACTTTCACTAAAGTGTATCTTTTCATATGATATTTTTACTTTTACTTGAGTAACTTTTTACCTCTGTATCTGTACTTTTACTTAAGTAACAAAATTGAGTACTTCATCCACCACTGCTATAACTAACACGTGTCAGTGCAGACATGCTCCTCAAGCCTGAGACATTAGATTAGTGAGCAGGTTAATCTGACACACTTCACACTTTGTCCTGTGTATTAGCATAACAAACAGCCCCCTGACTCTCCATCTATCATGTGACGAAGAGGGATTATCCCGTTAAAGGGGATCACTCCTTAACCCTTTATCATATTATGTGTCTGTCGAGCACTGTCTCCTGTCTCTCACATGTGTTTTCACTCATCTGCACCATTAGAGCCGTGAAGCCTAATCACTATGGTACGATTGAATTAGGCCCTATCAGGAGCTGGGCCAACATTACAGCATTGTTAGACAGCGGTTTAAACATGTGCATGACTGTTGCAGCCCCGGGTGCAAACGTTGGAAAACAATCCGGTTGGACTGGTTGGCATCAGCAGGACGCAGCTCCCTGGATGTTACAAACCATAGACAGTATAATTTACTGAGCAAACAGTGATTTGATCAACAAAATTACTTCTGAAAAAGCTGTCAAACTGCATTCAACATTTACTGGTATGAATCATGAGAAAAATAAACACATATGATATTGATTGTTTGAATATAAAGCCAAAATAGATATAGCCGTAGTTCTACATAAGTTGAAGTAAAAGTAGCAGGAAGTACATAGACATTTTTCCTCGTAACAATATCTTTCAGTTGGGCCATAATCTACGTTAGAGTTGTTTGCACACAGCACTGTTTGCATAAACCTCTTGACTTAGAAAAACGAGTCTTTTGAATACACAAATGTAGTGACACCCTAACCTACATGCTGTTGACAGATTATTGAGGAGGAAAAGGAAGGACATTTAGTAGCACAGCACCAAACAATATAAACATCTAAATTGCATGCAATCATACAATTATACACAGTTATTTCATAAATGGTAAACTTAAATCCTGCTTTGTAAAGAAGTCATCTTATAGGTGGTTTTCATATTCTAGTGTGTGATGTCGTACTCCCAGATGAGGGCAAGATGCAGTTTTTTCTATTGATGGAGAATCAGCTAAAACCTTGAACAGTCTTCCTGAAGTTGTGAGACAGGCTTCTACTTTGACAGCGTTTAAATCCAGGCTCAAAACGGTTCTGTTTAGCTGTGCGAAAGGTTTTTATTCTGCACTCTTCTGTTTTAATGTTAATTTTATGATGATTAGTTATGTTTTGAGTTGTTTGTATTGTGATTTTAATGTCTTTCTTATTAAAGCATTTTGAATTACTTTTTTTTTTTATTTGCCTATTAATAACATTGTACTTTCTTATGAAGTATCCAAGAGGTAGATTCACAAATGTTGAACCTGATAATTTGTATTAGTGACTAGACCCTTGATCTCACTATATTGCAATGGAAATCTGCATTTTAACAATATCAAGTTTAGCTACCCCCACATCTGTATTAATATTATTGGCCTATAGAACGTTGCGATGTCATCTGAAAGGGATGTAAAAATAACCAAAATATCCTGATATCGTATCGACAAAAGTCTTACAGTAACATCAGTTTACAAGTCCCTTTGCTTAAATTCATTCTTATGGTGGAGCAGTAAGAAGGGAACTACATAGACCATGATCCTTTGCTCTGTTTCAGTGCAGACTACATGAAGAAATAACTGTTATTAAGCATGTTTATATCTTAATTCTTTGGGTTATGACAGAACCGCAGGCTTGTCCAGGCATTTTAAAAGGAAAAAGTTGCATATTCATAATGTTGTTAGCCTCAACAAAATATCGCAATAAATATCGTACCAAGAGATTTGGATATTGTTACATCCTGATCTCAAACCTTGCCATACTTCAAACATCTGTAGTCAAACTGTTAATCAGTGTTAGTTAATTAGTTGTATATTAGGGTATGCATTCATTGTCATCATACATATTGCCTATACAAATGATGTTTAAATATCATATTGTACATAACCATTTGTACTTTTATTTCTTCCTAAATAATTGGTCAGTAATTCCTCCAAACTGCAGTATCAAATTTTCCACACACTAGTCAAGTTTCAAATTGATGTTCCTTAGTTTCATCATAACAAATATATTTCTTCAGCCTTACAGAATACCACGAGTCTGGACATGTGCTTTGGTTCCCATCTCTATTTCTGACTGACGCACACCGAGTAACCATCAGTGGTGCGTTTAGTTCGCGATCATCCCAGGGTTAAGCATAATAACGAGCCCCATTTGGCCCCTTGAAGGTGTGAAACGGCACGCTTCAACCCTCTCCCTCCTCCTCTCTCCTCCCCTCCCCTCCCTCTTCTGGTCTTTGTGGGACTGCTACACCAGACAGTAGGTGTGTGTGTGAGCCTTGATTATTCAGTAGTCTGTCACAGCTAGGCTCCTCCCCTTTTACGCAGATAGCCCTGTCTAAACAGCCCTCAGCGCCTGTAGGAGTCTCACTACAAACTGACTTCAGCTGGGAGCACACTACTCTACACTTCACTATAGGATTACAGTCATCCATCAGCTCAGGACTGCACACTTTGTCCAGGAACGAACACCAACTGTAAAGGGCAGCATGGGGACTAGCATGTCATGTGTCCCCCAGCACAACTTCAGATTCTCAAGCAAGAGTTTCATTCGCAGAAACAGGTAAAGAAACTTCCATTACAACTATTGTCATTCATTTCTGCCAGAGTGTCTACAGCATGGCCTTGACTGTCTGTCGCTGTTATTTTCGAAGTGGAAGGAATCTTTGGTATTTGTCAGTGTTTGAGGACTTGAGGTGAAGCAGAGGTTGTGAATTTTTAAAGGGAGATCATGAATCAAGCTTAGGGGGATCAAATTGAAATGTAACAGGAAAGTCCCATACCCAGCGTCCTGTCTCTGGCCGCAAAGGTGTCATTGATACAGTAACCATTTGACTCCTGTTCACATCTCTGTGAAGATGATCCCGGCAGCTGTCGGTGAATCTGGTTTCTCTCTGAAATCAGACTAGATGACACTTTCTTTTACTATAACAACATGTGGGTTATAAAGTGAGATTGATTAGTGAAGGTATGGAGGAAGAGATATGAGTTTGCCAGATTCATAAACACTGCTGTATTCACACCTGTCTTCACTTTTTGGATTATAACTTTGGGCATCTCAACATTTAAAAAACTATTTGAAACAGGACGATCTCAATAATGTGCACAAGCTGACACTCCACACTCAAAAAAAGTTTAAATATATTGTCACCTTTTAAAAATATTCCATGTAAAATGAACGTATTTTACACAAATCAACTTGAAATCTAAATTATTATTACTTTGAATCAATTTTAAATGCAAAATGTGACATTGTATATCTAAATAGGGTCAACAATTCCTTTAAAATTTTTCTGAATGCAGTTTTGGTATATGTTTCTGATCTATAACTTATCTTATATATAGTAGTTTTTTTACCATTATAGTTTATTCTTAACATTTTTTTCTGAACTACTGACTCCTGGAGCTCATTTGTTGCAATGTAAACAGCCACCAAAAAAAAAAGATCTGATTTCTTTTTCTAATGTAATATCCAAAGAGATCAATTACAATTTAGACAAATTAAAACCAGGAATGTCAAAGTTGTATTAGTTTTGACCTTGCCCTCTCAGCCTGTGGAGATTTTTGCCAGGACATGTTCCCCGGGTCTCAGTCCACTCAGCTGGACCCACACATCTGATTATGATTAGCCCACTGCAGCGCTCTGGCCCAGAGCTGGACTCCTCTCCGCATGTGGCCCGAGATTTTAAATCAAACAAAACCGTTACACACCTTTGAAACGCGGCGGGAGTTTGAATGCTGATACGTTCAAATTTAGATAGGAACAATACGCCCTGTGTCCCTGTTTCCTGAGGTTGCCACCCCCTTTTTGTGCAGGCAACCAGGCCAGGCTCAGGTATTCCCCACTGTGGATTCGTCCTGAATACCACAGCATCATGTTGTCAAAGAGCAGTCTACCTGTCTATTATCCACATTCCTCTTTCACTTTGCAACGGTGCATTGCATCAGCAGCAAACGATTTCCATATTTTTAAACTTATCACAACTTTAAAGGGCATGACTTGGTGAACTCCAATGTAGATAATGATTAATAGTGGCTTCCTGATGAGATGGACCTTGATTCCCACAGTCTGAACAAAGGCGGGTCTTGTTGCTTTAAGGACCCTGGTACACACATGCACAGATAAGCGGATATGCTCCATGCTGAGATGGTAAACGCAGTCATCGCTGTCTTTATCGCTGCAGTGTGGGAGCTTCCCCATCCAGATGTGACACTAATGGCAACAGATGGGGGCAAGTCAAAACAATGGGAGACATTGAAGCTCCATTTTCCTATGCATATCCTTATACTATCGTAGACACAAGCCCTTATTGTTCCTATAGTTTTAAATGACCTAGGAAGGCATAAGCAGGAAATAATTGTACAAGAGGAAGCACAAACTAAGTCATCAACTTTTGTAAATGACTGAGCTAAAACAAGGCACCAATTTATAATGTAAACCACCAAAGTTTGTCCTAAGGTCACAATACTTTTGACACCAGTGAACTTAGATTGACTGCATTTCAAAAGTCAATCAAATAGAAAATAAGCCCATTTGTAAATGTTAATTCTGGTAAACAGTGTTATGTAAATACGGTAATGCTAATATATGTTTTTATTTCTTGAGCAGCAGTCGTCTGTTTCGCAAGAAGAATCCCCAGGAGGGCCAGGAGAAATCCAACAGTATCATCAATATACTGTGCACTGTCACACCCAGAAAGGTATGAACATCCTTGTTGTAAACCCATTCACTCACATACCAGAGCAAATACTTTGTCATAATTTGCTTTAAATAGCTGGGCTGACTGGTTCTAACTGCAAATGTACAATAACTACTTGCAGGAAATGTCACATAAAGACCTGCAGACAATAGAGAACATCAAATGGGATCCTCCGTTTCCCTACGACCCTGCCAGCGGTTGGAAGAAAAGCAGCATCAACGTCAAGAATTATGGACGAATGATCCACAGCTCCAAAGTTCGATTTCGCTTCCAACATTGCCAGGTTGGTAACACAATCAGTACCCGCAAACAAAGAGCTAAGGCGTTGGTCCTTTCTCGCGATGGCCAAGACGGTGCCCAGACCTGATCTCATGGTTCAGAGATAAAGTCATATCTCACAAAAGCGAAGAATGCCACCAGACTTATCATTCCCTTCTGTACTGACCCCATGTGCCTGTGTTTTGTATCTCTGGCTCTGTCTTACAGCAGTAAGACAGAGCCAGAGTCAGAGTAAGCAGTTTATAATAACTACACATTAATTTGCCATAATAAATAAATAACAAAACACTCAAACCAAACCAACTGACCAATGAACAAGTCAATAATAGGAAACGGAAGTAATGACGCATATAACACCGCAGGAATGCAAATTAGAAGAACAACAAAAACTCAAAACCCAAAAATTAAAATAAAAACATTGACCCAGCCTTTAAATGCCACACCAGCCCTGTCACCCACCACTGCAGTAAAAAGCCTGAAAAAAAAACAAAACAGGATGTACTTTGCGAGTCCCACATGTATTGTAACTCTTTGCGGTTGATATGAGGGTTGTTTGTGAATTGGGCAAAACATTTTTTTTCTCATTACCACCGCAGCCTGTGTCAGGGCACGCTTCTCTGCGCTACAGTTGTGAAAGACTGTTCAGAAAACCTCAGGGTAGAGAGTGTTCTTCTGATCCCAAAGCCTGATACGGGACGCTGCGGCTCCTCCAACGTGGGAACTGCAATTTGTCAGAGCGAGTGACACAACGGCCCTGTCAAAAACATGAAAGGAAAGATTGATATGAGGAATGTTCAGAGCGAGATAGTGACGAAACAAGCACAAAGTATTTAGGAGGAGAAAAGGAAATAAAAGGAAGTGGTAGATTTTTGGACATGTGGGTGATTCATTGGGATGAGCAATTAATGTGGTTCCCTAAATTACATGTGGGTCTATAGGAACAATGCAGACGTCATGTTGTAACAGTGGAACATTTAAGGACAGCGTGTTCTAAACAACAACACTGTCTGTGAAGTTCCTTGGCACTTTTTTATTACATAGACTATAAATGGCTGAGTAAGCAGAATTATAGTGTAAGTAAACAACTTATATGATAGCAAAAACTTGTCTCAGCTTCATTCTGTCAATAGGGCTGAGCGACATGGCAAACAGAAGAATACAAAACAAGCAAATGTCTTTTCAAAACACAAATAAAAAGGTTTTCACTATGATTTCATGGACATAAACAAGATATAGTCAGTGGCACTACCTTTTAACTCCAAAAAATAGCCAAATTTCTTCCTCCAAACCGCATGTTTTTACTGACAGAGGAGAGGCTGTAGACCTGTCCATTAAAAAACCCAAGCATATCATTAACAGTTTTATTTGAAAAGACTGATTCAGTTCAAATTTGGTTAAAATCGCTAATGCTTCCCGCATTTGCCGATCAGATCTACTAAAGTGGGACAAAAAACCCAAATCATGTTTCATTGTGCTCTTTGTGCAGCTGGGTGAAGTTATTTTAGACAATGGCCAACTCTTTATTCCCCTGGCAGTTTATTGTCTCATAAAAAGAGTTCAGCAGTTGATCTAACCTGTCTCCCCTGTGCCCTCAGGACATACATGACTGTTACCTGGACCTCTTCCAGACGCACCTCCATTTTGTGTCCAACAACACCACAGGCCTCACCTACCAGGTAACTATTCACTATCTCACATCCATTTTAAAAACATTTTTGTTACTCCTTTGGGCCATAGGTTTTATGTAATGCTATAATAGGCGAGACGTGCGTTCCCTGTCTACCACCTGTGTGTTAGTAAACAGAGAGTATGATCCCATACCTTCACCTGTCTCATAAAGTTGAAGCAGCATTAATCATCACTGCAATGAGTCTGTCTGGACAAAGTGAAATATCTCCAAGCGTGTGTATGTTAGTCAGGATATGCCGACGGTGAAGACAGCAAGCGCTCGTCCGTAAAGATGATTTCATCGTAAAACGACTTAATTACTTGAAACGTTGAAACGGAGCCGTCAAGCTTTCGTCAGCAACTATCAGGCCATAATACCTGAAGTTGAAGTAAGGACAAAATCTAGTATTTCTGAAAGATAGGCCACGAAATATTTAAAAACTAAAACATATCTGAAGCAGCGGTGCAAGAAACACAAATGTTCAAATTAATATTTTTAACATTACAGAGACAGAGTGGTAAGAGTAAAAAACTTCTAATCAAACATTTCTGAACTGGACTGAAAAGTAAAAGTATTCTTAATTATTATGACATCTACTCCTGAATAGACTGAGGGTTTTACTTTTAACACGTTCGTAGTTTGAGCAAACAAAAGTATACAAATAAAAACAGCTACAAAAAACCCCAAAAACTATTGAACAAAATTCAGCTCAATTTTGTATCAGAATCACTACTTTTGAAGCTTTATTAGATCTCAAAATCTGCGGGAAATACTTTTACTTTTTACTCTTTAAGTACATTTACCTTTACTTTTACTTGAGTATTTTTTGCTGTGGTATCTGTACTTTTACTTAAGGAACTGAGTACCGGTCCTTCTTCTACTACTGCGCAAGTAGAAGTAAAAGTATGCCATCTCAAAAACTATGTTTAAAATGTACCTGAGTACTACCCACTTCTAAGTTTCAGTTATTTTTAATTATCTTTTTGTTGAATTGCAGGGAACGCTTCCACTGAAGGAGCTCACAATATGCAACCTTCAACAGAACTGCAACCACAGCCAAGCCCAGGAATTCAGTTTTCAAATAAACGGTAAGGAATTTATGGTTACAGTATAATGGGTGTTGGCACAAAACACCGAAATACAACTAATTAAGGCATTTCATTAATTGGCAGTTGTCTAAATTATAAAAACAGGATAATCCACTCTTCAATGCATTGCATAGTTTCCCATGCAAAAGTCATCTAGTAAAAATCTATCTATATCACTCCTCCCTCTTCCCAGTACGATGAAAGAAAAATTTGTCCAAAACTTAAGCGGACGCATTTGCCAGCCGCTCTATTTCCGCTGTTGTCACATTCCAGTCACTTAAAGGTGCTGTGACCCCCTTCACCTCCTCTCAACCAAAAGACTAACTAGAATGGGGCCTCTCACCCTTGGTCACGGGGCCAGGGAAGCTCCATAGTGCTTTGCTTGTTAGACGACAGGTGCACTTCAGTGGGCCCAGCTGTCGCATACAAAGGACCAGATACCGCCCATAGCCGTGTCACCACCAATAATCTATGGCACATTCCCATATCGACTCAGGTTAATGCCTCAGAGTAACGCCACTTATCTTTTCAACTCCACCGAGGCTAAAATAATCCCAAACTGATTTATTATCATTAGAGATGAAAAGGTTATGGGTGTGGTGAACCAAGAGCTTTGATTCTGCATTGGGTTAACATTTAAAACCAGTGAAGTCAGGGGTTAAGGTGAATTACTATACAAATTCATTTTTTTGAAAGCATCTCACTTTCATCTAAGCCGTCTTGAAATCCGAACTGGTTCCAAATATTGACCTGCTTTGAGGATTACTTATTATTTGTAATATTTCCCAGATCTAGCTTGTTATTTCATGGCATTGTGTTTCAGGCTGAACTTACCACAGAGAGACTGATAACATTTTACACAGGAAGTATGACGAACTACTGAGTCAAGTAATAGATTTGATTTTTCCTGTGAGACCGCTGCTTCCTCTCACCAAGCTGAAAACGTGAATCAGCTGTCTACAGTGTGAGTTGGATGTGACGTAGAAAATGTGAACCAAATGTGTAGGAAACAAATACTCGGAAGTCCTCACATGGTTTTAATACCTACAGCTGAGAGTTACATAATGGATGTTAGTTAGTTTAAAGGCTTTGTCTCACTCAAATTCATTGCCAGTGTGGGAATAAGAGCCGGAATCGATCTAAAGTCAACAAACCAGTAGCAGTGGTTGCTTATAAAGTAGCAGCCCGTGGACTACGTTCTTAACAAGCACAACACAAAGCTTTGGTTATCTGTGCTGGTTATCTGAGGTATGTGTGGGGCGGACAAAGGGAGATTCCAGCTCTTTTCATGCAGCTCTGGCTCTCTGCTCTGAGGAAGCAAACTTTGAGAGGACATAGAGACGTGCCAAAAGCAACAGGTCATTGAGAGTATACAATAAAACCCAAGTTCACTAAATAAAAATCACCCTGCTGGATTTTACTTGCTTGCTGAACAGCTTGTAAACATTAAAGGGAGTGGGCCACTCAGAGGTTGAGATGTTAATCATTGCCTCTGTGGCCTTCGCAAGCCTCAGTGACACTTTCCCTTTTTGAACTTGTGCCCTTTGACCCCTGCAGGTGTAAGTCTCAATCCCATTATCGTCTACTGTGCAAACCAAGAAGAAATGGACCAGTGGTTTGGACTTCTGAAAGAAAACATTGAAGCAAATGGAGGAACTGCAATTGCACCAGAAAACTTCACAAGGGTCAAAGTAAGTGTGATATTTTTAATGTGAGTCTGGTATGTCTGCTGACCTGCACAAGTTCAACAGAGCCTCATGTTCAAACATGCTGTGCGTGTGGTCAGGTTTAATCCGCAGTGGATTAACAAAAACAGCTATGGCCTCCACAGCTGAGATAAAACAGGATGTGTATGAACATGTGTGTTTATGAGTCAAGTGGGTCAGTGCTGGCTCTCCCTGAGGGCTGAGCGCAGGGAGCGGCCAGTGCCCGTCACATCTGGGCCAAAGTGCTGACTCCACACACACAGGTGGGACGGGACTGATGAAACACAGAGACCTACATGTGTCACAACAATAGAAACCATGATGATGATGATGCACTATTTTCAGAAACACAAATCTACGTCTTCTGGAAAACACAGTGATGTCATCAACATGTGCAATGGCCTGATGGGGTAATAATGTGCTTTTTATGTACCTGTAGTTACACCAGGAGGAGAGTAAAGTCGGAAAAGAGGAGCTGAGGAACTCCATCAACAGGGAGCCTATCTACGAGTGGGAAGGCTCTCAGCGCGACAGCCTGGGCCCAATCACTTATGTGACCAAAGTCCGCCTGCAGCACCTCCCCTGTCAGGTATGGCCTCTGTTCTGTTAGGTCAAGTACTATTCACCTTTTATGATAAAAATGGACCGGTCTGTCTAGTGAAACTTGTGATGCATAGCTTAAAAGTCTGGGAATAAAATTTTAAAAAAATCTTTTAATCTTGGTGACTCATGAAATTACTTCAGTAGAAGTATAAAAGGGCGTGGATATTTTGACACCATTTTTCTTGTGCAAGACAGTGTAAACATATTAATTTTTCTGACTTCTGGACTGGCAAAAACGCAAAAACATAATACTGCTTCCAAAAGTTCCCAGAGCAGCCAAACTGAAACAGCAGTCATGACAGAGCCGTCGGGAGCCTGTGGCTAATATTGTGTGAGAAATAGCGGCAGCTCCATTGAAGTTGGTGAGATTTAGAGGCTGGGTGTGTGAGAGGCACTGCTCACCTCACAGCTGGAATGTCAGCTGTCCATCTGACACGCCCAATGAGCAGGACACCACAGCACCTTTAAATGACTCGTGCAACTGCAGCACTCAATTAATAAAACAAAAACTTACACGAGTGCAACTAATGATCTATTTAATTTTATTTTTACAGATTTGTTTTACTGTTTAGGCACATTTGCAAAGATTTTTAATCGTATGTTAATTGAATAGAATGAACTGCTATTGGTATGAGCATGTAAATACAGGAATTCAAAAGCTGATCAAATGTTGTGTCAACAGGAACAAAGTGACAGACTTCTAGTGATGTACACGTCCACACTGATCATCCTCTCAGAAGAGAAAGATGGCCTGTTCTACAAGGTATCACTCGTCCCACTTATATTACCTTTTAAATACAGTCACTGTGTTTTGTTGCATTTAACTTTTCCAATACCAAAAAATCATGTTCGGTCCCATTTCTAATTACAGGGAAAGCTTCCTCTGAACATGGTTACTGTGACCACTCCCTGTCAAGACGTCAAGCCCAACACATTTATGATTGAAGGTAAATACAGTGAGCAGCCACACTGCACTCTGACGCACTGTTAGTCCACAAGTTAAAGGGGTTTGAATGAGCAGATTTCTTATGCATGCTTTAACCTAAGGGTTTTTTCACATTGCGTCACAATATGAACCCCACATGAATGAATCTGTTTTATCCCCAATGAATGCCACACTGACTTTAGCACATTCCTCTGAACAAATGGACCAATTGACAGCCTTTGTGTCTGTGCTCTGTTTCAGGCAAACTGATCAACCCCATAGTGGTTTCCTGCCTGGACAGGAGTGAGTTTTGTGACTGGATACAGCATTTCAAAGCTGCTGATGTCCCAGTTCTCAGCCCCCCTCCCCCTGTATATGACATCATCTACACTCCGACACAAAAAGAGGTGAGTTGAGAATGAATGGTAAAATATGTATTATTGTTTCTTTATTTACTATTAACATTATGTATTATATGTATTTGCTTTCAGGGTCCACAGATTGACAGGTGGAGTGGAAACAGCCAAGATAAGAAGGACTCTCTGAGGTTCAGCCAGAGTGGACGAACTTCTCAAAACATCCCATTCCCAATACAAGAAGACAACCCTCTTTCTCCGGGATACGCAGAGCCCCTTTGTGTGAGTAAACAGGCATAAGACTTTCAGGACAAGGTAGCACTAAGTCTACTTTGTTTTGGTAACTGGATTGCAATGCTTTACCAGGCCAAGTTAACTATTAAAGAAGGTCGGCCTGCTCTTGTTACAACACAGAGGCTGAGGGTGTTTTTGCTGTGCAGAATCTCTGGATGAAAATAAAAGCCAATATCTGAAATAAAGCAAGATGAAAATAGCTTTGATGCTGATTCATCAGAAAACTTTGCTTGTTAGCGTTACTGCATTATCAGGACTTTGTACTCCCTGAGCAAAGTTGTTTAGTGGGCCAAGTGCCTATATAATTACTTTTGAGAAAAGCTCTCTGCCTCAAAAAACATGTTATTGGGTTATGGTTAGGAGAGTCCAACCAGAACCAACACCTTCCTGAATTAGACTAATATACTAAGTGTATTTATTTACTTATTTAATGACTTCCTTTATATTCAAGGTCACTACAAATAATAAACAGAACAGAACTGAAACAAACATGAAATGAACAGAAGAACTCATTAGCTTCTTTCCGTGAAATTTAGGCAAACATTTTTGGCACTAATGAACCATTTTAAACCATACTGACTGACAGCCGTGCATTTTGCTTCACAGTACTCCAGCCGGCCCTCGTCAATTGAAACTGCTCGCTATGGTAGTCGAAACAACAGTGTGTCATCCCACACGCGGCCCCCTTCCCTGCGCTACTCCTCCCCTCAGCGTGGCTCCTACCTCCAGCCTAGCGAGACCTCTGCACTGTACAGCACGCCATACTCTGCCAAAATGCACCCACACCCACAGCGCCTGGAGAAAGCCCCACTCGTAAAGGTAATTTAGTCCGTCTCCTAATTCGATTACCAAATATTCTTCCAGACGGAGGACGGATCATGTGCACTGAGACTAAAATAGATGCTACTTGTAGAGGCATGAGGTGAATTTAAACCTTACTGTACAATACTGATGATAAGTGGTGGAAAGTTATAAAGTACTAACGTAAAAGTACTGCAAGTATTTTTTAGGTATCTATTCTTTGCTTTCTTCTACTTCTACTTACAAATGTTTGAAAAGTTAAGTACTCGTCTATATGGTTGAAGACCTGCTGAAATGGCCCAGGGTTATTGAGTTAATATATACATAAAAGTGACTACTAGATACATGTAGTTATTGATTCTCAACACAAACATTTACCACTTTAACAGTTCCCAAAATCTTTCATTTCATTCATTTTTCAACTGGTTCTTCAATACTTTTATTTGCTTAGTAAGTAGATTTTTAATGTATTTTTTACTTCTACTTGAGTAATTATTTTTATCCTATTTGTTTTTTTTACTTAAGTAACAAAACGGAGTACTTCTTCTACCACTGTTGATGACCAAATAACTAACTCAATACTTTTGCTATTTTTCTGATCAGTCGAACAGCTGGAGCACCCCTCAGAATTCCTACAACTGCTCAATCAGCTCAAACCAAAGGCATTCAGACTTGTGTGCCCCCCGCCAGCCCCTGTCACCCCTGTACGACGAGCCCTGCACCCCTGAGATCTACTCCCTGGAAGAGGCACTACCAACGGTAAGTGGGCCAAAGACACTAGATCCACAGCCTCACTTTACATGGTACATGGCTGCTGGTCTGACATCCAGCACTGCCAAGACACCACAGATACCTAATGCTAAAGCAACTGTGAAATGCACAAAATGCACATAATCAAACAGGGCAACACATGAACTCAATAATGTAAAGGAACATGGACAATTTTGGTTTTCCTCACAACTCAAGTAGCTTTTAGGAGATATTTACAGTTACAAAGAGATTTATGATTTTTTCTTTCATTTCATTATACATTTTTTCATTTTTTTTATTTCATTTTCATTATTGTACTACTACAAAATAGATACTTCTTACAAATCTCAGTACTTTGCAGGCCAAATTAAATCCACACAGCAGCCAAGTTTGGGAGAGGAGCAGTGAATCACAATTTCACTAAAATAGTATCTCATCACAAGGATCACATCACAAATACATTTCGCCATATCATGAACCTAAAAACTGATATCATCTTTGTTCCCTATAGCATGAAACTTGGCAGGAGCCCACGCACAGTCACCAGCAGCCCCCACAGCTCGGCCCTTCCTCATTCCAGCTCAGGACCCCTCCGATGGGCCGCCGCTGCAGAAGGAGCCTGGTCTTGACTAACCCCCAGGGACACGCTCTGGGGCTGGAGATGGAGCCGCCCCAGAGCCAAGCGGAGAGGAGGGCAGAGGCGGTGTCCAGACTCAAGCTGCTGCCAATGCCCAACCACGTCCAAGAGCAGGTGAGAAGCACAAAGAGACTCATGTCCCAGGACGCTCCAGTTTCGGGAATGCAGTAGAGCAGCTATAGTGTATGTAAACACTAGCTCTGCAGGCAGTATTTTAACAGATGCCAGAAATGAAAGAAGTATTTGAAGTAATACGTGCAATATTTGTTTGGTTGTTCACAGGAAGTAACTTTGTTATGTTATGACATTTTTTGACAGACTCTTCCTCCTTTAAACGCAGCGATGAACACTTCTCAGATGTCTTGTGGTTACTCACCAGGTAAGAACCAAAGGAATGCAGTAATAAAACAATCTCGTTTGTACATGTGTGCAGGCTATAAATACTCACATACAATTGACAGCCCATGCTTAAACGTGTTGTCAGCTGTAAAATCTCTTTCTACAAAGTGACAAAAATGGCAGTTTCAAACCCATTTTAAAATGAGCAGCTGAGAGCCAAAGTCTTGTACTGGAATAACAACAGCTATCTCTGACAGTAGTAAGCCTCCAGACAGGGCACATCATATTTTATTTTGATAGACAACAGACGATAGCCACAATAGTCCAAGATCATATTTCCTAACAAGTTGTATTTAGAAACTCTGCCATGCTCCTGACTAAATACAACCAAGGGCACAGCATTGCAGCAAACATTATACCTATATTAAACACTGGAATCAATGACCCCAACAACAGGTTAGACTTCAGAGGCTGCACCTCACAAAGTACAGGAAATGTGCAAATGTGCCAATGAAACATAGCTCAATGCGGCATGAAATAGGCCCCACAGGGAAGCTTAATGTAAGAGAACACTGCACCATAAATGGGATTTTTTCCAGGACATTGATGGACAGCACACAGCTGGACAGGGGTTACTCTACATATATATTATTATAAACAGACTATAGCAGATTGATTTACTTAAAGGTCCTATGTTAAGCAAAATTGACTCTTGTGAGCGTTTAGCCATGTTATGAAGTGGAACAGTGTTTCCTGTTAGAGAAAATAATTAAATATGCAGGGTTTGTGTGTTAAGCATGTGTGAATGAAACAAAACAAAACTCACTGTTATAACATAGATAAGAAAATTGCGTAATATGGGCCTTCTAAATATTAGATGTGTATTGCTTTCATCTATGTATTAACATCACTACGTTTTAGCCTACAAACTGGCAAGTAAAACCAGTAACCAGCAATATGTACCACAACTAGGAAAAAGGTGTAAATATTATACATATGAAGTTGTCTGTTTCAAGGCCAAAATGTTATAACACAGCCTGTACCTTTCTACATTTACTGCCTAATCTTGGCATATTGTGTATTTGTATATAATGTAATGGTGGTGCACATCTAAAGCGCCCACCTCTTATCTGGGTTTGTCGTTGCACCCCGATGAAGGCTGCATATGCATATGCAAAGAGAATATATGCTTTTAACTTTTTTAAACAGACGGAGTGCCTTATTTTTTAATTAATTAATTTATTTGTCTGATTTTCTATATGCATTTTTGAGATTTTACCCTACAGACACCTACTTAAATATTTTCAAGTTAAAAAGCCCTCTCCAAACAGCACCTGTCTACAGTTTTGAACTGTACATGTGACCACACAACCCTACTCATTGTTTTTTGTAACTTCCTTTTACACACTTTCAAAGAGGAAACCACTTGCTACTCTCGCTCTAGACTGTGGTTTTAAGAGGCAGTTAACATATGTAAAAATAAAAGGAAGTCCATACTAAATTCTGCACTACTTGTTGCTTCACTGGTATTTTGTGAAAATGAGACCAGTTTATTTTACATTTCTCAAGTATAAAGTTGAGTGAGCGAAGTGATGGCTATTATTATAGATGGACATAGATACAATTGCAGGTGGAGCTGTGATGGCATGTGACTGTACTGGTTTTACAGACAGATTAGATGTTGGGACAAGGCCAATCAGAGCAAAGGTTCACAGATATTAGGGAGTTAGGAAGAGGTTTAAATGTTTCAATAGACTTTGAAACTAAACATATGAATCCTTTCTTTCCTCCAGGTCGGCATTCGTACCTTGAACCGACAGACCCAGATGACCAGGAACTCGACTATGACAACATTTGGGAGTTTAACTGCGATCCCGGGATGATTCAGCCCATGTCTGGCATTTCAACACACTGGACGGGATTAGAGTATGGGGCCAGGGGCCTTGGTGCCATGGCGACACAGCAGAGATGGTCATAAAGCTGAACAAAAGGTCGGCACTCGTTTGGACGTGTGCTAACAGCAGATCCCTATCATATCAGATCTCAATGTCTATCAGAGACTTTAACAGTGGGTCTATACTGTCTGTACCAACCACTCCAAAGGAATCACAAGACTGTTGTGTTAATAAGGACTGAGGAATGTGACAGGGACAATTAAACATTACAATTAGAAATGGGAGGAGAGCTCCTTGTGTAGCACGTTTAAATGGTTTGTAGCATCAACACCTTCCTGGAGAGTGAATGACTGTATAAAACTTTAGTTCATAATATTTATACTGTTTTCTAATATGCTGTTATGGTTAAATAGTAGCTTAACAATACTGTAAAATGCATTCCAAATGGCATAGAAAATGGCTGTATATTTTGTAAATAATGTAAATGTGACATTTTATTTTATTTTCTAAAGCTGACAATGCTAAAAGATGTTACAGTCTGTGGTAAAGGTGTGGCTTATGTTGTTGTAATGTTTGGAATGTTTGAAGTGCTTATTTATACTTAAAATAAAAGTGGAGACTTAAACCAATTCATTCATCAGTGTTTTCATTCAGATCTATCTTCAGATCATCACCTGGTAGTACTTGCCAATTAAAGTTCATTAAAGTCACATTGCCTTAGCCATAACTGTAAAAAAACAACAAAACTGCAACCAACTGAAGACTCCTAGTAGTTTTAAATATGGTTGTTTCAAATGATTCTAAATATTAAGGCAAATTTATTCAAGTACGACAACTTTAATTGAAAAATATTTATTAACTAAATGCAGAATGTAAAACATATTTTGCTTAGGGTTCTTATTGGTCTTCATACGAAAACATCTGTTTCAGTACTTTTTATACCACTTTTAACTGAGGTGAGCTGAGAATCTCGAGTTATTTGACATTGCCATCTGGTGGTAAATTAGTATAACGCAAGCCAGAACATCTCCAGGTTTTTTTCTTAAATTGCAATAGATATGTGAGAAAACAAGACCATAATTAAAACTAAAATAAAAAAATAATAAATAGGCTAAATAAAAATATAAAATTAAAAAGTACTTGTAGTAGTACTTGTACTTGGAGCACTATGTAGATGACCGGATATAGTTGCAACTCTAAAGCAGTTCAGAAGATTCAGGTTTATGTTATAATCCGGAGTTATAGCGCCCTCTTGTGTTTATTTCATAGGTGACATGTTTCCAGTGACACCAAACAGATGCGATGACACAAAAAAATAGCATCCAACTTTTATTAATTGGCTTAGACCTATATACAGTAAACTTAATTCAAGAAAATAGAAGTGTTGACTGGCACAAAAGAAGTCCCCTTAAGTGTGACTTTCAGTTTAGTTTTGTCATAAATGTGAGCAAATGTATCCGTTTCATTGTGTCATTGTTTTATCATTTCATGAAACCAAACATGCTCAAACAACAAATTCAAATTGTTGAAACTCACTGTGTTTGCACTTGCCAAATTTCACAAGACAACTCAGTACACGTCAGACTTGCCATAGACAGACGCTCGTAAAGACATCACCATCTCCTCTTTGGTCATCTAACGCTCGCTCTCGTAATCTCATCCAAATAATCCCTTTTTAGTCAGAAGTAATGTTTTTTTCTTTACATAACAAAATTATGACAATGTACAAAAATTAAGTATCTGTGCATAATTTTGTCATTGATTCAAGAAGAACCGAGAGCTTTGAGGTTGGGTTTCTTCTCCCCGGGCGTAGTGTCTCCTTTGACGTACTTACGCAGATACCGGATAGCTGACAGAGCACTTACATTCGCCAAAAGAACTGCATGGTAATCAGACAATAGTGTTAACTGCCTTACTAAATATAAACACAACACTGAGTCCAGTGGCAATAAGATCTGTTGTTGTTATCATGAGATACATACCAGCCTTCCAGGCGTCTCCGACTTGTGGGTTAGCGGTCTTCAGCACCCAGGATGCAAAAGCAATGCAAATAAGGCACATGTCTGACTGTTTGAAAGGAAGCAGGGGCGCATCCAAATCTGTAAACAAAAGGTTATGTGTAAAATGGGTGAAAATAACCTAAATAATGTTGTAATTTTACACAAATATAATGGGAAACACTTTATAAGAAGCAATTTAACAAGCCTTCTTAAGAAGCCATATTTCAGCCACTTCCCTCTGGCAGGAGGCTGCGGTCCATTAGGACCAGAACCTCTCGTCATAAGAACAGTTTCTTCTCCTCTGCTGTTTGTCTCATGAAAACTTTATAATATCTGCACTAAACTGGACACTTTATAACACTGGTCACCTTAATAACCCATGTTGCACTGTTGTTCTGATGCTGCTGTTGTATATATTTTCTACCTCCTAAGTATTTGATTTTATTTTTAAGCATATCTTTTTTAACTTTATGCATGCCCTTATTTGTATTTGTATTTATTCATTGTGTGTTTTTTTGTGTAATTTTATGTGCACTTTATCACGGAAATAAGTTCCTAGTCTGCGAGCTGTGCTCACTGACAATGGCAATAAAATTTATTCCGATTCTTCTGATTCTGATTAATAAAGCATGAACAAAGACTTAATTCATAATGAACAAATAGTTTATTTAAAATTATTAAGAATAGTAATAGCTTTCTTAGGAGTTGCCCTAAATCCTGGCCATAATCTGAGCATTAAGCCTGAGTAATTGTTAATAAACTCTTAATTTAGTCTTTGTTCATCCATTTTGTGGTACCACATAATGCCACCAACCAGACAACAGTTAGTTGGACAGCTGCTCCATCATAAGGTGTCTGACCATTGGGGGAACATAACAAAGTAAAAGTAGTAAAGTATAGTACTCAATTACAAATTTTACGTATCAGTACTTTTCTGTACTTACATTTTGCAGTAAATACTTTTTACTTTTACTTGACTACATTTGAGAGCAGGTATATGTACTTTCTACTCCACTACATTTTTTAAATGGACTGAAAATTCAAAGATTTTTTTGTTATTCTCTGAGACTTGCTGAAAAGGCCTAGGGGTTTATTTGTAACACATTCGTAGTTTGTAAAAATATACAAATAAAAACAGCTAAAAAATTTTTTTTTTTGTTACAAAATTCAGCACTCTTCAACAAAATCAGTACAGAGCTTTATTAAATCTCAGAATCAGCATGAAAAACATTTTTATGTTTGAGCTTTAAGTCACGTTATAATGTTGTGACCTGAACAAAAACCTAGAGCTGTGTTTTGGTTAATTCACACATGTTTGAGTAACCCTTTGTTATTACTCTGTCTACATCTGTCAAAGCTCAAAATGCTCTGTTCCACCTTGTGATGTCACAAAGTGGTAGTTTTCAAGTTAACAACTACTTTTGCTTTTGTTCCGTAGATTGGCAATTCCAGGGCTAAAATCATCCAAGAAAAAACTCAAAAGTAAAAGTATCACATGAAAAAAATCTACTTAACTAAAACCATTAAAGTACCTGTTTACTTGAAGAGTAAAAAAAAGTTTGTGGAGATTTTGAGATCTAATGAATCTTCAAATGTACTGATTTTGAAAAAGAATTGTGCTGAATTTGGTTCAATAGAAACAACTGAATTCAGATTTTTTCCTAGTGTTTTTTATTGGTATATTTTAGTTTGCTCTAATTATGAACGTGTTAAAAAATAAACCCTTCAGCCTTTTTAGCAGGTCTCAAACAAGAATAAAAATACTTACCTTTCAGTCCTGTTTGAAAATGTAGTGGAGTAGAAAGTACAGATACCTGCTCTCAAATGTAGTGTAAAAGTAAGAAATGTCCACTTTAAAATTGAATTAAGTAAAGTACAGATACCTAAAAATATTTACTTAAGTGCAATACTTTACTACTTTTATTTTGTTACATTACAGCACTGGTAGTGTGTGACTGTAAAATTGTAGATATGTACTTACTTGGATTGGCCACAGCAGTTTGCAGATTCTCATATATTAGAGGTTGTTGTAGTCTGCTGAGGATCTGGTCATCAAAGTTGCACAGAACAGAATCTGGAAACATTAAGTCTTGATTTCCCAAGAGAGTGACGGGCATTGCTTTTACATGGCATGTCCTTGAGTGTTGTTTTAGAGGTCTAACAGCCAAAGCATTTGTTGAGATATTTTTGTTTGTATTTTTATTTCCAGTTAAATTAATATTTCTAAATGAGAAAGTGGTCTTGAAAAAGTCTTCTTTTAGGTCACGGTCTGTGTAGAAATTCTCATATGCATCAGTGACGATATCGTTTGAGCTTGGTTTACGAGTGAACCGTGTAACTACTCGGATCGGAGCACGCTCTGGACCATCCTCTTCATCAGACTCGGAGGAGGAATTATCAGACGATGAGACGAGGAAATAATCGTAACCATCATGAAACTTCACTTTTGATTTTGATGATCGGGAACATGAAAAAATAGGCACCAGCTCAGGTTTGCTTTCCTCTGTGTAGAAGAAGGTGTCTGTGTCAAACTCCGAGAAGAAATGATCATAGTTTTCAGACACCGAATCACCATTGGTAAAATTATCAACTATATCTTCCATTGGAGACTCTAGACTGGAATCGGGCTGGTTTTCACTAAAGAAATAACTGTATATATCAGAAATAGAAAATCTGAAGTTTTCAATAATAGAGGAGCGTTTGGGATCCCCATTCGGCACAGGGTCTTCTGGAAGGTAACCCATATCTTTACATGCATCTTTATCAAATGGTTTTAGTGTAGAACGGCTGTTACAACTGTTGCTAAAAATCTCTTCTTCAAGTGATCGAAGATTTTGCACACTAATTTTTTTGGACATCCTTTTTAAACCCCTCTGAACACCTGGACTAATTATGGGTCCAGAAATGTCATTTAGAGCTATCTTATCGTTATAATTCTTTTCTGGAGGTAGGCTCGCTGGGACTGGCTCATTCTCCCACAGGACATTTCTTGATGATGTTTCACTTTTAAAACCATTACTCAAATTACTGTCTACTGGACCTGGGATGCTAGGTTGTGCATTCTTACAATCTTGACGAAGTTTTTTGTCTTCTGTCTGAGTACAGCAGACCAAGTCAGACAGAGCAAAGCAGTCAGGGTCATCCACTTCCTGCAAAGATGGGAGGAAACTGGATGGGGCTTTGTTCTCTTTTCGTAACCCCAAAATATCATTTATTGTCAACTTTTCCATTTCTTTCCAAAACGAGGACATGGCAAACACTGAGTGGTCTGATTTTAATACAGGTTCAGTCAGTTTCTCTGATTCACAATTTGTCACTGCAACCTCTACCTCATCCCAACATGGCTCCTCAGCATTATCTGATACATGCTGACTACTTCTCTGCAAATCAATTTTTCCATCCTTACTAATAACTTGTAAACTTCCTTCTGACAAACTTGGACCATCCTGACAAAGAACAGAGCATTCCAAAGTCTGTAAGATATTTTCATTTGGCAGAGGCTCAGTTTCTGGTGTATGACAAGAAGATAGTGTAGAGAATGATGTGGACCGTGACTGGTTCTCCAAAAATCCTTGTAACTCACTAATTTGATCCATATTCCTCCTTGCGATAAGATTTCCTTCAACTGACTCCTGTGGTGCTTCAGTCTCACATAGTTCAGTGATTTCATGGTTTGGTGATAAATCTTGGTTTACACTATTTTCAATAAGACACACAGCTTTTTGCATGTTGCCATCCATAAATAGGTTACAGGTGAGTGGAGTTATCTTATGTAATGCTGTACTAGTTTCCTCGGATGCCGTGCAAGCGCTTCGAGAGTCGTGATGTCTTGTTTTGTCATCAAGGAGATCTGTTACAGTTACAGTAGAAATACTCATAGCCGTTTTATTTGGTGGAGGTGTCATGTTTTCCACCCTATGACTACTTTGGTGTGCAATGAGACGCGGGGTTTCCAGCTGCTCGTGGGGTCCGATCTCTCTTTGACGCGTCAAGACTTTCTTGGATTCAGCCTCCTCACGCATGACCAACTGAACATTGGATCCTCTGTCGATTTGGCTCGGAGTCGGTCTGCGATCATTTGACTCAGCGCATGGGAAAATAGAATCGGGTATTGATTTGACCTTGTTTCTAGAAGTGTCAGTGGGTGCAACACTTTCCACATGGATTGCACTGAGTTTAATGTCTTCCTTTGGTGTAGTCATCTCGTTACAAACTGAGAAACCTCCATTCATTTTTCCACTATACTTAACTAAGTCGTCTTTCACTTCATGATCAGTCCATATTTTTGTCAAAGTTGGACCATAATTAGCTTGTGTCAACACGCTTTGGTATTGACTGTGTCTTGGGTTAGGCTGATTATCTTTAGCCTCCACTCCGGCTGGGAGGCTACTGCTGAGCGTATACTGACCCAAAGGAGGCATGAAACTACATTTTAGATGCTGATGTTTCAAGCCAGACCAATTACAAAAGCATGGGTCTATGGCTCGTCTCCATGTAAACAGCTCATCTTCAGAGTCGTACAGCCTGTCACATGTGAACAGATTCTCTACAGGTTCAACACTGAGTCTGCGCTTCTTTCTTCTCTTTCTTTTTACAGAGGTGCAGGGTGATGACTCCTTGCTCAGTGGTTTGTGGGTGCTGTCTGTGTCCGACTGTGAGACTTGGGTACTTTTCTCCTCTGTCCATTTACCGTTCACTACTGGACTCTGATGAATACTCAAATCTGATGTTTTCTTGTGAGCTGAGTCATCTTTTTCATTACATATGCGTGTTTCTTTACCCATGTTTGTTGCTTTGCTTGAATGAGGAGTAAATTTGTTGACCTTGTTTACAGGGTCATGCTCATTTGCTGTGTTTTCTGAGCTGGATTCAATGTAGAGTTGTGTTTTAAGGTAAGGATGCCTTATGTAAAGACTGGTGGAGGATTCAGAGCTAGAATCGTCTGTTCTTACAGAGTATGTATTACGGGGGGTGCTGACAGCTCTCGTGGTCTTTATGCCAGTAGCTGCTTTTGGGATATTTTTTGGCAACGCATGGCCATTACATCTGGCTGATAGCCCACCTCCCCTCAGCTCTCCCTGCACTGCTCTGTTTTGCATAGATCTCTCTTGACCCTGCTCACCTGTTCTCTTACTATCGGAGGAGCTTTTCATCTGCTCAAAGAACATATTGACAGACTGCAGGTGAATGTCTTCCTCGCTGCCAGACAGAACACTCTCTATCCCCCTTGAGCTGTGTCTGCCTGGGCACAGCTCCTCAGCAGGACCCTCACAAGGAGAACCAGCCGGCTCATCCTCCTCCAGGAGACCCACGGTGTTTAAAAATCACTTTTCTGAACCTTCTTTGCAAAGAGCGCTAAGTCGTCCATGTCGCTCATCCCAGAGTCCTCCAGACCAGCAAGAGAAGGAGGAAGTACATTACACTCCTCACACTGAGTAAAGAAGCACTCCCAATCCCGGTCACTTATGTCCACACTGAATTCAAATTCGTCCATTTTCGAGGGTCATCTATGAAAGAAATTATATATATATACATATATATATATATATATATATATATATATATATATATATATATATAATATATATGAACAAAAGACAGTTATATATCATTGTAAAGAACTGTAATCAATTTTTAAAAATAAAAATAGCAAAACAACAAATAACATAGGCAATGAATAACATTATAAAATATGTATATTATTATTAAATGGTAAATATTTAAGCATATATACAATATAAACTGTCTAATGTAACAGCAAGCTATTTCATTGTGTATAAATTACAAAGCAGCCACAAACATACAGTCATATCTTGCTCTGTTCTACAGGTGTCCTACCTGTTGGGTCTCCTGTGGGTCTTAGTCTGTGCAGTGCGTCTCCGTAGCCCCATGTTGGCTGTCCTCTGCTGGTTGCCCTCGCGCACGAGCAGGCCCCATGATTAGATAAATATAGAGCGGTGCTTGTGATCACGTAATACACGCAATGTTCTCACCGAGCTATCTCCCACAGAGGCATCCTGTTTCAGCTCTTTAAATATAGATTTCACACCAATCAACTGCCACAAGTGTTACGCAACACACACTTTCTGATTGTTATTTATATTTGACCTAAATTTTTACAAACTTTTTTTTTTTTAACTTTTACTTTCTGAATCAAATGTGATCATGATCAGTAAGGTTGGTTTTGCAGATATGTATGTGCTTGTCAGTTGATAGCTTACCATTTAGTCCTGAAAGTTGATCTTGATGTTGGTCTTTCCAGAGTCCGTTCCAGAGTCCCACATGGATTAAACAGGAGCCACACAATGACAGAACAACCTGGATGACATTTATAATTGTAAGGTGATTACCAAGTCATTCAGCACACACACAAAAAAAAAAACAGCCCACCAGCGTCACCACAATGACGTCTCATTTTGAATATTTTTGCTCTGTATTGTGATACAAATGACAAAATTGTTTGCTGCTTTTATTTTCCTATTAATATGGACACAAGCAGCTTTTTACAAAAACAATTCATGTGTTTATTAAACATCAAAAACAATTCTCTTGGTGTAGTCTTTAATCAGTGCCCCATTGTCTACCGGGTCTGATTTGCATTTTAATCTGCCTCATTCATAACATGACACCAGAAGCTCACAAATATTATTGCAACAAATAAAAGATCATTATGTTCTTAGCCTTCTTTAATGACAGGCCAGATGCCAGGCAGATGCCAAGGCTTATTTTCTGCTTAAGAGTGCAATCTACAATTAGTGAAGTCTGCTTATCTGAGGTGAGATTGGGTCTTTGTTTGGGGCTATCAGAAGGACTTAGTAAAGACAATGTGATTACAGGGCCCTCTTCGCTCTTGAGATGTCACTGACACTGAAGATACAGAGATAACCTATCGGGCTTGATCTCATTAGGAGCTGTTAAACTGCCCTAACAGATGCCTAATGTAGATCAACAGACACAAATAAACAATCAGTCAGAGGAGGAATTAGTGTGAATATAAAATCATGATGATAAAAGCCCATCAGTGCAGCTCAGAGCTGTAGCTCATATCTGCAACATCTGCAGTCTTCACCAATACAATAAAATAGAGATGTTTCAGAGGACTTCACCTTACAGTGAGCTACAATAGAGCATAACTCTAAAGTGAACTGTGGTACCAAAGCCTTACTGCTGCAGTGGTTTGGGGTCCCTCTGCTGCCCCAAAATCAGCATTTTCTGCCTCAACACTTTCACATGCTGTAACTACTCATTATGGGTCTCATTTTCATTACTATAGATATTTATGAGAAAACATAGTCTCTAATTAGCCAAACCACAGCCCGGGCTGTGTGCCCAAGAGGGCTCTCCCAATTCACGAGCTGTGATAAAAGGACAGGCCCGGGCCTGTGAGGCTGCACCTGGGGCACAGCTTTGACTGGGGTGGGATTCTGTTTCCATCAACAGGATTAGCCACTCGTGAGTCAGGTTTGGAGTTAAGATCAGGCACTGTTTGGACTGCTTCACTGCAGCTAATGTGAGAACATTTCATCCTAATTGTGGACTATGTCAGCTCCGCCAACTGAGCGTTGATTAAACAAAGCCCAGTAAACACACATTCAGAGTTTGAACAGAGGAGAGCTTGTGTTTGGGCCTGTTACCAAGCATCCTGCCTGGTGGCATCTTTTGTGTCAGCAGGGCCCAAATTTAATTATGGCAAACTAAAGCCTAAAAACAGAAAACAGAAGACAATGATTCTTGTTACAGATCACAATACAGTTTAAACATTGACCAATGCCACACAAGTTGATGAGTCTCACACTTAAGAGAAGAGAGCACGAGGGGACATGGTGATAAGTCATTTCTCATTCCAAGTGAAACTCATTTAGTTCCACAGAATCGAAATAAAAACTATGTGGACCACACAGGTAAATTAAATCAGTGATCATTATAAAACAGCCCTAGACTTCTTTTTGGGACCCCTAGCTTGGGAATTACTGAAACAGAGTAGCCTTTGTCACTCTGTAGAATTAAAATGCAATTTTGTTTACAATGATTATTTATATCCATAAGGTAAACTGGGCATGTGGCTTAGCCCAGTGTTAAAAGCATGGTTTACCTTTTGAACCCAGGTATTTAAGCAGGAGGCCTGGCTGGATCAGAATACTGAAAAGTGGCAGCCGCAGTTGACATGAGATTCCCGCAGAGGCAGAGAGCGCCTGCAGCACCTCGGGAGGATTAAGGGCCTGACAATGGTGAGATTTGATCAGACACACCAACAAAACATCATTGTCTTCTCCTCAAACCGTCTCACTCTCAGATATCACTGCACCGACTGTTTGACTTCATGTCTAATCTGCCACGTCTGCTCCACACAGAGCTTTGGAACAAAGTTGTTACTCCAAAAGATTGTCCATCCCGCCTCAAAGCACGTGTCACAGCAGACATAGTTTCATTTTGCTAACATCATCCGAAGTAGTAGCCACTTATGTATGTAGCCAAGTAAAATAATCTAAATTGTAAAAAATAAGCCTACAACCTATCTTTATAATTAATCTACATTTTTGCTGAAAATTAATGAGGGGACACTAACCGCATTTTTGGGGGTCCAGCCCAAACAGAGCGTCCAGCATCCAGCGAAAAGTACTACAGTACCCACAATCCTCCACAAGATGGCGACCAACAACCACCATCCGTCCGCGCCACAGACGCAAAACGGTTCCGCGTTTCAGCGTCATCACCATGGTAACCACCTGACTGCTTTGCTCTGTGTTCAAGTCACACAGTGAGAAATGAACTGTGAACATGTGATAGCTGCTGTTACAACAGTTTTTAAACAAAAATAAATAAATTAATAACAAAAAAAAAATAAAAATAAAAATGTATATATATATATATATATATATATATATATATATATATATATATATATATATATATATATATATATATATATATATATATATATATATATATATATATTATATATATATATATATATATATTACTATATATATTACTTATATTATTATTATTATTATTATATTATATTATTATTATTATTATTATTATTATGTATGTTATATTTGTACAATTGTAATATTTATGTTAATCTATATTGCATTATTTTATTGTAAACAGTCCAGTTACACATTAACTGGTCACTGGTCCTTTATCACAGACAGCGGGTTGCATATTTCTTTTTTCCAGTCCTAAGGCATTCCCACCACCCTGTTTGACCCACTTTGGATTCTCAGTATGAAAGCTGAAGTTGTTCTGGAGGCAGTGGTGCTGAGGGAGGGCGGTCGACGCGTGACTCCAGCGCAGGGCCCGAGGTGTGGGGTGACCTTGGCTGACACCCCCCTGTCTCTGGTTACTGTCTGTCCCTGCAGCCGTCAGGGGGACAACTATCAGTGTCCTCTCAACAGCTGACATTTGTCTACAATGGCACAAAATATTCTAGTATTAACTTAAATTATGCAAGTATGTTGGCATATATAGGGGAAGTCCATTCTGACTGGACATATTCCTCTCAACTGGAAATGGCTAATATGGAGAAGCAAAAATGAATACTAATTTGATTTGTTGTTTAATATATTTTCATTTTTATTGATGGCCATTTCTGACACAAAAGCATATTATGAAGGAATTCCTTGGACCATTTGCATTTTCTCTTCATATGTCTCCATCGTCCCCTTGTTCCCATTAGAAAGTTGATGCGTTAGGGCCTGGGGCAGGATATGGGGGCTATGAGGTTAATTTGGGTGAATTGGTGACTTTAAATTGCCCCTTTAGGGAAAGAATGTGAGAGTGGATCATTGTTTTTCTGCCAACCCTCTATTTAACAGTTAAAAAGTTACACCCATCTAATGACGAGAGGATAAGTGCATTCTACAGGTGACCGTAAGTGAAAGAAGCAGATCAATTGATTGTTTTGGTTTAGTGTTGCTACTGTCTGCTTGTCCAATATCTGACCATAGTGTGAATGCTTTTTCTACAACAACTTCTCCTTAAATTAAAGACCTGTTGTGCTTGTATCTTTTATAAAGTTATAATCTATGACACGTGTGGATCATTATGTTATCATTTGTGCAATTTAAATTGCAATATTCATCTAAAACAACTTAATAAAAGAAACAAGTCCACTGACTTCTGCGTTAGAAAACTGTTCCCAGATCACGATAGTATGGGAGTTAAATTTTTTTTTCCATTTGTACCAAAATGACTACTCAGTGCTGCTGAACCCTGCGTGTATCACTGATTAAGAAAATAAAATTGGAGAATGAAGTAAGTAGAGAGCAGTGGGCATATGTCGGTGGCGGTGAAAAAAGGGGGTTGATCGGCAATGTGGTGTCGTGAAAATAAACACTGAAAGACTGAAAAAATATGCACGAGTCATCCCATATACATCATGAGTACCGGTTGAGGGGAAACAACTATAACATCGTTAAAAGCTCTAGAAAGTGGATTTTGCAGAATAGGTTCGCTTTAAACCCATTTTTTGTTATTGCCTCTGCACCTCATTAGACGACATCCTGCAAAGCTGTTTACTCTGGTTAACCATAGTGACAAATCATTCATTTATCTGCACTGCTCTGGGTTAATAAGTTATCTGAACACAAAGACCTGACAAGCCTTATGCTGCTATCCACGCTTGGGCCTTCCTTCCTCCGTCTCGGGTCGTGGGGTTATCACTGACAGGGAAACAATAGGAAGTGGTCAGACCAATCCAGCTAACTTCTGGCATGCCTCTGTGCAGATTTGAGAAGTGTCGCCGTGGAGCCCGAGCTGTCCGTCATGTGCTGCCACTGGCTCCTGTGTTGTCATCGCTGTGGCTGCTGGTGTGTCATATGTGGTTGAACTTTAACCTCATTTATGAAGTGCATTACTCACTGTCTGGACTGGACATAAAGCAGACACACTTGTAGCCGCGGTAACGTGCAATGCATTAGAGTCACTGTGTGGTTTTCACTGATTTGACAGCAGAGGCTGGGCTACATATAGGGCAAGACAGTTCCCTATCATTTATTTTTGGGAAGATACCAATAAATGCAAAGTACTTCATGTGAAACTATTATTTCTTTTACAAACATTACAATAAGATTTTATTCAGATTGTTATGTATACAGTACCAATTAATAACATTGTTTTATCCTACTTCAGTATCTGCAAACCCTCTACTTTTCCTGTTCTTCTGGCAGGCTTTTGCAAGCCCTTCCTTAAATCAGGTTTGTTTAACAGAGTCAAGTAGTGGAGCATTTATTTTTTATATATATTTTCTTTGACCCCTACTGCTTGTTACCTCAAAAGCATGCTATCGGGTTAATAGATTAAACTTATTAGAGTCCAGTTTATTTTAAATGGCCCACTCTGCAAAATGGTGCTGTTCTATGTATGAGTCATATTGAACATATTGCCTCTTGCAATGTTAGTGACAGATTTGGTCTGTAACATGATCAGGAACTATCTAGGCTGTCTCGTCCATACGGAGACGGCATAGCACAGCCTGTCAGGAGCAGAGTGTAAATCACTGGGGTCCAGAGGGCGCACCCACAGACCTCCTGCACTTCCTGTTTGAGCAGGGTGCCCTGGTGCCCTCTTGCTCTGAGTCACTATCCCATTGTGGGTGGGGTGTACTGTGGCTGTGGGGCGCCCCCTGTGTAACCTCACTCTTCTTTGTGTGGCTTTGTCTGTGTGGCAGAATGACTGGGCACAAGTTTTACAGTGCGCAAACATCCACCCCACTCTGCGGAACGCTTTAACAGCCTCCGAGTTCCTCTCAAACGCAGAGCTTGTTTGTTTCCTGACTCGGGATCACCCACTGTGTCAGGACGACTCTTGTGAAAACACTGAGCACATAGGGTTATCAATGCCTGACAGTGAGGTGAACTGTAGAGCCCACGTCCTGGTTTGTTTAACTACAGCTGCTTGTTTGCTGGGAGACACTTGCTAATGATGCATCTCCAACAAGCTGAACACTGCATTCTTACCCTGACACTCCAAATGCTTTTACTCTTGTTCCACAGTTGAAGAACACTGTGGATGTAGTATAGGGTTGAAAGAAGCTAAATTGGCCTAGTCAGTCAGAGACGGCCTTTTCCACCTCCAAGTGCTGCTGAATTCACATTGAGCTCACACCATTCATGTGACAATACACTGGGTCCTCGACAAGTGCTCCGACTGGTCTGGGGTCGCTCTAAGGGGAGAGACTCTTCACTTAGGGAGAGACTCTTCACTTGTAGATGCTAGAGGCCAAACAGGAGCTTAGGGGAAAGAAAAGGTGAATTGTGTGGTACCTGCCAAAACAGACTGATAATAAGTAATATAGGCTAATGGGAGCCCACACTGTATAATGAGGGCCCACAAAAGTAGAGTTGAGACATCTCAGCTCATTACTATAAATTTCTCAAACATCTTCATAGTATTAGTGAATGAATGGGAGAGTAAATTGTTGGGGCGGGTGTAATTTAGCCTGGTCCCAAAGTAGCAGGGAAAGTATAAACGCAAATACCTACCTGTGTTTACATGAATCACAGGAGCGAATTTAGACATTTAAATAAGCAAGTTGTTTTTCTCAGCTCTCTTCTCTAGATTTTCAGGGACTAAAATCAGTTGTTTTGTCCAACTGAGGTGATTGTCATGGCATGAAGAAGCAATGAGCTGTTACCATGGTAGACAGTTGCTCTAAAGAAATGAATAGATTTGATTATATTTCTAGTCATATGTCGTGGTTTGTGTCAGAGCTCGGTTTGAGTGAGGCTTTCCACACTTTAATCTCCTAGTATCTGACTAAGAAGATCAAATTGCAAGTTTGCAGCAAGTAAGAATGCACAAATTGCAAAGGTGGCTCTGGAAAAAGGATAATTTATGAAAACCCCATGATTTACACTATGATTTATTGTCAATAATACTGAAAAGAACCACATAAATGGGACAAAATTTGACCCTTAGTCCTTGAATTAGTGCTTACAGAATTGTCCATAGTAGATTTCTTCATCAGAATCAAAGCAAAATCTGTCTCCTGCTTTGGTTTGCTCGACATTTCTTTCCGTGGAGTTTGATTCTATAATTTGAAGGTTCACTTTTCTCCTTGGGCTTTTAATTCACTGTTGACCTCTTGGTGACTTGGTGACTGGAGGAACTTAGGTGTTGTTTGACTCAGTAATTGGCGTATCTTCACTAATCATCTCCTCTTTCTTATTTTGAGATGGGATCCTGCCATCATCTGTTTTCCCATTGAAGGATTTCTCAAAGAATGCTTGATGACCAACCGGTCGACATCTCCAAGTGTATTTCTACTTCTGCTGCCTCACACGGTAACTCCAGACCAAAACCATCTCCTGCCTTAGTTGCTCCACTCTTTTCTCACTTCTTTTTCCGCAATGGAGGTTGATTAGATTTCAGATTTTGGAGTTTCATATGGTAACTCCAACCACTGTGGTATTGGAAGCACCTTAACTTGAGAATCTTTTGGAATTGATCCTTCTACCATGACTTCCATTCACTATTTGGGTTGACTGTTCCATATTTGTTGAATACCAACTTCTCAACTTCTCCAAAGCAGATATTGACATCTGAAACATCGTAAGGCAACTCCAACCAGTCTCCTACCTTAAAGGCTTTACAGTTTAGTTTTCTGAGCTTCATAGTACACTCTCCCCTAACTTTTGTCATTGTCTTGCCAATGCCTCTGTGGTTCATTATGCATACACTCCTGAAGATTTTCACTTCTGCTTTGTCATGTGGGATCTCCGGAAATCATCTGTTTTTGTTGAATTGTGCTTTGTTTTTTGTAGTTTTCCACGTTTTGATCGGACTGAGATATAGGTGTTGTGACCACCACCTCGACAGTAGGCTCAGTCTCCCCCTAGAGTAGATGACATTTCTGAGGACTCACTGGTCACTGCCAAACTTGGGTCTGGTCCTATGGATGTCTTCTGGTCTGAGAGTTTGAGCCTCCTCACTGGGCCCGTAGTCCTCACACTGTTCAGACACAGCTGGACGGGACGACTTGTTCAATGGTCTGAAGATGAACTCATCGTCATTTGTGCATTTCAAACCAGAAGTGGTCACCACCCCTTTTTTTTTGCAGAACACCATGGTTTTGCCACTTTCATTCCAGCTGGGTAGAAGGATGGCTTTTGTGTTGGTGCCTGAACAGCCCAGTAGATTGTCAGTGATTTACCAGTTCTAGTTTTTAGTTTGAATGTTTTATGTCATGACCTGGTTGAGTGCAGGGGCTTGAATCTTTAGTGTGCATTAAATAAGCAACTTTGATTTAGAAATGGGTTTGTGTATTTGTATTTGTAAGCGATCAGTTGGAGGAACAGTCAGGCATTTGAATATATTTACATCTAAATCAAGTAGTGAATAGGTATGTGTTTAACTCCGCCTTCTTTTGGTTAAAACTTGTTGGTGAAAAAATATTTTTCTCCAGTGAGATACAGAGTAAATTGTATGAAACAAAGTTATTATTATTATTATTTTTTTTAACTTTGTGTCATACATCAGCTTGGAAATGTGTCTCTTGTTCTGACAGTGTTATTGCCAAAAATCCCCTTGATGTTTTGGAAAACTGCACAATGTTGCCCACATTACCACATTTATTCAGGTTTATTTAGGGCACAAACTGGCATGTAAATACTAAGCTTGAACTATAGAATGCAACTGAATTTAAATAGCAAATAAGTCAACAATAGTCCCGTTCATGCTGTTTCTCTGCCCCTCTGAGCCAGATGACCTGTGCACTACCCATAGTTACGCTCTCAACTACTAGATACCTCACCATTTTAATCAAACTACACAGAGCAGTGCATGCTGGGAGCCGTGAGAACCCCACCACATCACTCCTTTCCCTGCAAACTCCTACTGGGATGTAATATAGGCAAAGACAAGGCCATTACTATGAGGCCGGCTGCACATGATATTAGTAAATAGTAACAGAGCCGGAGATGTTGCTGAGGTGAAGCGCTGGTTTGCAGGTGGTCGGGGGTGGAGCTGCACAGGGAGGAACAGTTGATTAAAAGTGTCCTGGTGAAAAATTGTCCTCATGGAAATAATGGGCTCATATATTAGCTGGTGTTTCCACTGCAGTGAGGGCATGAGAGGAGGTTGAGGTACTTATAATATGAGACCAGTGGCTAGATTGCAGCTGACCCCTCTCACCCTGGACACGGACTATTTGAGCCACTCCCCCCGGGCAGGAGGCTATGGTTCATTCAAACCAAAACTTATGGAGCTCAACAGTGACAGTTTGCTTGGGTTCTGGAGGTAAATTTTCTGTTAATTTTTCTAGTAGATTTTTCAAAAAATTCAAAGATTAAGTGCTCAAAGGCGTGTTTAAAACATTTCTGTTTAGCTGTGCGTATGCCTGAAAGATTTTTAGTCTGCACTCTGCTCTTGTAATGTTAATTTTTATGATTATTTGTGACTATGTTTTGATTTGTTTGTATTGTGATTTTAATGTTTTTTTTATTCTGTAAAGCTCTTAAAATGCAAGATTCTGGTACATTTTTAATAATGTTGTGGTTTATAAAGTTTCAGAAAGTTTATAAAGTTTCAGAGACTTCAGAAAGTGGTCACTGTTGAGCTCCATTACAAGAAGCTCCTAACCCAGGGATGGGCAAACTACGGCCTGGGGTCCACATACGGCCCGTTGGGCTTATTAATCTGGCCCGCTGAACGTGACCAAATAATGGCGCACTTCAGCTACATCAGCCTTGTATTACTCTCTTATTCCCTTATCAACCCTTCTGCAAAAATTAGCTTATCAAAGAAAATAAAAGTGGATAGTGAGCGATGAATGTTTAATACAGAGTGGACACCAAAGTATTTTTTCAAATCCAATCAAAGTACCAATGCAAAGTTTTTGCTGGCATTTGAATTAGCAAAAGATAGCAAGCCTTTCTCTGAAGGCAAGTTTTTAAAAGAATGCATTTGGAAAGCAATTTGTACCATGAGCCTGGCATATTCATGCTTTGCTACATGTTACAGGCCAAATCTCTAATGTAATAGATACATACATAAATCATGGTCCGGCCCCTCTGTCAAATTTTAGAACCCATTGTCTGTCAAAAAGTTTGCCCAGCCCTTTTCTAACCCCTCTGCCACTGGGTCTAACTTGTATAATTATTCATATATTTCATTACTAGTTTGTGCCTGTTGTTCTGTCCATAGGGCACATTTAGTATTTATATTTAATCAGTTTATTTAATTTCTAATACCTTACTTCATACATGCACTTTGTTTAATCTGGTCTTGCACATTCCCAGCTTGTGAATTTTGTTCACTGACGGAAGCAAGAAATCTGATTCTGATTCTAGACGAGTTATGAAAGGCCTTTGTACTTCAAAAAATACTGCAGTGATATAGATGTAGATCACAGTATTGTTTTAGTGTTTTGTTTTTTTTTTTTTATTCAGCTAAATAAATGGCCCATAATGGCATACAACTAAGAATTTAATAGGTCTAACTTACACAACCTGGAGAGCTAACATTACTCTCATTTCTAGCCTATTTTGTTGCGAACTCAAGCCTATAGTCTGTTGTGTTTTTGCGTTTTGGTTAAAATTTAAGGAAGCTGCATATTGTACTCATTTGAGACAGTGGAGGGAGAAAAAACAACTTATTTCTCAAAATTTAACAAGATTTAAAAATGACAGATTTAATTACAGACTATATTATCTTAATGAAGTGCAGCTAGTTAATCCAGGATGTGATTTTCTAGTAAAAGGCCCACAGTGAGGAAGCCTAAACCACAAGTGCCCCTATAAAAGGCGAACATTAACATTTATATTTCTACTATTGGAAACACTCTAGTTTTAGTTAAAGATCCTCAGCAACTTCATACATGAAAAGAGAGTTGGAAAAGACCATAAGCTCATTTAGAACTCTTACATAAAGGCATGGAAATGGGTCCATAGTATTTTTTGACCCCACTGTGATAAGTAGTAAGCACTGTCAAAAGCATTAACTGACTTGCTTAAACCCTTTCATTCATTTCGTTAGTTTCAGTTGAGGATCTCTGGCCCCCCAACGCTGTGCCCCCTCCTGATTCCACCTCAGGCCAAAGTAAGTGTCGCTTTTACTCTTACCTTCTCTGCCCCCTGCCAAGCCGCCTCTCTGCAGGTACAAGCGGCCCGAGGACTAGCCCCCCTGTGGTCCTGGGACAATGTTTGCACTTCCTCCGATAGCCTCCAGTACAATTAGTTTTTACAGTAGTGAGTCACATATGCCGGCAGTACACAGACACACGCTCACATATGCCGGGAATCAGAGCACGAGCTGGTGATCGCAGTGGAGTTGAATAGGGGTGTTGTTTTTTTTTTATTTGTTTGGGCTCTCTGCGTGAGCTCCCGGATCATCCACCTGTTGCAGTAAAACTCATTGTGAAACAAAAGAGAGGCAAGTGAAAAGAGGCTCTCAATGGACTGAACTGTAGCGTTAAGTTCAACATATACATTTACAATCCAGGCTTAGGCAAGAGCTGGTAGAATGAACAAAAAAAAAAACCTGTAACACAGCAAGGGATCAGTAATTACTACAGGTTTAGCTACTTGCTCCAACACATGTTCTTGTTTTCACCACATTATGTATTGGTTACCTTATCACAAACATACCTGGAAATGTTTTGTTTCATCCATACATGTTTGAGTAACCCTTTAATATTAGTCTATTCCACCTTGTGATGTCATGATTCAGTAGTTTTTAAGATAACAGCTACTTTTGTTCAGTAGAGATCGGCAAATCTAAGGCTGAAATCATCCAAATGATTCTATTGAAGTTGCATGGAGGCTAAAAACACAGAGGTTATAACCACATGACATCGCAAGGTGGAACAGAACTCAGCCTAAATATGCAGGATTTGTGTGTTAAACATGTGTGAATGAAACAAAACACAACTCTATGTATGTTTAAGATACGGAAACAACATTGTAACTCTTGGGCCCTTTAAGTATCGATGCACAGTGTATACCATGTGGCGTAATGTAATGTTACCATACAGCACTGTCTGATAAACGTGTAGTACTCAAAGTAATTACCAATTGCGAAAAGCCATTTTGAACACTGTGATCAGACAATATTAACCTCTCAGTTCTGTTAACCTATGCTGCATGTGTCCGACTGTGTCTCCACCTCCAGATCTCTCACACGGCCGGGCCACGCACTCAGACCCTCCCCGCTGCGACCTGCTTTCACTCCTGTGCCATTTCCAAAGCTTATATCGACAACCATGCAACTGCCCTGCCGCAATAGGTTACAAGTCCAGCTCCCCGCTCATTAGCCTCTAATTGATTGTAATCTGGCCTTTGAGAAGTGCCTGTCCCACTATGGGGTTGTTCCGCACATGCCAGCGCCCCCACTGTCTCCTGCACTTGTCCGGCGCACTCAGCAGCAGGGCTCGGACTACACTTACAATTGGTGCTCTCAGATGGAATCATTAAAACAGGCGGGATAGCATGCGGCTCTTTCATACGAGCCGCTTCTGTGTACCAGCTTGAGACCAGGGACAGTGGCCACTCTTGCCTAGTGGGAGAGCACCATCCTGGGCTGGCCATTGTCGACATCACCCCTTGACTGGCTGCCTGTGGTTCCGGCTGCATTGGCTCGATTTGTATGCCAAGGTTTTCAAGGACTAAAGAGAACCTCGCAGGGGGGCTGGGTCAATATTGGTTTTGAGAGCTTGAGGAGAAATGTCTAAATGTTAAATTCTATTGACTGTCCCCCCACTGCTATTTGTTTCTGTGGCCAAAGAGCCTAGTGGGCCGTTAGTGTAAACAGGGCTTTGTCTCAGGGCGAGGTGCAGCAGGAGGCAGCCAGCACAAAAAGATGGAGGTGCGGAGTTGACTTTGGCTTAAAATGGCTAAGCTGTGGGACCCGAGCGGGACCTTACATGACAAAGACCAGATAAAGAAAACAAACCAATGCCATCTCGGATACATCCAATAAATAATTAGGCTAAGGGTTTTGACATTTAAAATGAAATGGATAGAAAGAATGAAGCACTCTTGTGTCTTAATACTATGCTTTGTAATGGTACAATATTGAAACAGAATGTTCAGTATAACAATAAAAAAAGTGATTTGTGTAATTTTCTAGATATCATTAAGCTGGACAGTGAAGACTAAGTTATATGAGAAGCTTCAAATTAACATTACTATAAGTTTCAAATGTCAAAAGGTCTACCCTATTTTAATAAATGCATTATTATTATTATTATTTTATTTTGCACCATAACACCAAAGCTACTGGTTTAGTTTAAATTCTCTTCTTCTGAAATAATTGAATAAAATATTCTCTCTGTTTTAATCCACTGCAGTTTAGGTACAAACTAATTGTGATATTATTGCCTCCTTAGATTCCTAGTGCTTTATTTACTTGGGATGTCTTACTATTTTTGGAACCACTATTTCAATACACTAAAGTACACTGATCTAGGGCAGTGTTAAAACATCTATGGTGAAAATTTTGTGATACAATGTTAAATATGTCCATATATCATCATAAGTATTTCTTGATATATTTTATGTAATTATTTTGTTACACTGCTCCAGAGATGTTGTTTGTTTAGAAAAAGAAAACTTGTAGATGCAATAAATACATTTGACATATTCACTGTTTTGATGAGTGAAATGGGTGTATTTCATGTTAGGTTTGTGCAGGTGCTAGTGGTTTAAGAAAGAAATACTGTTCTTAAAATGTATTTGGTTCTCAAACAATAGTGATATATCTCAGATATTGTGATATTATTGTATTGTAAGATTTTTGTTGTGCATGATATGGAATCATAATCTTTACATCAAAACTAAAACGGTTTGTGAGATTTGCAACTCACCTACAATTCTGTGTTCCAACAAAGCTTTTGTAAATGTGGACAGAACTCCATTATCCATTGATGCTGTTATAATCTTATACTGCATGACCCAAGGCTGTACCTATCAAAGCCATGGCGATATCAAAAGCATGTATGTATTTTGCATGTATCCTGCTTTCATCCGTTCCACATGTATATCTGAGCCTGTTGTTACTTTGTTGGTAAAAGTGAAGTAAGCAGCTGCTTTACTGCTTCTTGCTCAGTCTCCACTGTCTCTTTTAGCCCTCCAGGGATACTGCAGGCCGCTATTTAAAATCACTTTTATTAACACAGGCCATAAAACTGTACTGGTCTAGTCCTTTCACAATTCTCCCTTTGCTTTCTCCACTGCTCCGAGCGTATTTCACTCACTTTATGAGAGTCTTTGTCTGCACAGGCCGCTTCCTCCTCCACAGGTATAGGACAGGGGCAGGATAGGGGCTGGGCAGGGGCAGGACAGGGACACAACAGGCCGCCCCGAAGGCTGTTTTCACTCTTTGACTGTAGCACATAGAGTCACATCAAAGGATCCGAAAACAAAATAACAGCAGTGCTGCTTCTGCACATTTGGGGGTCTGGGCTTTACAGGTTTGGGTCATTTTACCATAGCACTTTTGCCAAAGTGCATTTGTGATTTTATGTTCAGTGATAAACGTCTATGATTCTGACTGGTACAGTCACAGATACAATATGGATTTCCAAAGAATGCCAAAACATCACTGGTACCTTAAGTAATCAGAAATGAAAAGTTAATTTGTTGTGGAAAAACTGAGTAAGCGTTGACCTTGTTTGGCTGTTTTTATGGTACAGTTTAGAGACTTGCACTTGAACAACTTGAGTGAGTCCACTGGAGCTCAATGAGAGACGTGTCACCTTGCAGCGACGTGTGACTTCCCACACATAGTGTTTCTAATGACGAGTGCTAAGTAATCTATTAGCAGCTAATGCTAACTACACATGACCCTGAGGTGAGATGAGATCGAGGTTATGCGACAGCGAATCTTCACATGCAGAGAACTTTGTTTTAACTAATATAAACCGTTTCATTTGAAGGCTATGCCAACCAATTTGCAGACCTTCACTCCAAACTCTAAAACATCAAGGGATAATCTAATAATAATCAATAGAAAAGGAGGGATTATTGTTATTTTTATTTCACTAAAACACCAGAATAACTGGGTAAAATTATCCTTTAAAATCTGTTATATATTTCTCTGCCAAGCATAGTGTTCTTAGACTGTCTAAGACCTGAACAGCCTTAGTACACTTTAGGAAAAGCAGTACAGCCTACACAGTATTCACAAAAGCCCAGCATAGAAAATCAATGTGCATTCAACTGCCTGCAGGTCAGAGAATAACAAACTCAGAAGCCGTCTGGATAGAAGCACTTTTACAACTTGAAGCCTTTGGTTCTTTGTACATTTTTTGAAGACGTGACCTGTATTTGACCAGAGAGTATCCCCAGTTCTGTGTGAAGCATGTCTCAGCGTATTGCAACTTCTTTAAGTGCTGTGCTTGGATCCAGGAGCACAAAAACCTACAGTGTACACTTGTTGAAAAGACATCCGTCACCAGGGTGACTACGCACACATGAAAGACCCCTCTCCCTTGTAAACAGCAAGGGGCACATGTGGTCTTCACGGGACGTCCCAACCCAAACGGTGTCCCGCATACGCCAACAAACGGCCACAGCCCCCCTTTGTGTGAGTTAGATACATATTTGCTGATTGGGAATGCCAGGTCTCAGACAGGCCCTTTAGCCAGGAGAGTTGGCAAACATGAAACTGTCCCCCGCGGACGTGCTGTTGTAAAACTGAGAGACCCGGGACAAAGGGAGGAAAAGAGCAGTCAGGAAGGTAAAGAAAAGAAGAGCAGAATCTGATTTGGAATATACAGAGTGCTCACTGCTGTACCAGGAACAAGCAACAAGGCAAAACAATAACATCTCCGTACATAGAAGACGCTCAACCGGAAAAGTTACATAGTGCAACTTTAAAGCAGTTGAACTATAAATGATTTCCAATAAAATGTTTGTTAAATGTTTGTATGTCGAGGACTGCAGATGGAAAGTAGCTTTGTGCTAAATCTGGTGCAGCCATCTTTTTAATGTAACTGCACATTGTCCTTCAAATTAATAAACTAAACTAAAAAGACAATGTACCAGCACCGTCGCAAGAGCAGCCGGGACCCCAATCTGACGTACATCTCCATCTAAAACCCACTGAGCACTCCTTTGAAGTGAGGTACAGATCTTAGCCACAAAAATAAATGGTTTCTTTTGAAATTAATGGTGTTAAACAGGCAATTTTTGTTAGAAAAGACAATCCATCTTTGAACAAGTATGGGGGGCTCAGGCATCATTTATCTCCCATTTATTATTTCACGCTCATACTTAAATCAAAACAAGGAAAACAACAGCGCTAGTCAGTATCAGTATGCTAATAGGTGTGAGAGCATCCATTAGGGGCCTGAATGATTATGCAAAATATGACTCAGGCACAGTTCACACTTGTAGTTGCAGTGGTTAGTTAACAAACAAAAACTGTTAACAAATAGGTGTGTTAGTTTCAGTGTCGTTAGCTCCTCCCTTCAGATATATATAAGGCAATAAAGCAGTGTCCACCAGCAATCTGACCAGAACTGAAGGAGCAGGTTGTATGAGCAGCGAAACATCTTCATTCTAAAACTTTTGTCCAGTTGACATAATAGATTTTTTTTTTTTTTGCTAATAAAAACAAACAAAACAAACTCCACATATTTAAATTTCCAGTTACTAATTACCTTGGCACTACAGAGTGTAAATATGCCTTACCTGTCACTTATTCATAAAATGGGTATAACTGTGACATATTGGGAAAGTGCACTTGTTTGAGATTTATTATACATACTCACAATAAAAAAATCCCCTAAAAGCATTCCATATAAACCCGGCGTACCACATCAAAACCTTGTGAAGTAGACCGTGTATCAATCTTACTGAATTAAATAATGTCCTTTTCACAAAATTGCTTTAGATTTATAACTAACGCAATGCTACAATAACGGAAGGATGTATTCAAGACTTTTATGTACTAAGAATTAATACAGGTCTATTGAGAATGCTGAGTGCCCAGGAAACAGCTGCCCATCTTTTGTCGTCTGGAGTTTTGGTTTATGCTCCGAGCTGGTGACAAAGGGAGTCTGTGTATGACAATGGCCTAAGTAGAAGGCAGAACCAAGGGCACACTGCGCTAAGTGAAGTGCAATGTCAGGCTTTTTACATGTTTTTACTGGCCGCTGGAGTGAACAGGGAGCGGGCGGGACAACAGTTACTGAGAAAGGGGGGGGGCGCTTTCACACTTAGGTGTCTATCCTGTCATTGAACCATTTGTAATGCTGACAGGGTGAAGTGTCGGAGGAACAGGGTAGAGCCGAAGGTACACACTGGTCCATTGTGTGAGCTCTGATAAAGCTCTCACTGCCTTTTATAATGACATATATATGGTGATGTGATTTCCTTTTTCAAAATAATGAGCTTTCATCGTGTAATAGAGTACTGACAATAGCCCATTTGTGGTATTGTGTAACAGGTTGGTTGAGGTTGAGTGGAGATGCCTGCAGGGGGTGTCCAGTTTTGACTGTCCCACTTTAAAGATGGTTCAAACAAAAAAATAACGCTTTATGATGGGATATGTTCATTGCTCCTCAATACTTGGGTTTTGAAACTTGATTGCGAGTTAAGTCGTGCGATAATACCTTGAGAATGCCCAATCTTGTCTGATCCTAAAAGCAAAGGGTTGAGTCCGGTTCGTACTTGAAGATTGGTTGAGGTTGACCGGAGATGCCTGCAGGAGGTGTCCAGCTTTGACTCCCCCACTTTAAAGATGGTTCAAACTAAAAAAAATTCAGTTTTATGACGAGATATGTTCATTGCTCTTCAATACTTTGGTTTTCAAATTTGATTGCGAGTTAAGTCGTGCCATAACACCTTGAGAATGTCCATTCTCGTCTGGTCCTCTTAAGCCCGGTTAGTACTTGAATGTGAGACCACGGGGTTGTTTGGGTTCTTAAGCAAGACACTTTGCCCACTTTGACTATGTATAAATGCGGTCTGTGGGTGCTGGGATGGAATTGCTTTTTGATATGTAGCTACACAAGACAACACCCTTTCACTGAACTGGCCACTTTAAAGGCTGATATATTAGCCAATGAGTTGAAATCTAGTCAATGCAAACAGTTATAGAGCTTGTACTTTTATTGTAGCACCAAGCTTGGACAGATTTCTTGGAACATAATGCCAAATCCATCTGCATGCCGCTGACAGCAATCACCTCACACAGACTTAATCTTAAGAAGAGTTTTTAGACAAACAACTTCAGCTGCTCTTCCTTCCCTTTCAGGTTCACACTGTTTATGAAATGAGAAAGAAATCCATTCACTCCAAACTACTAAAGCGTGTATTACGTGTGTCCAACAAGTCAAAGCACACTGATCCGGTGCCACAGGTGCTCAAATACCTGTGTAAGCAAAGTTCAAGCTCATAAAAGCTTTGGGAGGGAGCAGGTACAAGTTCCCACACTATTCTGTTTTGTCTTTTCTCCTTCTTCAATCCAGCAGTGTGTCAGCGTGAATGAAGCCACGAGGGTAACGCAGCGGTGGGGGTAGCTTGTGCCGCTCACCTGTTGGATTTTGTTTAGTATATTCATTGGGTTTGGCCCCTCCCGCAGACGCCCCAGGTTCCCAGGTACAGACGGCAGCGGTGAAGGGAGGAGAGTTCCCACCAACGCAGGTAACCGTTCTCACCGCAGCTGATTGGTTGAGCCTTACCTCATCTCTGTAACATGACACAAGTGAGGGGGGAGGGAGGGGGCAGGTGTAGTAAGCAGAGACACACGTATTGCCACACACGAGCACAAAGAGGAAAGAAAAGACAGGCGAGTTTCAGTCTACATTGTCATACCTTTAGACTTCTGTCAAAAATGCCTGCATGCGTGTGTGTCTGTGTGTGTGTGTGTGTGTGTGTGTGTGTGTGTGTGTGTGTGTGTGTGTGTGTGTGTGTGTGTGTGTGTGTGTGTGTGTGTGTGTGTGTGTGTGTGTGTACGTGTGTGTGTGTGTGTGTGTGTGTGTGTGAGAGGGGGAAAGGAGTGAGGGGGCTATGGGCAGCTGTGGCCAACCTCAGGGCAGGTGTACACAAACACACATACTATTTTGCCAATACATAGGCAAATCAGGCTCTTACATCAAATACTGCTGCTTTCAAAGAGCGCTGGGAAAGTAAACACTGTTTTGGGTTACATGTGCCTCAGAGTGTTTTATGCCAAGTCCTGATTTGAATAGAATTTACATACAACAGTGACAGAATGAGCAGACTCTTTGATTATAATCACATCAAAATCTGAAAATAAAAGTGTGGTGAAGGCATTACAAAAAATGTAATTTATCCTAATTTGAAATAAAGTACCTTGTTACTTATTATAGGAGACATATGGACTTTTATGAGCGTTTTACCATATCATGATATTCTCTCATCATTATAGCATACTCAGAGTTGTATTTATTCATGTTTGCTCACTCCTGTATTGTCCTTGCCTGGCAAATCCAGAATGATGTCTCTCTATATATATATTTTTTTACACAGATACAATATGAGTCTGGTCCCCACGTCCTCTGTCACTTCTCAAGCCCAGTCAAATGTGCAATCAGACACATGTGAAACAAAGGAGGTCATTGGTCACTTATGATTTGTAAATAAAAATGTACTTATCTCAGCTCAGATTAACAGAGTTTAGTGCTCCGCTCATTAATTCTGCAGAGATCCACAATGTTTTTCAGCCCCCTGTGATATGTTTATCCTTTATTTTTTTCCAATATGGACAGACCATGCATGTCTCTGATTGTCTAATCCACCTGTCAGTCTCGCTCTTTGGAAAAATGGTGTCCAGATTCACATCTTTGTAAAGTATTGAAGAAATGTGTATTCTGGATCCCAGGCAAGAATTGTCCTGGACTTGAGGCTTGAGACTCATTTTCACCTATCCCCTCTCTCTCTCTGCCCACAGCTCTGTAGTTTCCGTTTTTTCAAAAATAAAACATTGTCATACAAGTTCAGAAATCTTGCACGACCATTCTTTAAAAATAAAACCACATAAACAAATATCCGCAGCCAGTTCCTTTAAATGCTATTATGAAGAAGTGGGGCCTCTTAGTTCTGCAGTTATAAACTGGAAAAAGTATGATATGATTTAACACTAAATAGAGAAGAAAAACCGTAAATATTTCTTCTTTAAATGCATTAGCATAATAAATGTTGCAGCTGGCATAAAAGTTGCTACATATAAATGTATGAAAAGAAACACAAAGTGTACAGAAATATTAACATCAAGTGATCTGCAGCCCTGTTGTATCAAATACAGCAAAATATTCCAACTGCAGAATAACCAGACTGATAATATTAGTTAGTCAATATTACATACACAAGTAAAACCTTTGAAAAAAAATCTCAGTTTATTGATTCAAACAAGCCATATTTAGCCAGACTCCATGTTATCACTAAGAGCTAAGAAAAGTTGTGGGGTCACATGAAGGTTTGAAGTTCAACAAGTCATCCATGCCCTATCTCAGTTCAGTTCAGACTAATGTTTCTGAATGAAAAGCAGATATGAGGAAACCGCTGGTGCACCTGGGAACACACCTGAACCCTGAAGTCTACCTGAGGAGGGCTCTTATCACCGGATTTAACACCTCTGCAAACACAGATGACTCATTTCCTGGTTTGGGTTTCAACATGGCTTTCGTGCCTCGCGCGGGCATGTCCTCACCTGAGAGCACATCACCTTTGACTAATGCTGCAGGAGATATCATTAAAACTATTGTGTTTGATGCTCTTGGCTTATGTTGGACTTACTGTCATTGTGATTTACTGACACTTTTTGATAAACAGGAACAAGCCAGGCCCATCGAACCAAATCTTTGGAACTCAGGAATACTTTCTAAATAGAAAGTAATAGGAAGACATTTATGACGTGCATATATGGGACTTAAGACCCTGCAGCACTGGACAAAATACTCATTAGTCCCCTCTTGACAACTGCCCTGCATTCAGCATTCATTCAAGCGTGCATATTTCTACAGTGCCAGGCCCAGGTGCAGACCAAACCTACTGAAGGTGCATTTGAGTTTTGAAGTAGTGCAAACATAATACACTTCCATTAAGTGGTATTATTTTATATGTGCAAACATTTTAACTGAGGTCGCAATGCATCCTTTTACACCCCTGTAGACCCGGACCTGTACAGTGCAAACGTTTATTTTACACAATAACAGATTCTGTTTCAAGTGCAGGTTTTTTCAGTTATGAAGCTACTTCAAAAGTCATTTTTGTGAAACATTAACCTCCATTGTTTATCTCTCCTGAGCATTAGCGCCTTAAGTGTCTCTACCTGTGGGCGGTGTGTGCATGGACTTTATTAATCCTGCAGCAGTGGTGTGCGAGGGAGGCTTCCAGTCTCCTGCTCTGCTCTTGTTAATTATCTGCCATGTGCTGCGTGCTAGGCATTGAGCCAGGCTGCGTGCCCGCTAGCCTGCTGGATCCATGTCACTATCAGGGCTGCACATCTCTGGCTCTGTCTGTGTTGATGCTTTTGCCCCAGGGGAGGTGGAGGAGGAGGCGTGGGGCGGTGTGCAGAGGTTGAGGAGAGCAGCGGTTTCCCACGGCTGCTCGGGCCCTGCCTCTGCATTCCTGGGCTGCCAGCGCTCAGTAAATGTTTGGACAGCCTTGAACAAATAGCACACCTTGAAAGGCACCAGCGCGAGCCGTGTGCAGCAGCAGCAGCTCCCTCTTACCTCCTTAAGCTCACACATCTTTAACACCTCCCCACGCCCCTGAACCTCCCCAAACCACAGGCCCTCTCTGCTCCTCCCGCCCAGCCACCCGCCAAGCTCCAACTTTCCCAGCGTGGCTTTCGTTGCACAAATAAACATGAGTCTTGCAGCGGCACACACCTGTGCTGGGTAAATAGACAGAAGCCTATTCTTTCTCAGAGCTGTTTGAACTTTGGAGGATTAGTTTTACATACAAACGCAGGGATGGAGAAGAAATATATTTATGAGACAAATGTATATTTTCCTAAATGCGTGTGGTAAAAAGTATATAATGAGGCACCTATATGACTATTCAAGACTGATATTATAGAGCTAACCTTATTAATACTGAAATATTGACAGTTTTACCATTCACATACACACGCAAAGAACAGCCCAAAAATCTGTGTCATTCAAATGTCTCTGGCACTAACAGACACACTGATCATCAAACAGCTGTCCCCCATTATACTATGATTATACATGGATAACACCTGTGAGACCTGACCTGATTTCTTGCTACTCCAAACTTGTTGCTCGGTGAGTTTACATTTAGTGATAAACCAGCCTGTCATCAAGTTATTAATATCAACTTTGAAGCACAAATTACTAGTTTAGCAACACTGAAAGCATCCACACATGAGCTTACTTCATGTCTGATACTACTTGAAATAAAAAAGTACAAATTACTTTGTCTAAGAGTTTCCAACCTTTGCTATACAGTTGAGTATTTAACTGTCTGAGAAGCTGGTCCCATGATGTCCTGATAATGCTGATGTCCTGCCCCGGTCTGTTCCCACACTCGTGCCCACACGTGCGGGCTGATGTCTGCCAGCAGCTGTGCCTCTGGCGGTGCTCTCTGGTTGTAACATAATCTAACATAATGCATGAGGACTTCCAGCGCAGCAGCCTCTCAAATGCAACTCTGTTTCCCCTGTCAGTCCACTGGCCGGGCGACATATTTCTGTAATTTGGCCTTTGTGCTCAGCAGTTTTGCAGCTGTGATGACATTTGGGTGTCGCCCCCTTGTTTCTCACGGTCTCTCTGCCAACGCCAGGCCGCTGGCTGGGCGGCTGCCAGATCTGCCCTCTCTGAGCTGTGTACACATGAGCAGTGAAAGAAGGAGCTTGAGCAGAATGTTCCTGGCACTGGGCTGACCGCAGTGGGCCGTGCTCTCGGGGTCAGGCGGGAGTGTGCGGTGATGGAGGTTAGTAGAAGAAGGGTGTGAGGAGGTCCGTTGTACACAGACAGGCCTTGTTTGGGGTCTTTGAAGTGGCCTCAGGTGATGTTCCTCTGGCTTTTGTCGACACTGCAGTGAAAATGACGTTTTGTGGTGGGGAAAGTGAGGCGGGTTGTTTGATGTGTAACTTCTGACACTGCTCATAATGCTCCAGTGTTTTTTCAGTACACTGCACTCATTCATGTTCACTTCTTTTATGTCTTTGAGTTCACTTAATGGTTCATACACTGTGTTTTATTCCAGCTTTTGTGCTGAAAATGTAGATGATGTGAATTACTGAATTATGTTGGTATGAGTTTCTTCTTATTGGTCTTTCAGACATTGATTTTCTGGTGCATGGTCGACCACCAACTTGTTTCATGAAAATTTTATGATTTTGCCTGGAATGTTCCACAGTAAGGCATTTCATCACTTATCTATCTCCATGGAGAAAGGCACCTCCAGGCCACATTACAGGGTAGATCTATGGAGAGGTGACTCAACTAATTAATGTGCATTTTTCAAGGTATATTTGAGCAAAAAAACACCTGTAATTAAATAGATCTATGGAGAGGTGACTCAACTCACTAATCAACATTTTTAAGGTATATTTGAGCAAAAAAAAAAACACCTGTAATTAAATAGAGAAAAAAAATAATAGTGTGATATTAGATTAGATTAGAAAAAAACTGACAACATTTACAAAATGTTTAACATTCTTACATTCCCCAAGTCTCTAAACAACACAGACTGACTCTACCAGGAGGGACTTTCCGGTTTTTGCCAGCCCCTTGTCCTGGTGCTGACAGTGTGATGTATGCAGTTGTGCAGATGGATCACCGTATCACTCATTCAGACCGCAGTAATGATTTCCTGGTTGGGGCGGGGCCTGTAGTTTCGGTCCCAGGGGAGTGATAATGGGTGTTCCCTTTGGTTCTGTCCTGCTCTTTCTCAGCTGTCCTCCCGGAAACCTGCCCCAGCTGCTGCCCATTACACCAGGAATGTGTGCCCTGGGTCAGATGGCAGGAGTGTGGGCTGGCACATGAATAACAGCAGTGACCACAGGCCCAGGACACTTGTGAGTTATTAACGGGGCAAACTCCAGTCCTTCCCATGCCCCCCTGTGGCCCCCGTGCCCCCAACCCCGCAGTCCTGACGGCAGCTGCTGATCTGAGCATTTCCACTGGCCCAGGCTGGAGGGAGTGTGCCTGCGCGTGTGTGTCTCTCATGAAGCGCAGTCAATCAGATTAATTGGGCACAAATGCATGCCAGTAGTTCATAAGCTGTCTATCAATGCTTCTTTCATGGTAAAAGTAATATTTGAGGGTGTACTCTCTAATAGTAAATGTTAAAGCTGCACTATAGAACTTTCCTGTTGGGGTGGGTCTGCCACTTGTTTGTCTCTATGGAAATCTTAAAATTGTTCCTGGAATGTTCAGCAGTACGCCATTAAACTCATCTATCATGCAGTCATTTAATTATGGGGCGACAGTAGCTCAGTTGGTACAGTGTTTGCGCACTGATCCAAAGGTTGCCGGTTCAAATCCTGCTCTCAGTATAAACATCATTGGTTGACTTCAGATCCAGTGACCCACAGGTTGGCAGCCTTCAGCGGGACAGGTGTGAAAAACCTTGGGGTGGGAGCTGGAGAATGTATCTGGGATGAGGGAGTGGAAGAAAATGGAAGGATGGAGGTGTGAAAAACATGCATTCTTACTGTAAGCAGACTTGCCTCTCTGCAGATCTGACCCCTAACTTGGCTTGGCACTTGTTCACCTGATTGTTTCTATGGAGATATGCAAGTGTAATACCATACTTGTTGTTTTTCCACACCTCCACGGAAACGAGCATCTGGTGAACACTCCGCATTGTACACCTTTAAGAATGACCATAAAACATTAGTATCAAATGAACAAAATCAAACCAACTATTCCATTAATCACAGTGTAATGAAGGCTTATAATGAAATGGAAAAGCCCTCATTCTCAGCAGTGGTAGAAATGTAATCCGACTGGTTATGTTATTGAATTATTTCTTAAACCTCAAAGCAAGTGAAATGTCAAATAAAATACTCAAATAATTAGCGGTTTTAAAGAGAGACGGTGGAAAATCTCAGTGAATGAGCATGACGCATGAATGTGGTGAAGTACAGCCTCTGAGCCACTTCCTGGAGCTGCATCCACGACAACCTCCAGACAACACTGTAGCCTTTATACACTCTGAAGAGCACAGAAGACATGTCATCAGAACATAGGATAGAGACGAGGTGACACAAAAACGATTCTAGGTTTGAAAATGTATTGAAAAACCTTTCTGCCACCCATGTTATATTAGGAATACAATGAAATTATTGTTGCTGTTGTTTATGTTAGACTTTTATTTAAAATATTTTGGACTGTATTCCAATTTCCATTATTAAAAGACAAACTTGATTGATTACTTTGATTGACTGCTAATACTAACTGTCATTTTTACATATTTTTTTCCAAATACAAACAAAAATTTCTATTTAGACTCAAATCTGGTTAAAGGTCCTATATTACACAAAATTGACTCTTTTAGCCATGTTATAATTATTACCTCATCAAAAACATAGCTGGAGTTGTGTTTTATTTCATTCACACATGTTTAAGAATGCTTTTATTATTAGTCTGTCTACATCTCCAAAGCTCAAAATGCTCTGTTCCACCTTATGATGTCATGAGGTGGTAGTTTTCAAATTAACAGTTACCTTTTATCTTTAGTTCAGCAGACGTAGGCAATTCCAGGGCTAAAATCATCCAAATGATTCTAGTGAAGGTGTAAGGAGCACTTTCTAACCATGGGTTTCAGAATGCTAAAAAAAAAAAAACTAGGACAGTTGCCATAGCGATTAACAATTTAAAACAAAATCTTATAACTTCTGAATGGGAAATAGTTCTCAAAATCTTACCAGGATGCTGACAGTGGTGAATACACAAAAAGTATATGCGGATTGCTCCCTGACGAAGTTTTCAAACATACCCCCGCCATTGTGACCAGTGTCCTAATTGTCCCAAAGACCCTGTTCTATTGAGCATCTATGAGCGGGAGAGGACCTCAGGAGACTGTCCCACTGCAGTTTTTCTTTACATGATGTCTTAATATATTTAGGCTGTGAGCACTTGGGCGGGAAATTTGGGCCTTAATGATATAGCAGCACAACAAAACAACTCAAACGGCACTTGAGGATGTTTTTGGGAACCTGGTACTAATTGCAATGGGGGACAAAAAAATCAACCCACCCCGGACTTAATTGGCTTCTTTTCTTTCATGCTCCTATACATGGCCATTCAAACATGAGATGCAGCCAAACAAAACGTGCACCCTCCTTGAACCACACACTTCACTAATTGCAGCAATGGGGACGTCCCATAGAGGAGGGGCTCAGCTATAAGATTCACTCACAATGGACAATCAGTGGGAAAAAGCCTGGGATAGGGAATTATTTCTGTCCTCTCTATAGACCCTAAATATGTAGGATTTTATATAGGAAAATGTGAGTAATACTGCGAACCAAAAGTGCATACTTTATAAGGGAATGTGTTTTTGTACTTAGGGTTAGAGTTAAGGTTCGTTAATTCATTACATACACTAGAATTATGAATCGAAAACAGTTTGGTTCCTTTTAATATTTGTAACAGTAATAATGGGCTCTGAAAACATAAAAACATAAAACAACAACCTATTCATATTCAGATTAATGAAAATAAAGGCTACCCGATTATTTTATATGCACTTCAGTTTGTGGCGTTGTTTTAATATTTACTATGCTTCAAAATTAGCATTAGCTTTAGAATTGAGACACAAACATCTCACTTTCTAAATACCTGTGCACTGGTGATGTATTCATTTTATTTTTGTAGTTTTAATACGTTGTCAGTGACATCCCAACGCAGCTCCCTGTCCACTGCCTGATCTTGAATTATTCATTAATTTTAGCGTGACAAAACCTCATAGAGATATAATTGGACAGGAAGTAGCGGCACAAACAGTGAGGTTGCTGGGTGTTGTTGTGCACAGAGCTAATTGGTGGTTTTCAGATACTAAAACGTGATGATGTCATATTCCCAGAAGGAGCAATAACCTGATTTTCTTACTAATTCACAAAGATTTAACCTGCTCATTTCCAATTAGTGACTACATGCTAGAAAGTGCTACTGGCAGTTTTCAGATTTTAGACTGTGATGATGTCAGATGGGGACAAGAGACAGTTTTTCCTATTGATTATATTGTACTTTACCACTTTTGACATATCAAAAAGGTGCCTTAGAACAATATTCATTTTGCCTGTCCCCCATCTGTAGTAAATATTGGCCTGTAGAATGTTGTGACGTCATCTGAAACTCAGCAGTATAACACAAGACGGGCCATTTCAAAGTATTCCAATTTCAAATGTGTATAAATTTCAAAAAACAAAAGTGTACAATCGTAGAACTTGCGGAATATAAACACCTACAAAGTGTCTAAATGTAAATTGCTAAATATTTTCTGACATGATGTGTCCTCATTGCGTCGGTTAAACTGGTTTGGAACAACACCAGAATTCACCTGTGGTAGTTCTGAAATGAGGTCACTTGTGCCGTAGTCTAGATTTGTGTCCTCTTTCACCCCCCTCCCGTCTGCTCTCTGGGGACGAGTTACCGCGGTGTGTGTGCGTCTGCTGCTGCTGAGGTCATGACCCCACACATTCACACATGAGGCATGACGGCTGCATGCCAGAGCTGTGTGCGGCCACAGTCACAGCCAATGGGGCGTGTGCAGACAGACAGAGAAACTCTACCTCCACTAATGACAACCACGGCTCCCGAATCATCCAATGTAAACTGGAAATGCCCGTTTAAGCCAAAGGATAGTCAAAGAACTCCTGTTAGTCTAATCACTAAAAAGTTGACAAGTTGCAAGTGCAGTTGGATTATTCTAAAAAGGTCCCACTCTGCCAAGTCTGAATACCTGTGATCAATCTTAACTACTGGGATTAAAAAAAGGCAAAACTGGCAAACTTTTAAACAGTAATTCGGCAGAGATTTTGATTTTGTTACACTACTACTTGGATTTCGTACCAAAATATATTTAGTTTCAAACATGTTTAATGTCATAACGCATTCATCCATCCATCCATTTTCTTCCGTTTATCTGGGGCAGGGACTCCCAGACTCCCCTCACCCCAGACACGTCCTCCAGCTCCTCCAGTGGGACCACAAGGTGTTCCCAGGCCAGTCGAGTGACATAGTCCCTCCAGCGTATCCTGGGTCTTCCATGGGGCCTCTTTCTGGTGGGACTTGCCCGGAAGACCTCCCTAGGGAGGAGTCCAGGAGGCATCCTGAACAGATGCCCAAGCCACCTCTGCTGGTTCCTCTCGACGTGTAGGAGCAGCGGCTCTACCCCGAGTTCTTCCCATGTGACTGAGCTCCTCATCCTATCTCTAAGGGAGCACTCAGCCATCCTGCAGAGGAAACAAATTTCGGCCGCTTATATCCGCGATCCAAAGCTCCTGACCATAGGTGAGGGTAGGAACAAAGACTGACCAGTAAATCGAGAGCTTTGCCTTCCGGCTCAGCGTCTTCTTCACCATAACGGACCAATACAGTGACCGCATCACTGCAGACGCTGCACTGATCCACGGATTGGTCATAACGCATTTATTTGTCCATTTATCTCTTGTATGTTAACGTCCAGGCCAGAAAAGATGCACTGAGGATGATGCACAAAAGCAATAAAAAGCAATGCAATGTAAAAAAATAAAAATAATAAAACTAAATAAATAAATGCAAACTAAAAAACCCCAGCTCTTCTTTTCAGTGCCATTATGCCAAACTGTGTAATCTCTGACCCATCACTAAGATGTACTCAGAGTCCCTCACACAGCCTACTCCTGCCCAGACCGCCTTGCTCCGCTGCAGGGGGAGAGCCATGGGAATCGCACTCCTAATTGTGCCCTGAACCTTTTGAAAGAATATTAAGCTGCATTAGTCGACGGTGGGCCATTCATTGGGGACTTTTTTCTTGAGAGGGCTACAGCAGCTCCACTCACCCAGCGCCCCATTAAACGTGACAGGCCTTTGTGATGAACTCGGAGCAAAGTGGGAGCAGCTAACTCTGAGGCTAGCAGGTTAGCCATCCAAGCGTCTGGGTTCTTGTCAAACACCAAAACCTCAGGCCTATTAGGAGCTATTTAGCATCCCAGCGGAGGCCGTGGCTATGTGCTGTTAGCCATAACTAAAGCAAGACAGATCAGAAAAGACACAATACAGGGATCATTAGACCAAGGACTTTCCAGCTTCACTGATGTCATTGTTGCTGTATAATACTCTAAACACCTTGCAACAGCTCCGTCTCGCAATCAGCTCACTTCATAAAAAGGTTACCACAAAGTAAATCTAGAATTACTGTCAAAATATCAAGAAAACACTAAAGGATCTTGTACCACTGATTTTCTTGGAGAACATGTAAGGTATTTCTTTTTAAAAATCAAATTCTGTCCAAAATTGTCAATACAAATCAGCGCTTGGCCTCAGACAAAGTTCCAGTCTGTGTAATAGCTTTTTGTGTGGGCTTTGCATGTTCTCTTTGTGTCTGGGTTTCTAGTAAGCGTTGCAGTACACCCTAATGACACTAAATGTAAAACTTGTACTGTATGCAACTACGTAGCCACAGCTTGAAGAAAGGATCAAATGTGCCAAGTTTTCATCATCAACATAAAACATGCACGACAGGGAAAAATCCTTCAACTAAGACAAACCTGGCCCAGCCTAGCTCTAGATCTGGAGAGGGGTTCCCGAATGGCACTGCACTGTAGCGCTCACTGGTTTGACAGATTACCCAGGTAACATCGAGGGATGGGTCAAACGTTTCTTTAAAAGGACAAAAAAGTGGGGCAAATACCATAACCTTGCTAACCTTTTTGTAGGCTTGGAACTAGACCAGTTATGTGGAAATTTGAGCACATTAAAATTGCCAAATGTATCTTGGATTTGAACACGACTTCCCATATAGACACTTCCAACAACTCTGCCTTTTACCATGCAAGTCAAACATAACCTGTTTCTTCACTGATGCCAAACTAAACCAAATTTGTTATGTCCACAATCCTAATAGCAGCCTTTAGTAACCTGAACCCCTCATTTGAACTGACGACAGAGACTTTCTTGATGTTTTGGGATGTGACTTGTATTATTTTAGACACCTGACCTGGCCGGCCTCTGGGGCAGCACCATTGTGAAGCACATTAGTGTTGTTAGGGAGAGTTTGGCGGCTCGTGTGGACCAGCTCTGGTTAAGGCCAGTGTTAAGCTGCTGCTCTCTGGGTTGTCAGGCCTGGACTCGCCCCGAGCCCTTAGTGACACGAAGGGATTTAAAAGGGAATGGGGTTAGACTGGAGAGGGGTGTAGGCTAATTTAAGAGGTCACATCATCTCTGAGGCTTATATTTAGAGAAAGAGGACAAACGAAGGACAAGGGCCAGATGGATGGATGTTATAGTGACATATACACATTTAGGCATTTATTCAAATTTGAATTATTCTTATTACAAGTGTCAATATTCCACGAAAGCTGGTTGGGATGGATCTGAAAAGTAATGAAAGGGTCGTTTACCATCCATTTCACAAACTGTAGAAGCTATAGAAGAGAAGATGAAATAGGCTCACATAAGTTAATGAGTTATTAAGGTGTAGGTAACCAGGGATGCAAGAAGATTATCTTGAATTTCAATTAAAGACGCAAATTGAAAAACCTATGGCGGTCCTACAAAAGTCACTTGTGGTTGCTATGTGTTTCTCAGTGCTCCTGCTTTATTATTAGACTAAGACAAGAGGACAAGTAGATGCTAACCAGATATGCGAGAACATCACCAAACAAAAGCTGCTGACCAATGCGATAAGTAAAGAGCCATTGTCTATTAACGCAGCACATAAACAAAGCCTTTACTGCCCACAGATGTAGAAGTGAGTCCATGAATGAGACCATCTCTGCCTTTCTTTCACTCATCCCGGGACTCAACTCTGACCCAGCTACATCATTACTCACCATCTCCAAATGGTGCTCCCCCGTTTGGGACTTAAAACACGGCATATGCTGCAATGAATGAGCCTCCATTAATCAACACTGGTTAGGTGCTAAGTAGACACAACTCAGACAAGGAAACAAAACAAGAAGTCATCTCCAAAAGACAACTGAGCAACCCCAGCACCCCCCATAACTCTTACACCACTTTGTTGTACACAGGGGAGGGAAGTAGATATAAATACTCTTTTACTTTTCTTGTATATTTAGATTTTTAACATATACCTGCTCTTATAATCCAATAAAGGTCTAACCATGTAATCAGTTAGATTTAAATTCATACTGTATGTCCCAGTCGGCTGTTTCACTGCTGCATCTGCTAATTTCTAAACCTATAAACACACAAAATCAGTGAAATGCTGATATAAAAAGCTACTAAACTTGTATTAAAAAGTAACTAGTAACTTGTACTTTGACTAATGTTTTTTATTGTGTATTTATTACTTTTTGGCAGCTACTTGGACTTGTAATGAAGTTCATTTTTAGCCATGTAACTCTACTTTTACTTGCAAACTTCAAGTACTGTTTCCACCAATGCTTGTGTAGCCCACATCTATCACCTAGTATTTGAGTAAAACTATGAATATATTGCCTGTCGCATATAGGGACTTAGCAGCGATGGTCAAGAATGGGCGGGGCCTCCTTGTTGCCGACACAAAGCGGTCGCCGTGCAATCATCTCGGTGTAAAATCGCCAGGACAAAGCCAGACAAAGGCAGGGGGCTGGTGGCTGGGCCGGGACAGCTGTGAGCAGAGCCTACACATCCCGCCTCAATATGGGCCCTCCTCACATCTGTAGCAGCTTGGCCCCTGCTTCCGCCAGCGTCCCGGGACAATGAAGACCCTCAGAGCGCCTCTTTGTGTCACATGTTTCAAGAGGGCCTTTTTAGCCTAAATCTTAAATATTTCATTAGGCCTCCCCTCGCCCTGGCTGCACCTCTTTCTATGGGCAGTATTTGTGGAGAGCGTCACCCTGGACCCTTGCTCTTATCCGCCCTCCCTTCTGCTAAGGTAACGCCCAACACAACAAAAGATGTCTTACAAAACAGTTTGGGACCTGTTTTACTCAAAAAACAGTTAAGATTAAACAGACAGCAGCCTCAGATCCTAAATTATAATGCATATGACGCTTGCACCTATTGTCTGGGGATTTAGGGAATGTCATAAAAAGTCATATGTTTTCAAGCACTGATATTACTGTGTTACTCTGTGTTGTAAGAAATAAGAGGTTACGCTATATAAATGTGTGCATAATTATATACAACTATTTATGTATTTGATTTCATTTCAGTTAAGTTTCAAACATATCTGCGTCATTAATGTAACACTTAATCAGCAACACTTTTAAGAGTCCAGGCCTTTTCCTTTTATGTTATTTTTTGAGTATTCTTGTGCACGTGTCTGTAATATTACTTTAAACCCATATATGCACATGTAAATCAGCACCTAACGCTTTCACCTATTGTCTGGGGATTTAGGGAAAGTCATAAAACGTAATACTTTTTCAAGCATGTAGTGTTGTAAAAACTAAAAATAAAAAGTTAAGCTGTATAAATGTGTGCATGATTGTATACAGCACATTTTATTTAATTTAAGTTAAGTTTCAAACATATATATGGCATTCAAAAGTGTCGTAAATGTAACACTTTTAAGAGTCTGGGCCTTTTCCCTCTTATGTTATTATATGAATATTCTTGTGTCTGTCAGTGCATCTGTAATAATAGATTGAGTCCACATAATCACATTTAAATCAGCACCAGACACGTTCACCTATTGTCTGAGGATTTAGGGAATGTCATAAAAAGTCATACTTTTTGGAGCACTGATATTACTGAAACAACTATTTACATAATTTTTTTTTCAGTTACATTTCAAACATATATATGGTCTGCAAAAGTGTCATGAATGTAACACTTTTAAGACCCCAGGCCTTTTTCCTCTTATGTTATAATTTGAATATTCTTGTGTTTGTCTATATGTTTGTAATATTAGTTTGAGCCCATATACACACATGCAAATCAGCTCTTATAGATCCTACAGTGACCACATGCCTATAGACTGTGACTGCATCACAGACACAAACTGCAGTGTATTGGCAGCAAATGTATTCATGACATTACAGAGTCATTATGGAGTGCTGAGGCTCCACTCTCAAAGCGTAGAGAGTCCGCACGTCAGAAAGAGGTGGTCAAACACTCCCATCTAAATATTGAACACTTGCTAATAACTTTTTGGCCCCTTCTGCACAACTTCTGTCACATCGAATCAAAAGCCCTCAAAGGATTTGTCTTTATGCCAGGCTTTAAAACGTGCACGATCGGATTGGGTGACAGAAAAGAGCTTTTGTGGCAAACAGAATCGAGGGGGGGTGGGTTTATCCAGCACTTTACGAGAGCCTAATGAATAATTCAGTGTTATCATTCAACTTGATGCCCGATTATTATGTTTTTCTTCTCTCTTCACACGTGAGGGACCCGGGTGTGACGGGGGTATGACGCAGGGGGCACCTGGGGGGAAGTAACGCACACACACAGAGAGGCCGCAGTGCAGTCACTCTCCGTCAGCTTGATAAATATAATGTGTCAGCAATTAAAAACTCGTTGCCATTCTTTAATTCAGCGGAGCCCTTGTTAACCGCGGCCCGGCAGGAGGCTGCACTGTGGCCCCTGCCCTGCACCAGCTCCACCAGAAAGGAGGCCCCGGCGTTCCCATCCTTTTAGCCCACAGCTTGTCCCATTGGCATGTAAATAAGACATTCATTGGGCAACACTTTTCCGATAGAAAAAATGACCATCAACCTCTTTGATTTTCATCTTTTTTCCTGGAGAAAACAAAGAATTCTATAGTTTCAGATTTTTATTCAAAAAAACCTTTTCGGGCCTTTCTCTTGGGGCATTCTCATGGTAATGGTGTTGACTCAACTTTGTACAACGTGGCTATACAAGGCATATGAACCCTAGCAGGAGTCCATTACAGAAATACCATTTAGCAAGCTGTTTCTGTGAGAAAGTCAAATGTTTAGAGGGTTTTTTTGTGGCAAACAGGGAGCAGGGTCCTGGAGCAGCAGCAGGAGGCCTTTGGAAAGAGGAGTGAGACTAAAGAGCTGGAGCGCTGAGATCCTCCACAGCTGAAGTCACAACTGTGGAAAAAGCAGCAAAAGCACTTTTCAACAATGTCCTGGTCCTTGTCAGCCATGACGGCACAGCCATTTAGCAACTGATGCATTGACATGGGATAAGTAGTTGTCAATAACACTCCATATATACAAAGAGGCTAGACGTCAATCAGGAACTTAAAAAAGACGAGATCAGGGAAAGTTGTGGAGTTGAGAGTAAAAATAAACAACTGTGAATCACCAAAGTTTTGTAAGTTTTGTAAAATTTGTAAGTAATAAATGTCAAATAAAAGAATGAAGATATCCTGCAGTGATAACAAGAGAACTGTGATAAAGACAACAGCAGATCAGTCTATAGACATACTTTCATCTTCTTTGTTTTAATTTCATAAGCTACACACAGTTTTAATAACAAATAGCGCGGTTTTCTGCTCAGACGCGAACAAGAACCCAAACCACTTCTCTCTGTTTTGTGTCCTCATTCAAATGCCCACACCATTTCTTTGCGTCATGCCTTTTTGTTTGGACTCAATCGTTCACTGTTTAAAGATGCTGTAGTGGGAAAAATATCTGAGTTTGGACACATTTGTGAGAGCTGAATCGTAGGAATTCTGGAGGTCACTCTGCTTTATAATGCCCATTCTCTCTGTCCCTCATCAGCCCCATTCACATCCCATAGATGGAATTTAAAATATTTGCAGAGACAAAACCCGAGGCCGGTCATCGTGGAAACATTAAAGCCTGGAGTGTAATCTAAAAGCATAAAGGCTGAACTTGTGAATCCAGCTCCCCCTTCTGCAGCCTGCTCATTATCCCTGTCACACCGGACCGGGCCCTCTTGGCACAGCCTTGCGGACTTAATTGAATTAGACATACCCGCTTGTTTAGGCATTGTGCGCTGGCATGAGAACCTCACAGCCACGACGGCGCAGACAGGAGGAGAGGGCGGCTTCGGCGGCACTTGTGGGGCAGATCTGAGGCCCAGGCGGCTACACAAGATGGGAACCATGGACCACCAGCCTACCATTGAGGTGGGGCCAGTGCCAAGAGCAGAGGGCTGGTCCTGCAGCTCATCACCACACAGAGCAGTTCTGTTAGCCAAAACCTCAGATGTCTTTGAATGTAATCCTTTATTAACACAAAGTGTGTGGTTGACTCACTTTTCTTTGAAATCCTCAGGTGAAAGAAGCTTGGCCTTACTTGTATAATTTCATTGAAAATGTGTATATTAAATAACAAGCGTTTTTGTGTAGAGAATATTACTCTGATTTGAAATAACATGAGTCTCAGTGAGGTGAAAGATACTGGGGCTTTCAACAGACAGTTAACCTCATATTAACTGTGTGAAGAGCATTGTAATTTACATTGTGATTATTATTCTGAAATAAAAATTATCTAAAAGGTAAATCAGTTAAACTCTTAAAATAGAGGCTGGTTTCATTTCTGGATTATGCTTTCCTCGTCGCTTTTGTCAGAGGGACAGCACACAGCATGCCAGTTTAACCCTCTGACATTGCCTTTTCCAGCCTTTAAAACCCACAAGAAGTCACTTTGTGTATGAAGATTTCTGTGAGTTCAGATAGTTGAGTACCCTCTTCTAATGTGATTGGCCTTTTCCCTTTAAGCAGATGTGTTATAAATGGATGGTACTAGCAGACACCTCACTGCTGTCACTACAGAAGGCTGCAGCTCTAACCCTGGGGTCAGGCCCAGATTGACACCATAACCCACAGCCCTGATCCTCCTTCAGTCTCTTTAGAAGTGCACCCGGCCGGCAGTAACTTTATTCACCGGGAGATCAGTCAGCCTGAAAAGATAAGCTCTGAATAATTGGGAGTCCACGGACCACGTAGAATCTGATGAGATCTGGCAGTCTTTAACTCTTTTTGTGATCTTTCTTCAGTGATGGAGGACAGCCCTTGTTAGGCTCAGGACGGGACAGATGGGACAGAAGACGAGTGACTGCAGTGGGACGGGGTGGTGTCAGTCACGTGTGTTGGAGTCAATGTGGAAATAAATGAATCTTAACAGCCACCAGTGGAACAGCCCCGATCGCCGTGGACACCAGACTCTGCCGTACAAAGTGCTTGATTAGATTATCTCCTACACTCTCAGTGGCTCCTAATGTTAAAGGCTCACCTTACATTCACTTAGACCAGACGTGGGCAAACTACGGCCCGGGGGCCACACACGGCCCTTATTAATTTCATTTATGTATTTGGAAAACAATTTTTGCACTTGCATATTCATGCTCTGCTACATGTTACAGACCAAATCTCTAATGTAATATAAACATATATAAAACTTGGCCCAGCCCCTCTGTCAAATTTTAGAAGCCACTGTGGTGTGTCAAAAAGTTTTTTAGACTCTTCATTTATATATTATATATTCATACTGGATTTTTACATATATTATAAGTAATCAAAGGGAAAGTATGGCTGCAATGGAATTATTTGGGGATTTAAAATATTTTAAATAATAATAATGCACTAGATTTGCCTTTTCAAGAAACCCAAAGCACTTTACAGTGGAGTTTTGATTCACTCCAGACTCTGAGGTGGTAAGCTACTATTGTAGCCACAGCTGCCCTAAGGCAGTCTCATAGAAGCTGGGATGCCATTCTGTGCCATTGGCACAGTAGGCAATGTGAGTGAAGTGTCTTGCCTAAGGAAACAACGGCAGTCTCCACTGTAGTACCTGGAAAAGACAGGAAGGCCACATAGAAGAAAGATCAGCTTTCTCATCTTCAGTTCTCTCAAATTAATTTTTCAGATTTTGACTCTGACTTCTCTGCTGCGTTTGGCTGTGTGTTTTGGCTGTTATTCAGAGAATAAAGTTAAAAAGTCCATATTGTACTATTAAAACTCCATAAGACTTTCCAAAACTCAAAGCAACTGTTGGGTCACTTCATTTCACTCCACTGCTCATTAATAGAGTGATCACATTTACCCACAGGAGGCACACTCAAAACAATAGCCCGTGTAAACAAGGCACTTAGCTTGTGTAGCCGCTGCAGTTAATCATCCTTGTGTCAAATTAGCATTTCGCTGCTCTGCATGGATGACACCGCAGTAGATAGACAGTGCATCGTTAGCAACAAAAGCTAACAAAAGCTAACAAAAGCTAAGCAATGGGAGGTGGCAGCTCCACTGGTAATGTCAGGTCCTAGGTCAGGCGGGTATGGAGCCAGAGGAGGCCCATAATAATGTCCAAACACAAGGCAGTACTGTACCCGGGCGTGGGGAGAGAGGGTAGGCCTCAGAAAAGGACCACACACTCATGTCTCATTACCATCCAGCACCCAAAGGCGGGTCAAAGCTTTTATCTTTCTCCTCAGATGTATGGGCAAAGACACACTTGGAGCAAACACAAGAAACACGGTTAATCTGAAGTGGAGCTGCACAAAGGGACTGATCAGAGCTGAGCGCACAGTGAGCTTTCATCTGCTACAGGAAGACGTGATTTTAGCAATTAAACAAAAGCTGTCACGCCTCCTGCTTATTACATGGTGGCATTACTTTTATGGATTCAGGAAAGTAAATTATTTTTTCTGGATTCCATTTACAGAGGCTGTACCTGATTGTTTTACAAGTAATAAAAAATACATTTGTCTTGCTCTAGTACAGATATAATGTAATTGCATCTCTTAGGGTCAACATGAGACCACTGTGTGCTATCTGCCTAATTAAAAAACTTTTTTTTAAATCATCTGCAAACCAGGAAGTAATGCTGGTGCGCTGTTAGCATACTAGTTGTGGTTAGCATTACCGTGACTCCAAAACTAAGTAATAAAACAATACAATTTGTCGTGCCCTTGTATAGATATAATGTAAGGGTCTTAGGGTCAAAATGAGACCACTGTGTGCTGTCTGCATCATTAGAAAGCATTTTTATTGTCTGCACACCCCGAAGTGATGCTGGTGCACCGTTAGATTGCTAGTTCTTGTGAGCATTAATGTTATTCCTCTGAAAGTTGTGAAAAGAACATAGAAAGTCATTGCACAACTTCTCTCAACAGACTGTGGAAACCTACAGATTTTTGAGCATAAAACATGACTCATGTGAATTATATGGCAATACTCTTTTTGCCGTAAAAGCATTATAATGTCTCTAACATATCTTTTGGGCATTTACAGCGGTCACTGACAAACCAGAGATATAAGGCTCTTAAACTATACCACAGAATAAAATGACCATGTCCCTTAAAGTAGTCTCCAGCCATCAGGTCCACATAAATATTTGGACTTGCCAATCTAGAGGCACACTGCTTCCTCTCCTCAGAATGCACTCACTCAGTACAGTATGTTTTATGAGTGACTTTCCTGCACTTATAGAAAGAATACACAAATGTCAGTGCAGGGAAAGTGGAGTCATAGATTAGATATGGATTGACTGACATGAAACGGTATATTACCTCAAACATATTGTGACCTCACTCAGTCACGTAAAAAGAAAGTGCATACTGTGGACGTACTGTACACTTCTGGCCTTTGTCTCGATTGCTGCCGATAAAATAACGGTTCACTTAAATAGCTATTCAGTGTGGTGAAATCATGTACAATATCTGTCTTTTAACCATGTCATGGTTGTTTCCTCTTCTCATTTAGCCTCTGAAGTTGTATTTAGTGTGATTCATGCATGTTTCGCTGGTCTTTATACTCCAGTATTCAACACATCATTGCTCACTGCTCTCTACTTTCTTTGTTCTCCAGTTTTATTTTCTTAATCCAGGACATGCGTAGGATTCAGCAGCCATTTTTGTACACATTTTTAACAAATCCATGACTCGCTCGTGTGATCTGCAGCTGTCCAACGGAGGTGGTGACAACTTTGCGGCTCTTGGTTGTAACGATGTTTACGGCGGCGTCAGCTGCCATCGGGCACGGCGGTTTTCTAACAGGGAAGTCAGCTGAGTTGTTTCTTTTATTAAGTCGTTGTAGATGAATATTGCATTTTATTACATAATGATCCACGAGTGTCATAGATTATAATTATAGACCAGACACAAGCACAATAGGTCTTGTTTAATGTTAGTTATTATAGACAAAGGACAATGATGGCTCTGTTCACCACAGAAATATAACACCATAGCTCCTCTCCCACAGTAACAGTACATATTTAAAACATCTAAAGGCCTATTTATAGCCTCTTATAGCCTACATAATTATATATTTACTATATTACATATATACACATACATACTTGTACATATATATTGCCATTTATTCGCTCTTTGTTAAAAAATGTTCTGATATAGTTATTGGCGAGCTACTCATTTCTCTTGTGAAAGTTTGTCTAACTCAAAGTATAAAACAAACGCAAATTTTTTACTATTTTAATTGCTTATGTTTTTTTGTTTTTTTTTTTTGACTGTTCCTTTTTGGTTCTAGACACTTCATCAGCTTCATCATGTTTTTCATTCTGAACTATCACACATAAACTAATGATTCATGTGTAGTCCCATAGGTCTATAAACAATACAAACATGTGGGACAGTATAAATAATCTTAAACTGATTACTGTATAATTGTCCTATTGTAGTTTAATTAGCTTGTGTCCTTGGTGACATAAACGTGTACAGTGGCTCTCCTCCTCTCTCCAAGTCCGAGTGTTTAAAGTGTCTTTTATCTCCCTTACCCATCAGCGCTGAAGTGCTCCTAATATTATAAATCAATGGCAGTTTGTAATTCTCTTCATTTAAACAAAGGCCAAGGGAATAAAACGCCATTAAGATGACATGTGAATTGGCAGACAAACTGTTTAATTTGTGTGTGTGCAGTGAAGGGGGCTTTCCTGAGTGGGTCCAGGGGCAGCCCAAATTTACATCTGATTGGAGTTTAATGGTCCATGGACACTTTTCTCCTTCTCCATCACCATGACGACCAAGCTTTTCTCAAGATTTTTTTCAACTGGCTAAAATGTCCCCTTTTTGTCCATTTGGAGCGCGTCATGCGAGCCAAATGGGGCTGGGGGCTTGTATGTATCAATTTGTTTCTGTTGCAGCGCCCACACTAGCTCCGGCAATGAATATATGGTCCATTGAATTTGCCGGGACAAAGGCCACAGCTGATGCGGTTTCCACGGAGACACGCCCACACAAAGCATAGGAATGATGACATATGGTCCCAACCTGCCCAGTCAGGCGGACCCCCAATAGTCCCCCCCTGCATTGATGGGACAAAACCCCACGTTAGTCATTTATCCGTGCTTACTCATTTCATGGTAAAATAAACTTCTTATAAAGTTTGGGCTGGTGAAAAAAGCTACCATGTAAAGTGGGGGGATTCATCATGAAGTCATTAACAAAGGCTCCTTTACCACCTGCTTCTGCGTTAATACGGCCACTAAGGAGCCTGGGTTTTGTTTAAGGAGAAAAGCAGAGGAGACGGAGCCAAAAAGCATGAAGTTAAAGACGTTAGTGAATGAATGTCACTTTGAATATAAGCCAAAATATCAAATCAGAGGGGGGGGTTTCATATGACTTTAAACAGCTCATTAATATGAAATGAGGACCAACTTCTGTGCCGTTTGTTAAAAGGTTTGGGTTATGTAATAAAATAGTAATTAAAAACTTTCACTCTCACGTACTTTCTGTTAGTTCATAAAGTGAAGGCATTGCGCTCAAACTATATTTTTATGATTACTTACAACACAACACTGACACCATCCTTGCATCAGCATCAAGAAAAGTTACACAATGAACCTTTAATGAAGTCAACCAATAGAACAACTAAACGTGGCTAACAATAAGAACTTTCTAACAATGTGATACACGACATTCATTACTAGTAGATTTTAAACACACACGATGTCCTCTCTGACATGTAGCTCGTGTTGTCCACATGCTCAGAGCAGCAGCAGCAGGAGTGTGGCCGTGTGGGCTGTGGGGAAGTCCCTCACGGAACAGGTGTTTTGGTGCTGGGGCCTGGTGCCTTTAGGAAAGATAAGCTCTGTGTGAACCAGACGATTGGTCGAACTAAGGCATGAGTCACTGCTCACCAATGTGCTGACGTCACGCAGTCTGTCTATGCGAGGCTGGGAGAGCCAGAGGAGCTGCTGCATGTATGTACACTATGAAACACCTAAACAAATCAATCCACATAACATAATGGCATTTACCTCAGAAAACACTTATCAACAAAGGTACTTCAAATGTAATCTAATGTATCATCTCAAGCACTCAGTTATGATGTTAAAATGCAAAATGACTCAAAGTTACATGTGTTCAGTTTGCTTGTCTGTGTAATCTCTCAGTCGTCCAGGTATGATTCATATTAAAAGAAAAGTTCAAATCTGTCAACTGAAGCGCAGCAAAACATCTTCACTCCCGCAACTTTTTGTCCAGTGACAGATTAGAATTTTTCATTCAGTTTTCTTGTTTATGGAATATGTTTCAACCAAAACATGTTGAATGTATTTTGTGATGACCTCGTGTCTCCATTTACACAATCTACACTTTTGAGGCTATATCAGTGTGACTGGTGTGAATATGGAATGTAACTGTTAAGTGATCATTTTAGTTTGAAACAAGCCAAACTTTTCTCCCACGGTTTGCACACAGTAAAGCTTGACTTGGTTAACTAACACTTAATTATTGATTAGGGACTAATCCCTTACAAAAGGCTTTTAAAGATTCATTGATCCCAGGGGAAATCCCCAGTGGCTTTCCCATACCAGGAGTGAAAATGTGGAATTCTTAGGCCTACAAACTGATTCAGTTTAACACAGAAGATGCCTCTCAGACTTTGCAGTGATTAGCATTATTGATTGGGAACATGTTTAACGCTGGTTTCCATTTATGCAGTTGCTCTTGTACTTTTTCAGAGCTTTGGCTAACACAAAGAGTAAACTAGCTCACAACTCTGAATCACTAAAAGCTCAGTAGCTTTTTTTTGTCATTCATTAAACTGTTTTCGATGTGCCGGTTAAAATGATTTCGGGGGAATTCCTGAGCCGCATACCATCCTCTTGCCAAAAAGCATGTTTCCAAAAGTGAACAATTACCAACCTGTTTTCCCTTAAGCCTCGTGTCTAGCCAGAATCTGCCATGCACACTTGCTTTATTCATTCATTGTTTTAGAAGAGTATAGAGATAATCAGACTTGTAAGCTTGTAAGTTCTGATGATAACGCTTTTTCTCCCAAATATGCAAAACAAGAACGTTACCCACTTTAAATTCAACTTACTCCTTAACAAAAACACTCATTGTGTTGTGGGCTTTGGAGATGTCAACACCACAAAAGGACTTTCCGAGTTCTTATGACCAAAACTTTAATGTGTGTTTCCGCTGACAAAAAGCTTGGTAATACTGTGCCGGATGTTACATTTCACTGAGCCTCCCCTCCCTCCTGCACAAGCTCATACAAAGATACTATCCTCCGCTCAGGCCAGGTCACGCCACATGTCAGCCGAGGTGACAGGGGCGACAGTGACACCCGGAAGGAGAGACTGGTTGGTTTTTATGGAGACGATGACAAGTCCTTCTGGATATGACCTGTCTATTCCCCCTCTTCACCCCAACTGACCGCCCGCCTGTCCACTGCATGGCCAGTCCCATTGAGCTCTGCCAAAGAAGAAGCACATTATTCGGGGGGGTCAGGACCTCCAGGTGACCCCCGAAACAGTCCAGCGAACACCAGTGTCCCCGAGCAGGGCTGTGTCCGAGAGGGGCTCAGCAGGCCAATCTGGAGCTGTCACATCGGGATCTGCTGCTAAATACAGCGTGAAATTTCACATGGGACAGTTTTAGCATCCGTCTCAATCAAAGGCAGCTGTGGTCTGTCTGAGAAAAGGTTTTCTACTATGAGCAGACGATAACAAAAAGAGAGCCATTTTGGTCTGTTTAGATCCATTATGAGAGATAGACTATTTCAATCTTGTTCAATTAAAATACCATAAGCAAACAGTGAACTAAAGATAAAAAGTGTAAAGAATTATAAGGAGTAAATCTTAAACGGGACAGATTCTGGCAACCCAAATGATCGACCTATGTGAGGACCATTCTGCTTCCTGATTGGATAATTGTCTTGAGAAACAAAACACCAAATTATAACATGGCCATGATGTCCATTGATGTAACTAGTAGAAAATCTGCTTTATAATTGAAATTAGTTAAAAATATATCGGATTTGAACATGTCTACTACCTCATATCTGGGACACATAGAGGTCATGATAGAAATTTAAAATCTGCCTTCTCATCCATCCAGTGTGACAGATATTAAAGTGTGTCTATGGGTTTGTGTTCTCTAACAGTCACAACTCTATAAAATTCTATACAAAAAGCAACTGTCTGGCAAAATGGGAATATAATGTTGACTTTTTATATCTAGAATATAAAATGTTCAGCTGATTTTTTTTTCAGCCAAGCATGACATTTGGATTCAGTGGCTGTATTGACTGTCAGTATCCAGCGCCTCCACACACAGATCACTTGACGCATGGCTCGGAGAGATTCTTGGAAAAAAAAAAAAAGCTCTCTTCAAAGTGCCACATATATCCTGCATTAGCTCATCTGAACCTGATTCCCACACGAGCTGCACACGGCCCGCCCTGCGACCCCACACCCGCGCACACCACCCGGCATTATGCGGCACTGTGTCCCATTCACACACACTGCTCTAAAAATACCCCGGAGGGAGGAAATCCCCGCATTCCGGCGCATCGGGTCCGCATTACAAAGACGTCCGAACAATGAGCCTTCCCCACAGCTCGGAATCATCCCAGACGATTTCGGAAGAGCAATGCCTCGCTGGAGCGGTGTTCCCGGACAGTCTGTTGTGTCTAGGACTGTTGGCCATAAGAAATACTGGACACAAGCCGTATCACAGGATAAACATGTGGAGAAGGAGAGAAAGGGAGGTGTGGAGAAGAAGGTGAAACAGGAGAATGGGCTAAGACATTGGAGAGAGAGGCTGAGGTTACATGTATTAGACTCATATGGTTCTATTGTTGTACAGCTATTAGTGTCAACACATGCAACAAGTGCTTAAGTCAGGGATATACAGTAGGCAGGATTCCCACAGTGTTCATTACATTATTAACCAGGCTCACATGCAGAAGACAACTGGGGAATAATATTAGCAATGTCACTGGCATAACAGGGAGGCAATGGATCATCTTCAGTTTCATAATCCACTCACGGGTTCAGCTTCCTGTTAGAGGCGACATTTTGAGGACATTCAAAAGATATAATATTGTAGCGTTCTGGTGTAAGGAAATGAGCCGGATTTCTTCTGGTTGTTTATTTTTTGAGCGCAAGGGCTACAGTAGGTCATAACTCACAGCAAAACAAGAGCAAAACAACACCAGCCTCAACTCATAAAGCCAGTCTCCAAAATAGACCAGGGACTGGCCAGTAGAAACGTCACATCAACTTGTCGGCATAGCAACCAAGTGTCACATGCAAAAGTGACACATTAACAACAACAGGTGTCAACTCTGAACTGAAAAAAAATATCAGATCATGACAAATTTATGGCGACGGCCCTTGTTTCTCGTCATTCTGACACCCATAGCTCACATTTTGACATTTCACCATTAAAAAGATTAAATATTTAGTTTTAAATGGTTAATTATTTAGTAATATGAATACTGACTGATACAAATACAACTTGGCAAAGTGAAGTGCAGCTAAATATACATACACCTGAAGCACTGGATTAAATCTGGCCAAATTTATGCCATTTTTTTGAAACTGAAATAATCTGAAATGTAAAATCAAACTTGGGTTAAATCTAGCAAAATATATTAAATAAAAGATAGACCAATATATCAGTTAACCAGTATATAAGGCCGATATTTGAACTTTTTAGTGTATCTGCTATCGGCCTTAAATCTTCAGCACAGGCCGATATTTTGTTTTGGTTGATTTGCTGTACAAATATTAACACTTTAACATGAAGAGATCACTGCACAAAACATGACTACTCAGCTCTCTTATAGGTTTGTGGTAAAAAAAGGGCTTGCGGGGAGTTTGTAGTACATTTAAATGACATCAAAATTAAACATATCGGCAGAGATTATCGGTCTGTATTCTAAACAATCGGTATCTGTATCGGCTCTCGGATCACTCAGAAAATTGCTGACGTTTACGCCTTTTACATCCATCTGGTCTCCCTCGTCTCTCTTCTTCTGTGGACCAGCTTCAGTCATGCGGGAGGACAGTGACTTGTCGACAGCTCACATCCTTCATTTAGACAAAGACGTTTAATGAGTCGAAAAACTTTTACTTTCTGAGAGCTGACGGACACCGGCTTTGTGTGACTATCGCGTGAATGTGGAGAGACAAGCTATTACTGAGCATGGAGCTTTGTCCCCAGTATATCTACTTCATGTAGGATGGTACATTCAAATACTTCTACATAACATTAGTGTATTTGTGTGCAGTGGTGTTTCATTTATGGGGTACAAAAGGACAATTAAATAACAGCATGTATTTAAGTGTCCCACCTCCAGTACATTTGAAAATAGTGCTGTGTAATGACACTTTTAAGGTAAAAATCAGTTACAGAGTTTTTGCTTTTGCTATGGATCAGACCTGGACGACTGAGGGAGTAGACAGACATCTTTATAAGAAGGCTAGTTCAAAAGAGAAGAAGTGATTTACTATTTGAAGAAATTTGACAAATATTATACTATTATATATTATACTATACTATTATATTATATTATATATTTATACCACTGACACAAGAACCTAAGAGCAGATTTAAACCACAAAAACTATTCTAAATCTACAAAAAATCATGAGATGCAATACATAAACAGCAGAATGAAACACTTCAGTTGTTACATTGTGTCTGTAAAAATTAAAAGAAGTTATTAATTCAATCTTCTATAGCCCAAATCTTATCTCAAATCTTATCATATAACCAAAAATGTCCCAGTAGTCCAAACAAAAAGTCCACACGATAAATACTGACCCCAAAAAATATTGTTCCAGCTTCATATAGTGAATGATAAGTGGATATAGTGACTATCATGACAGGTCTATCAAATACATAATGTTATATTGATGCATTCACTGATAACTTGTAGTTTCCCCACTTTTCACTTAACCCTACATGCCTCAGGAATGAGCCGGGGCAACACACCTTGTCGTGATTGACAGGTGCACAAAGCCAATGGGTGAGAGTGATTTGTCTGTGGTAGAGGTCTCCACACAGAGGTATTGAGCGGCAGCAGAGAAAGAGCACAGGACAAAGAGGGCAGTGGGATCTGGCCTGATCAATGCGGCGGTGTGCGTCAGGAGCCATCACTGTTTATACAGTCAGACAGAGCAAAGATCAACTATTGTACAGCGCCCGCGAGCTGTCACTCACCACATAGGCCCTCAGCAGGAGGCCAGACCCGCTCATATACGAGAAACAAGAGACCAGCGCTGCAGCGTTCAGGGGCGTGAGGGCAGTCACAGATACAGAGGGACATGACACCAAAGGACCATAGTGAATACATGATATTATCAGTGGTGGAAGAAGTACTCCATTTTGTTGCTTAAGAAAAAGTATAGATATCAAAGCAAAGAAATACTCAAGGACAAGTAAAAGTATCACATGAAAAAAAACTACTTAAAAGTATTAAAGTATCTGTTTAAAAATGTGCTTTAAGAGTAAAACAAGAGATCAAATATAGTGATTTTGATAAAGATTTGTGCTGAACAGAAAAATTAGAACTGATTGAACTGAACATTTTACTAGTTATTTACTAGTGTTTCATTTGCTGAAATTATTGATGTGTTAAAGATAAACCCCTCAGCCTTTTCAGCAGGTCTCAAACTATCATGAAAATTCTTTTACTTTTCAGTCTAGTTCAAAAATGTAGTGGGGTAAGTACAGCTACCTGCTCGCAAATGCAGTAAAGTACAGTAAAGTAAAAAATATCCAAAGTATCTTAAGTACAGATATATGCTCTTAACTGCAGCGACGTAAAAGTAAAAGGTATCCAAAGCATCTTAAGTACAGACATCTGCTCTTAAATGTAATAAAGTAAAAGTCAAAAGGAGCCAAAGTATATTAAGTACCTGCCTAAGAAACCTGCTCTCAAAGGTAGTGAAGTAAAAGCAAAATGTATCCAAAGTATCTTAAATGCAAATATCTAAAATATTTTCTTAAGTACAGTACTTTTACTTTGTTACGTTCCACCATTGGATACTATATGAATTCATAAACCACAAAGAAATAATATGTTGTCTCATGCACTGAAAAATGTCTAAAATAACAAACACATTTACAAATGAATACTTCAGCGTTTTTCATGTGGCTTTATTACTATTTGCCCTGTGTTCAGTATCAGCACCAGTTCAAATGAGACTCTAGTTCAGATCTAGCATTGATTACAATCCATTCATCTGGTTTTGTGTGTTATACCGACTGATCATTTGACTGATGACTCACAGGCAGTTTCTAAGGAATGATCCATACAGTGTCACTCTCAGTGTTAATCCAGCGCCTCTTAATTCAGAGTGTGAATGCCACGGCGACAGTGCAGACAGTTCACATAGACTCCAGCGACCTTTGATGTGAAGGGGAAAAGTGACACAAGAAAAGAGCTATTAAAGCTTACATACATTTACAATACAGCATCGATGCATTTACACAAATACTTCTTCAAAAATCCATTTACGTAACCATTTTCAAGTTTAGATCTCAACTGTATAAACCAACAAATCAGAGGTGGAAGGTAACTAAGTAAAAAATAGTAAAGTACTGTACTTAAGTAGTAAATTTTACAGCAGATACTTTTACTTTTACTTCACCACATTTGGTATCTGTATTTTCTACTCCACTACATTTTTAACAGGACTGAAAAGTAAAAAGTACTTTTCATATAATTTGAGGAGTTATTTTTACCATGTTCTTGGTAACTTCCTGACTAAAATGTTTGAGGTCATGCTTCGGTTTTGAACAAAAATAGATACACAAAATTGATTAGAAAAATTAAGACATTGATTCGTCTTGTTGCTGCTGACCAAAATATGTATCATTTTGAGTCATTATAACTACATTTAACACTAACAAATGTACTTGTGTGAAATACTTTTTACTCTAAAACTCTTTAAACAGATACTTAAATAATTTTTTTTTCATATGATACTTTTACATTTACTTGAGTATTTTTTTACCTCTGTATCTGTATTAAAACTGAGTACTTCATCCACCACTGCGAACAACACACACAATCTTACATGAGCTAGACGCCAACCACTCTGCCCCTGTACAATGAACCTCATCATTCAAATTACATCGTGAGAACTGTTTATAGATGAACCAGTGAGACCAAATGCGTCTATAAATGTATGCAGACAAGTCCAATGGGTGAAGTGACAGGGACAGAGACGACAGGAGCATGACAGACAGGCATCCAGACAGACTCAGAGGGAGGGCATTATGAGCTGACAGGGACGGGGAGAACATACATACACAGTGGCCCTTGTGTTAGGTTGGTACTAATCTTATCAAAGCCTTATATTCATCAGGAGGCCCTTCTCTGGAGCCGTGAATGTGGAGTGAGGAGGCATCACGAGACAACTCTAGCCACCGGGAATCGTTTATTATAAGGAAAAGAAAACTGTAGTTCAGACAGGTTGAACAATGCCCCTAAAACATTATATTTGAGATTTTGCTGTGAATCTTTCCTAGTTTTTAGTTTGACAATTTTGGTGACGCTTATAATTTCACATCAAAGTAATTCCGAAACTATGTCGTAGCTACTGTAAAGAAGGACCATGGCAAACTTGTCGGACTTATATTATTGTATAAGGGATTAAAAAAACAACCTTTATTTTATTAAATGAATGTGTCTTTTGTTTCCTTTAAATCGATGTGATTTTGATGTGAAGTAATTTTGTGTGTCCTGTCCAGGTCTATCACTATGGGCCCCACACACCCGCTGCACGAGCTCCCGCTTCATCGCTCTAGGTGGTGCTATGTGGGTCCCTCGGGGAAAACCAAAAGCTACAGGGACAGGAGTGATGTTTAGGTGGAATCCCAGTCTTAAACAGAACCTGCTGCTGAACTCAGAGTGTGACTACTGGAAGCTGCCTGATCTCTGTGTGTAATATTGTGTGTCTATTTGAATGTACTTCTGTAAACACATTTTCCCTGCTAACACATTTTCTCTTAGGTGAACAATGGCAAATAATAAGATACATTAATGAGATTTGTTCTATTGTACTGTTAAAAGTTTTTAACCACATTGGGGTCTGCATGTTCGTGAGTTTCAATCATTTGCAGACCCTTAGATTGGAAAGGATGGACCGATTCTGTGGCCACCATATTCACCAGATACCACACCTCTGCATTTCTTTCTGTGGGGTTATGTTAAAGATATCGTGTATGGAACAAAGATACAGGACGCTACTGAACAAACTGTGCAAAAGATAACAGAAGCGATTGCAACTGCTGATGAGGCTATGCTACACCGAACACGCCAAGAAATCCAGTCCCGACTTGATGCGCTTTGTGTGACTAACGGTGCCCATATCGAGGTTTAAAACACTTTGGAAAACCACTAAGTACAATAGAACACGTCTGATTAAAATGTCTTATCAGTTGCCTTTGTGACTTTATGGGCATCCTGTATATTTGTTATCATCACCAAACATGAGTAACTATCAGAAAAAACAACCTGCCAGCGCACTTTTAGCTCCAAAGGTGAGATGGGGGTAGATTCATGAATACCAGTTTGTGTGACTGGATCAGTTTACTCCATAATAGATCAGTTAATCATGTAAATTCTCCAGGATGTCCTCATTTGTCGGAGTCTAGTGCTGCAGACAGCGGCCGTTCTGTCCCAAAGGCCTGTTTAAAATGCCTCTAATCAGCTGTGGCCCTGGTGATCTGCTCTGAAGACTGTCTGCATGTCTTCAGGGAGGGGAGCAGTGAAAGCATTTGTGTAACTCATTTCTGCCTTTAGCTCAGAGGAACAGTTTGAATTTACAACGCTTCAACAGGGCAAGATAGTGGTATGATGTATAAAATGTGCATATTTTGTAAATTCAGCTCAAACTAATTCTCTTTTTATGTTTTTGGCATCTGGGATGGGAATGAGAACTGTTTGGTGTTTAATTTGATAAAGATGAACACTAAACTGAATCCAAACATCTTGAATACAGCTTCTTTTCATGATTAGAAGACCAACAACAGATAAATCTATTATATATCTATTGGCACATTTGGGGTATATTGTCACATGTAAGGGCTATGTTTCTCAAATGAAAAAAAAATCTATGCTATTTTGTTGCTAAGTTATATTTAGTACAAGTACAAGTGTATTTTGTTCTATCTTATGTGGAATTATCCAGAGAAAGTGTGTACCCAGCTGCACTCACGTTTGGGCCCATTCACTGCACACATTTGTTTGGACTGAGCCTATCCACTTCTTGACACTTGTCTCTGGGCCTCTTGCATGACAATCCAAGCAATAAAGTAGGAGTGGAGGCAGCCCGCGCTCAACAGTTACCAAAGAGAAGACAAGAGCTCAGGGCGCAAGTGTTTACCTTCCCAGGCCATGAAAAGACAAGGAGGCAAAACAGTCCGCCCCCAGTCCAACCACAGCACACACGGCGCCGGTACACTTCTGCTTAATGCGAATGGGGAAGCATGCTGGGACTGTTTATGAAATTAGAACTTGAGAATAAATATTATCTCCTGTTTGAGTTGAATTCTATCTCAGTGAACAAATTCAATGTTGGTAAAAGTGTTACTGTGGGTCCTAATTTCAGTGGTGAAATTTCAGTGTAGTCAGTGAAAGGCAAAGAGGACATCAGGTTCTTTTTTAAGACAATATGATTTTGTGAATACAGAATGTATAAGAGAAAAAATACTTTATATTTTGTTGTTTATCATATCGATGCAAAGTAAAGTTGATTAAAATCTGCCTCATTTTTGCTCTGTGTTTAAAACAAAACTTTGGAATCTAAAAACATTTGGATAAGTAACACAGACGAGGTGGGCAGCAGTTGTTTGTGTGTCTGTTTGCGGATTTAAAATGGTTGCAAGCACTTGAATACTAGATCTGGTTTAAGCATTTGTGTGTGTGTCCTGTGAAGTACACAAGTGGGATGGGGCGGCAGGACGTCCTGTCGAGGGACAATGCCACAGCTAAAGTGATAATACAGTTGGACAGAGGGCTGTCAGCTCCTCTTAGACCTCGGAGCTCAGGAAACTGCACCTTTCAACAACTCACAGCCAGAATATCCTTTTGTCACACAGCCGCATATCAGCCACTAAATATATGACCGGGCCTGAGACTTCCCATGATCCTCAGTGATGGGAATGGGCACTAACATAATGCTAACGCTGCACTTTTGAAACATGAACCAGCATGAGGTCATTTAAATACATTGTTTCTGAGTCACCTGGACAATAGAAAGGATCTGAAAAGACTGGGCAGGACCAAACATGTCCAGACCCATCAGTCTTTCACTTACTGCACTTAAGTTTGTTAACTGTTGTTCATTGATAACCTATACTTGAATGAATAGATTTATTTTACAGCAACACAAAACAGAAACAATAAAAGCTACATTAAAAAACTGTAATATTTAGCTATAATTGGGTTTTTTTTTTAGATGTCTGTAATATAACTTTTCCAGTCGATAAAAATAAACAAAGAACAAACATTACCATTTACACTAGCACGTCACCAGAACAAAACTCCAGTTTGTATATAGGCCTATGCACTGTTTGTCTAAAGCTCCACTTTAAGAACCTCTGCTGTATGTGCCCTCAAAAGTGAAAGAAAACCGCCCTTCTCCTTTAATATGTTTTTTTTTTTTTTTTTTACTTTGACAGAGCGTTCTAGATCTCCCATTAGTAAGAACATGATGGCGTGTCAGGACTGTGACAGTTCCTCATTTCACAGGTGTATAATTTATTCTGTTAATGAAAACAAATAACCACAATCTCAGAGAAACAATAAGAATGAGTCAGCTGTGAGACAGTGAGGCGTCAGCGCTCGTACAAAATATATCAGTGTCATAAAAGATGAGCAGAAAAACAAAATCAGAAGTCTGTGGTGTGGTAGTGATCGAAGCTGCAGAACTGGGACAAAGGCATTTTCTCACAGTGGCACCTCACCACATCACTTCCTGCTACTTCACACCAGGACAGCTCCACCCCCCCCTTCCCACACACACACACGTGTACACACACAGACACACACATATGCCATTATGCACACACACTTTAGCCCCATGATGCAGACAGATATGAGTCAGTGCAGCCTGTCCTCAGTGTCACACAGGGGACAAGTCTGGGCAAGTGTATGTGACTGATGTGATGTGTTACATGAAATGGAACCCACATCAGCCTCATACGACCCATCACAAATATCATCAGGATCATATGGCATGAGACACACGCACAAACGGGTGGAGGGTATCAGCTAAATAAAACCATGCTTCTCAAAAAGGCTCATTTGCACATTTCCCCCACTTTCACTTCCACTTTTACGTTGGGAACCCGAAAGATAATGGGCAGTGATTTCAGAGGTTGGTAGGTAGCTACTGCCATGTCCAAATGTCTTTCTTCTGATCAGTATTATAGGAGTATCCGCAAAAAACAGTTTGATATCACATGGTAAAATGACATTCTCATTTTTAACAATACTGACAACTCTATTATTAGATGTAGTAGCAGAGTTTGCTTAGGTGTTCTCTTAATTATCACTAATCATTGACTCAATATTACATAAATAAAAAAGTCTTCTCTATGATGTTAACATTTTGTGATGGACTAAGGTTGCAATTAGCTTAATACTCACTTGTAATAATTATAAAATGCAAACAAAACAAAAAAATCTGTGCGATCGTGGCACAGTTTGGACACTAGGAGGAGACACTGAGTTGTCCACTTTGAGGACAGGAATCTGAAGTGACCACTGTTCACAGGCAGCAAGTCTAAAACTCATAATCATGCGTATTTTGAGAAGAAAAGATGAGTGTATTTTGATCAATTATAATTGTTAAAACTAATCTTTCTTTCATTGTCTGAAATTGGTTGGTAAAGCTTAGCAGAAATGATAAGACATAAATGAAAACCTGAACTAAAGCTGGGCACCATGGCGGAGGCTGTGAGGTACCGGACAGACGCACCAGGTCGCTTCCCTCTCTGTTAAAGGGGCGAATAGGCTTCCTCTGACAATAAGATAATGCACATCACTGTCCACCCTCAAATGGGACCTTCAACTGTGGATAAAGTCTGTGAACTCTGGCCTTTTATTGATCTGTGTTGTCGTTTCTGTAATGTTCTATAGCTATAGGTGCAACAGGTGGAAATGTGCGTATTTGATTTCATCTGGCACTGCGGTGATGGATGAAGTACTCAATGTTGTTACTTAAGAAATGGCACAGAAAAAGTTACTCAAGTAAATGTAAAGGAATCACATGAAAAAAAAATTTACTTAAGTAAATATAACCCTTAAAAGTACCCCTTTAAAAATGTACTTTAAGAGTAGAAAAGTATTTCACACCAGTGTTGAGACTGATATACAAATCAATTTCCTCATTTTTCTAATTAATTTTGTGAATTTATTTTTGTTTGCTCAAAGCGGAAGCTGGAACTTGAAAACTTAAGTCAGGATGTTACCATGAATATGGTGAAAAATAACCCCTCAAACCATGTGAAAAATCCTTTTTACTTTTCATTCCAGTTCAAAAATGTAGTGGAGTAGAAAGTACAGATATCTGCTCCTAAATGTAGTGAAGTAAAAGTAAACAGTAGTAAGTAAAGTACAGATACCTAAAAATTCGACTTAAGTACAGTACTCTTCTACTTGCACTTTGTTACCTTCCACCACTGACCCACTGTCTCTATCAAACAAACAACTGAAATAAAATAAAGGTGTGGGTTGTCTACAAACCGCAGGGGAAAAAGAATATACCCCAAATTGTATACGTCCACACCACTACTCAGAGCAGAGGTGAAGCACAGGGACTTTCTGAGCCGAAATAGATCAGCAGCTGCAGACTGGTATGACCAGGATAAATCCATAGCCGAAATAAAAAGGAGAGCTCCTTGAAGGCCACCTCGGAGTCTCCAGTTTGACCTCCAGCCCCGTGAAGACACTTTCTCCCCTGGAATCTGCACACTGGCGCAGACTGGACGCGCCACACATTCTGCCTTGAAACAGGAGAGGCTGCTAAAAGCCAAAAGTGGGCTCAGAAATACGTCCTGTAGACAAGCGGTGAGGATCAACAACACCCCGCTCCTCTGATATGTGATCGCGCCTGCCACCCTGCACTACCTCCTCCACCTGCCACCCCACACGCGGGCCTGTCACAATAATTACTATATCCACTATTTGTTCAATACAGAATCGATGGAACAATCATTTTTGAGGGTCAATGTTTATCGGGGGGACTTTTTCCTTTTACAAGGTGAAAATTTTTGGTTGTTTCCTTTGCAATATGATAAGATTTGAGCTGTAGAAGGTTGAATCATGAACTTCTATGACTTATTATAGATACAAACTAACAATACTGTACATTTGGAATAGTTTTTTGGGAATAATTTTGCTTTATGGTTTCAATATTATTTAAATCAGCATCTATATGTCTTCACAATATTATTTTTTTTTTTTTTTATCGTGATAGGCTTAGGTATAGATGCATCATCGAAAATATTCACAACAGGAGAGAGGGGCACCCGGGACATGAAAGTGCACACCTGTTAACACAAGGGTGCACCACCTGTTAATACAGGGTGGGAGCGGTTTCCTCAGTGTTAGGGGGATGTTTTACTGTATGTAAAAACATATTAAATAATCTGCATGAGAAACTTACAAAATGATGGTTACAGTCACACCCAGCTAAAGAAAATGCTATATGTTATACTGGACACTTAAAGGGAGGGTATGACAGCTACTTGTCTCCATTTCTTTGACTTGGATGTTCACAGTATGGCTTTATTTAAACTATTTCATAATGTGCAATGATTATTAATAATCCCAAATATGGAATGACTTTTTACTTTCTTGCTTTGTTTTTATTTATTTTATTGATCATTTCTTTGAAGCATCGTTATAATTTCATATGTTTTATTGCCAAAGAAGTATTTAGGTTGAAACAGAAACAATAAGTAAAGTACTTTTGGCAACTAGTTTGATAGTAAAACACCCTAAAAATTCAGCTCAACCCATTTCTGTTGTGGTTCAAGCAGGAACGTAAGCCTAGTACATATTAAGGCAGATCATTTAACAACAGTAGTGTTAGCCTCACAAGAAAGAGACAAAAAAAAACAAACACAAAAAAAACCCCCACAAAAAACACCCCAAAAAAAACAAATGGATGGAAGCAACTTTTCTGTTTCTGTTCTGGCCTATAGTGATACCTTGTATATGCTTTGTACATGCTTCCTCTTCCACTCTGCAGAAACTGGACTCTGCTTCGTGCATCACTGAGGTTTATCGCCAGTGCTAAACCCCTCACTCATCACTGCACTCTTTATGGCTTAGTTGGCTGGACAGAGCTGACAATTCGCAGAAAACAGCATTGGTTCATATTTATCTACAAAGCCATACTGGGGAAATTTCCGGGGTACCTTGGTAACCTCCTTAATATCAACTCAGGTACCGGCTTCGCTCCTCTTTCCGTTTACTTTCCATGTGCCTCGTGCCTCACTGAGCTGGGAAAATCTGCTTTTTCCTCGTCTTGGAATCATTTACAAAAAAAAGATCTTAAATTGGAATCTCTGGTGTCACTTGATAAGTTCAAGAAAATTGTAAAAAGTCCAGTGACCGAGACATGTATGTTTTTCTTGAGAGATGCCAAAGGTTTTATAATGTGATATTTTGTGATTTTACTGTTTTGTATTGATTGTGCTGGCTGCTACCTTGTTCCTTTTCAAGAGAGACCTGGCCTCAGTGGGACCTCAGTGGGACCTCCTGGTTAAATAAAGGTCAAATAAAATAAACACATCAAAAGTTCATCCTGTTTGCTATGAACTCAGTCAAGGAGCACACCATCTTTTAAAAGTTATTTACCTGGCTCAGCTGGTTAAGTGCACATCATATGTCCCACTTTCAGTCCTCTTAGGCCCCTTTTTTTCTTTCCTGTGGTATCTGCAGGTAAAACACAGAGAAGACATTTTAACTTCTACCCGAACAGTAACATTATTTTGTACATTCAGATCCAACTTCTCTCTGTGTCTATCTGGCTGTCTGCCTCTTTGCCCTTGCTGTCACTGCTGAACCTCAGAAGAGCAGGTGCAAAAGGAGCGTCCCAAGACACCCTCCCCCCTCAACACAAGGCTCAACACAACCCTCAACACAACCTGTGGCCAAAGCATCCAGAACATGTGCTTCTGTTCTTCTCAGGCGACTTAAGATCCAGGGACAAGAATAGACTATATTTCTCCTCAATGTAAAAGAAAGAGGACAATACACAGTTCTGTATGTATTTTAAATGCTTCTGTCAAGTTGGGCCTTTAGGCCTTATTGTCAAAAATAAAAACAGCAGCTACAAACAACTACTAAATTACACAGTTTATATGAATAATCACATAAATATGTGCTAGGTGAATTTTTAAAACTTGCCAGATTCAAAATCTTCTATTTGACTCATTTTCACAAATTCTGATGACCACCTCATGTTATAACTACAGCTCTTGCCTTAGCCTACATGAAAGAAAGGTTTTGGTTTTGGACATACTATACCATTGATTTTTCAACTAATAGTAACCCCTGGGTTTTTGTCATTTTCTACTGAACTGGTGAATTGTGAGTAAGACAATATGTTACGTAAAGCCAATTGTGGAAGAAAAAGATCCATCATGAGGCTGCCTTGATGCAGGCAACAGGCCCATTTGAAGCATATCAAATATTGATGAAGCACAAAGAGGTTTTCAACACAACTTGATTTCTATAAACACCTGCGTGCTCCTTGTAGCCACAGATGTGTCCCTGGTGCACTATAAACCTGAGCACAGTGAGCCTTATGTGTATTGTGCCCGTGGATCAGAGCTGAAGAATGCCATACGGAAATCCCCCGCGTGTTCCATCACATTTACTCCACTGTATGGATACTACATAAACACTTTTCTGTTTACGGGGTAAACAAAACCTGGTGGGAACAAACTACTATTTTGGAGGGAAAAGTTCTCCGAAGTTTGGCGGTAAGTTTGAGCGCGCGACCAGCCCATTGAGTCGCTAATGAGAATGGTAATGTGTGGCCGCACTGATGACCCCTGCCCCCTTCAATTGGTGACTTCTCCCTGGGGACGCACGGCGCACTGCCCCACGGGACTCTGTATGCCCTCTGTGGGACTCTGTGGGAGTCTCTTTCATCGCAAGAGAAGTGAGTTCCCGCCTGATTTAAGCAGTGCTCAAGAAGTCGTAGTTTGACAGTAGTTTCAGTTTGGCAATTAAAGCGTTATCTATAGGGACACACTCTGTGCGTGTATAAGTCATTATTATTTGAGAACAAAGCTCTCGTGGATGGTTTTGCTTAAATTATTGGTAGACCTAAAGGCTATTTTTATTTATAAATCCATAGTGACCCAATGTGCGCTACTTTACATCAACAGTCCAGTTTCATGTTTTACTCGCTCTGTGCCGGCCGTGTTTACAGGCCTCTGCGCGTCTTCACGCGTGTACTCGCCTCTTCACCTCCACTCAGCCAGCGGGGATTTACTGTCTGGCACAGCGCCCGGCCGCAGGCGGACTAGTTCGCTCGGTTCTCACGACCTCAGCTGCACAAAGGCATCTCTGAACTATTAACTCGAAGGCACGAAGGCAGTAGTGCGCCCGCAGAAGCCACACGCGCTGCCAACTGGTGTTTCAGAACGTCTGTGCGCAGGAGGAAGCAGTGTCACGCGGAGGGCATTGGCACAGCGCGGGGTTAGAGAGAGAGCGCAACTACACAGATGAACAATGTCCAACTGCAAGGGGAAACTCGGCTGTCACGTAGGCCAATTATGGTTTCAAATTTTATATGTTCGTCTTGGAAAAACAATGACTTTCAAACTGTGAGCGAAACAGGGACGCAACATAATAAAATGATGGAGACAGAGTTCAAAGTACCACGGGCCTGAATAACTCTGAGCTGACACAAATCAAACATGTTTCCTTCGAATATGTTGATGGTTTAGTCTCGTGCGCTTTTGGCAGCGTTGCTAGAGGATATGAAATGTAGACTATTATTATATTATTTAACTGGTACCCTACATAAAACTGGGACAAATAGCGTACCTTCATAATTACAGTCTTAAACGCTCTAAAAATGTCCTACTTGTGACAGGCTACAAAGGTTTTGTTGTTTTCTTTAATATAAGATCGTGCGCAGGGGTGAGTTTCGATCTCTTATAAGTCTCAGTGTGAAGTCAGTAAAAACACACAGCCCTGGGGAGGATCCACACCGAAACCAGTTCTTATTTCACCTGCACGTCTGCTTTACACATTCTTTGATGTCTGACAAATTAATGCGCGTCTACTTTAAGGACTTATAGGCATGGACTATATAAATTGACAATCAGTCGTTCAATCCTTTGACGCACACTGGACGCGTTTTTTCCCGTGACTGAAACCCTGTGACTGAAGCGTCTGGCGGAATGTCTACAGGCTGAAGCGGTATTAAATGTTGTGGATGTTTAAGCGGCGGTCTCCAGTCTGAAACCTAATCCGAGGCTCAGGGGCCGCGAGCTGCAAGTGGCGGGCACACGGCCTGCGCCACGCCACGGTCCAACAGCCCACACTGATGTTACACTGACCGGGAAAGGAACGGACTTTGGCCATGTCTGTGCGTTAAAGTGTCTCAAACTGTGGCTACCATCCACTCTCGCTCTCAAAGTTCCCTCGCTTTTTCTTTTATGGAGGTGAAGACCTATTGAGAGTGCCACTGAACAATTGACGCACAAAAGGAAGTGAGGATCCTTCCATATTCTCTTTTCACTCAGGCAATCTGTTAGTGACATTAACCTCTGCGTGCATTTCCCAGGCTCATGAATAGGCTTTAAGGCTTTTAAAGCTCCCGCTGCATACAGGATGAGACCCTTTCAAACGTTTCATTACCTTTATGGCAATAAAACAGGGCATTGCTTGTCCATATTGTCAGGCACATTTGTCTCATTGCCTCTCTGGGTAATGAGTAAAACGGAGACCAGATCTCTGATCCAGAGGTTAAATGTTAAGATGTAGATCAGTTTAGTACAGTGTAACTCTGTGTTGATCTGAAGCTATGCCTTATTTTTTGCACTGTGTGCCACTATTACGCATGACTTTAGTTTAATGTGACACATTACACATGAGTGTGAAGACAAAACATAACGTTTAAAAATATCTTTTATTTAAACAATGGGTCAAGCCCTCTTCTTATATTTCGTGTTCAACACAAACAACAAAGAAAAGAATATAAAACACTTTGGTTTGACAAACAGTTACAAGTCTGTACAAAACTAGACTAAGTACTTTCAACAGTGTTTCTAATGTCCAAATGCATTTACAACACTTTATCATCCGCATCCAAATGTTGGAGTGGACAATAAATGAATAACCACAGCCAGAACAGGCTCGTCCCTTAAAACGGAACAACTAGTGGGACAACTACGTCCCAAAGCACGGGTACACCCATGTGTTACAGTCCAGACCCCGGTGCTGGAATCACCAGGGCCGCCACACTGGCTCATTGCTCTCGGAGCCAGTGCTTAGGCTCACAGGGCTGACCGCCTGGGGAGCCCCGGAGAACGATGTCATGCCATGGACAGGGGAAGCTGCTGGTGGCACAGAGCTGCCATGAACTGGACTAGCGTTAACAGACACGGGCCCGGCGTTGGCGTACAGCGGGATGACGGGGGACGGGCTTGGGATGAGGAAGGCAAACTGTCCATCAGTGGCGGGCACGAGCTGGAAGCCACCCAGGACCTTAGGGCAGGCGGCCTCGGCGGGGCTGAGTTTAGAGGCGTTGAGAGGCAGAGTGGAGGGCAGCTGCACGTGGAGGGGCTGCGCGATGTGCTGCTGGGATGGGGCCTGTTGCGGGTACATCATCTGGCCCATGCAGCCGGACAGGTGGCTCAGAAGCCGGGAGCGCACCTCAGCGTTTACTCCCTCAGAGGTAGACAAGAAGCGCGTCACCTCGTTCATGCACTCGTTAAAACCAGCACGGTATTTGCTCAGAACCGTGGCATCAGCCGATAGAGCTGCTGGGAGGAAGAGAGGAAATATAAGTAACATGAAAATAGAACAACAGTGCGAAATGTGAGTTTGTTATTGTCTGGTAAAACCAGTGGATATGAACTTACCGTTCATCTGCACGCGCTGCAGGTTCCGCAGGTGCTTGACAGTCATCTCCAGGATGTCTGCTTTCTCCAGTTTAGAGTGTCTGGAGCTCTGCAGAAGGATACAGAAAAAGTTAATCACTGTCCTTTAATTAAGCAAGCAACGCTTAAACCCGTAGTGTGCGTAAAATGTACTTACATCTTTTTTGAGAGCGTCCAGGATGAGGGTCTTGAGCTGACCCAGACTCTCGTTGATACGAGCTCTGCGTCTTTTCTCCATGATGGGTTTGGACGACTGTAAACAGTAAAAAGTTACATTAGTGGCTGTAGTGAAGTACTTTGAAAGATGCGACTATCCCGCATCCTCAAAATCGTAATGTCAGCGCAGGGATGGAGTATGTCCTTACCTTTCTATGCTCGCTGGCGTTTTTGGGTTTGTCCGGAGTGTGTGATCCGGACGCAGGAGCACCGGCGATTGGTGATGCGGTCTGCTTCTCCATCGTATCGGCAGGCATCATTAACCAAACCAAGAGCAAGCAAAAATAATATTCCTTTGGCAATAGAAGAAAAGGCGACGTTAGGAAAAAAGTTGGAGAGTCTCCGCGTGTCCCGCTAGAACATCCAGGAGTGGCTCACGATGTGTTTATCTGCGCGTCTCGAGGAGCGTGGTGCTCTTCTGCCACTGACACGCGCCGTGGAGCTACTTATAGCCGGCCTGCGTGCTCCCAGTTCGTGTGAAACCCTCTCTGCATTCTTTCCCACACTCGCCTCAGCCAATGGCAGCAAGGACTCACCCATTGGGCGCGGGGCAGGCTGCTGATTGGACAACACCCCCGCGGGCCGTCAGTCACGCGCTGCGCAATCAGCCCTGCAGGGACAAACAACAAAGCGAGCGAGGTGCACGGCGGCGGCTGTGAAGCGATAACAGGGGAATGCGCCTTGCTCCTCGAGAAATGTAGCTGTTTGGTGCGTGCTGTGGAAGAATGTGGACTCCACACCGAGCCCAGTGAACAGTGGCGCGCGGTCTGCGGAGTAACCAAACAAGAGCCACGAGAGTATGCAGTAAAATGTTATATAAAAAAAAGTCCGAAACACGCAGAAAAACTAACTTGGACTCATTTTAGAGATGGAAACGAGTTAACAGTTATGAATTGAACACTATTTTGACTAGGTCTGTAGTAAATCCTTGAACCTTGGCAGTTTAAGATTGGTGTTAAGAGTGGAAAGACGAGTGGAAATATCAAACATTTGTCATTGAAAATAACGTTTTTAACACGGTATTTTGAAATAAGTGTCATTTGGTTTTCGTTTGCTGCAGTTTGTTCTGATCCACATTAGCCTTATGCCACCAAATAAGTATCAGCCTATCATTTTTAAAATGTCAGTGCATATTTATTAAAGACAGTAGAGTCTTGTCTCTACGCGCCTTAAACAAACACACTTCACACTATTTTTATCCCGCTCGCGCCTCTCAGGAGCAGACATCTGATGGCACGCGAGGCGGTTTGCAGCGGCACGCTCCGGGCCAATGGCGAGGCACCGCTTCAATGCAAAAGAGGCGCTGCAACTCGTGATTGGCTCAACGGCAGGCCCTGTGTGCTCCAGCGCGAGGACCGGGAGGGTGGGGCCACATCTGTCCGCGTGCCACTCGCGCACACTACCTTCCCCGTTCTCCGTTCAGCACGTGCCGTCTGCTGAAACCACATTGCAGAAATGAGAGCGAGAAATGCGTGATTACTCCTGGTATTGGTTGTCAACATGTGCCCTTGAACACTGTAAGACGAACGTACATAATAAAACTAAACTTGGTTAAACTAACTAGGCCTAAGTAACTACTCCACGTGTTTGCTCTGTCAGACACAAATTCATAAATGGACAGCCACCAAATGAAAGACAAACTCATTTTTGTCATTACTTCTGTGAGGCGATAATCTGCAGGGCAAAGTGAGTGGCCTTGGCGCTGTCAGAAAAAGATAAAGAGCGCCGCCTGCTGGACAATGTAATGATGAAAAGTCAAGCAAATGGACAATTAATTCAAGTGTTGGTCTTTACAATTATTCTACGACTTAAATAGATTTCATAAATATAAATTATACAACACATTAATTAAAATATAAATCCAGTCAATTAGAATCAAAACTGTAACGTGAATAATTATGACCATGCACATTTAAGACCAGCAGGTGGCGCACGTGTTTATAATGCTGTTGCTACTTGTAATACAAAGAACAGCAGTAAAATCTAACACGATAATGATACAAAAATAAATAATAAATAAATAAAAATAACAAATAAAACATGCAAATATCCAGAACTCCAGTCTTATTGTGTTTTTGTAAAAAAAATAAAAATAAAAAAATAAAAATAAAACATGGAACAAAATAATTTCTGTACCATTTACAATAATAAATAATAGTGTGAACCCCTAATAGCATAAACTAAAATAGGGCTAAAAGTTATATGTTGTGCTAAAAGTAATCACCTAAGTAACTGCCACAATCTTGTGAATAAACCAAGTGAGTGAAAATATTTGAATACTTGCCTGTCATTCTGTGGTTTCAAGTTAAGCAGCGAAAAATGATACCAGTTTTAGTTGTAAAGTCTTTCATTCATAATATTTTCCAACAATAATATTTGTCTTCAAGTAACTGACTAAAGATGCCAAAGTTTTTGTTACATAAAGCACGATGTAAGTTTCTTTGTGTTTTTGTAAACCGCCATAATCCAGCTAAAGGAAATCAAATCTGTGTCCACAATAGGAAGTCAAAGTTGTCATTTAGTATTTAAGCTTTTACAATGATCAGCCTGATGACATGATGTTTTAACCATATATGTGTAAGTATTTAGTTTAGAAAAAAGTTCATTATTTTCATTCTTTATACAGGTAGAGCCCAGTGAGAGAACCAGACTCTTTTTCATTAGCGCCCTGTTAAAATACAAAATAATACAAAAAAAAACCCCAAAAACAACAAATAACTACATAGGTCCATTTAAAACATTAAAAACAGGTGTGATTATAAATGTTTATCCTCAGATTATTTAAGTGCATTAGTGGCACCAATGTATCCAGTTTTGCATGTGCTTGGAATGTACAGTATTCAATTTTTGGGATGCAAAATAACCAAAAACTTTCTCCCATTTCAGTTCTAGTGCGTCCAGTTTTTCATGTAGACCATCATGAGATCTGGTATTAAAAGTTCCTGTATCAAAGTTCAACAAACAAGTGAGATATTCAGGCAGTCTATGAAGTAGTTCAGTATAAATACATGATAAATACAACATTAACAACTTCACATTCTCCTGTTACCATTTGCAACAGTGATCCTCATTCACCTCTAACACGAGCAGCATTTTCCATTTTAAACCTGTGGGCGTTCTTCCACAATGCATCAGTCTAAGGAGACCTAGATTCACCATAATCTCAGAACTGATGTCAAAGTCTGTGATCCTCTTTCGGGCCGAGTCCATTGAAAGAGTCCAAATGTAATAAAAATTTGCTAAGCTGGGCTATAGTCCAGTGTGTAGTGAAGTATTAGCTATTGTTGTGGAGCTCATGCAGCAGAGGCTCAGGCATGCCGGACACTTGTTTACCCAGGATCTGAGCTGCCTCAAGGACCAGCTGTGTGTGCTCGGCTCCGCTCTCTTATTTGCCTTCGGGGTCTTTCCAAATCATACAGGTCTAATGCTGTTCAGATAAACTGGTCTACGGGGGGATCGGTGAAGGGAGATGAGGTGGAGGAGAGGCACCTGTTGAACCTGATCTAAGCATGCCGTGATAAGACTAGTGTTTCAAAGGGTTTAAGATGGCTGGGGTAGTTTTAGTTTCTTATACCCTGGTGGTCTTGGTGTAGTGTTGCTTCATTAAACTTTGAGATTAAGTCTGGTTTACTCCTGGATCAATTCTGGATTAGTTCTCATTTGTCTTGGATTAGTGATGATGATGACACAAACAGTTCTTGTTCAGTGCTGATTTCATCCTATTTAGGTTCAGTTTGTTCAAGCAGTATCTATTTTTAGTTTCTTTCGAGGCTTGGTTTGGGTTGGACAGTCAAATTCAGTCCTAGTCTATTCTCTGTGTATAAAACTGGTTAAATTACTAGTTTAGTTTATATGTTTTGGAGTGAAATCGGGCCGTCCAATTTTGCACCGTATAAATAGTTGGTCTCGGTTTCTTTGTTGCATTAAAACTAGCTCAATATGTAGTTTTTGTATAATATAATAAGTGAGTTCTAAAATATTTTCACAACAGCTGTTTCTTCAAAGGACTTCATAAATTGTGCAAGACAATACCCCATGCCCTTGGACATTGCATCAAACAAAAAGGTGAACCACTGAAGGGCGTATCCTCTCTAAAGAATCATGGCATAACAGAGGAGAGGTGAATAATAAATCAAATGTGATTCAGTACCTGCAATACAGACCAAGAGTTGCATCCCATGTAGAAGGAGTGCGCATCTTCACTAAGGTCCTCGTTTCTCATCAACATGGCAGCTTCCTGTGTAAGAAAGAAGACACAATGAAGTCCAGTGAGATGAGGCAGAAATGAGTCCTTTATTCTAAAATACTGTTCTATTGTTATTTGCGTCTATTGCAGTCTTCTTTGTTTATTCCAGGTTTAGTTTTAGCCTTTAAAGAGCAGTGTAACCTTTCTGATGGAGGGTCTGCCACCTGCTCCTCTCCATGGATGTTACTATTTTGTCCACACTATCTAAATAACAGGTCAGATCTGTGGAGAAGCGCCCCACTCACAGTAAGAAAGCATGATTTTCGAGGTTTTTCTAGCGATAAAACATCTTTAATTGAATATATGCAGCACAGAGTTGGTATAATTCCATAACATCCAAAGATTCCTAGCAAAGTAGAAACAGCTCCAAAGAGACAAGCAGGTGGTGTATCCTCCACCAGAAAAGTTACAGAGTGCACCTTTAAGTTGGCCAAAATCTCATTAAATCCTGTTTTATTCTTGATCAAGTTGAGTCCTGCATTCACTTATGCTGGATGCCCTTCTTTAACTCACTTGAAAGGAGGTTGCACACGTTTTTTTATTTGTAAGAAGAAAACCATGTGATGTTAATTCACTTCACAATCCAGTTATTTGAAGTTATGCCAACATCAGTAACTCTTGTCATTCCTGCATTTCAAAACCCATCTCCTCCAACCACACAACCAAACAGGAATTCCTCTCCACCTGAAAGAAAAGTGACAAACGATTGTGTGGTGAGAGCATCATTAAAGTCGACGGCAGCAACGCCGGAATGTTTTTAAAAGACGATCAGCATTCACCAGACAAGAGCCAGGAGTGCTTTGCTTTTTGACTTAAGTTTTAGAAGAAGGACCCAGAAGGGCGGAGGTGTCGGGCGGATGAAAGGGCCCCGAGTTGTGTTTGGTGATTTGGTTTGGACTCGGGTAGCCCTGTGGTGAATGCGGCCGAGTTTCCTTTGAGCAGTGCTTGCTTAATTTGTTGTTGTACAATGAGGCGTACACTCCAAATCCACGTGGAGAATGCAGGAGCGCAGTCAATTATATGTGAATTAGCTGGTGCTGGCTGGACAATCCCTTTATACACAGTCCCCAGTCTGCACACTGTGTTTACTGCCATGAATCCTTAACATCCAGAGCCTAAAGGATGTTTGGGCGGCTCATTATGGACACTGTGGCAATACGGGAAAGTTGGGATCAAACGCAAGCCAAATGCAGGAATGTTGGAGTGTACAGATGCAAGCCGCTTAAAACACAATAAGACTGGAGTTTTGGATATGGGAGAACTTTTATACGTAACAGATCATGAGTAGTAGTTCCAAAAAGGTAAAGAAAGTTAGAAAAATAGGATGATATGGTCTTAGACAATGTATTTATTTCATTTGGTGAAAATGAGCACACTATATTACACCATGATCAGTAGCTTTGATGGGTGGACAATGAAATAGAGATCACATTTAGTTCTAGTACCAGTGCCAGTGGGGGTAACACTGGTTGTAGTATCTTAAATACATTTTTTAATATCCAACAGTATTATTATAAAGTTTACGGTCAAATTCCCATTCACTCACATGTGCTCCAGTAACTCCCTAACTTGAATTTTACAGCATGGTTTGTTCTTTTTCCACATAAGTACTGTTTTTATATCAAAAATATGCTTAAAGAATGAATTGACATAACTCAAATACTTCCATAGTGCATAGCCAAGTAAACGAACATTTATATCAGAGGTGTCCAAACTATGGCCCGGGAGCCAAATGCGGCCCTCAGACTAGTTTTTATTGGCCCTGAAACCTCCTGCTGAACTGGCCCAACTGATCATAAGCAGTACTTTTAACAGCTTTTAACAGCTTTTAACTTTAAACTATTTCTACCACTATAACATCAAACATCACATTGCAGTGTGATACAGATCTATTCTTATTCTTATTCTTTTAAATTTCTATTTTAAATTTCTATTCTGTGGTCGTGGGATCTGTGAACGAAGAGAATTTCCCCTCGAGGGATCAATAAAAGTGATTCTGATTCTGATTCAGATCTACAGTGAATGTGTGTCAAGCCTCATTAAAATACAGAGGCTTTGTCAAAGCTGTGTTTAAAGCATCGCACTGTATTGATCACCGGTCTGTGGCCCTCCACTTCGAATATGTTTTGAGATGTGGCCCTCGATAATTAAAAAGTTTGGGCACATCTGATTTATATGAACAGAAAAGAGTACAACAACTGTCGTATTATGTAACAACAACTTTTCTTCATGTTCTACCCTGAAAGCCTAACTTCAACAACCCAAAATGACCCTAAACAACATTCACGCTGATGATAAAGATGACCACTCTGTCCCAAGTTTCCAAATCAGAGCTGACAACAGGACTTCAAAGCTGCAGTTAGCCGAGGTTTGTGCCTGGCCTTTTGAAACAAGCAAAGCCACAATCCCAACAGCCGCGGCCCTAAGCTCCTGTTTGAAAGGACACCTGTGGCTCCCATTCACCCCCCACTCTCCGCAAAGGGATTCAGACTCCCAAAACACTGCCTTGATGCTAGCACTAATTAAACTAAATATTGAGGGAACAAATATTGGGGTAAAACATGTGCACTTTTTTACATTGAGTTCAAAGGGCTTTTCTTTTGTGCCAACTTGAAATATTTTGCATGCATTGTTGCTAGGGATTGTCCTAATATGGGAGTGGCCAGATGTATTAAATTGTGGTATTAAAAATCTTCACGCTATGTTCAATTATTTGTCGTTTGATGTATTGCCGAGACAGCAGGGGGCAGTAATAAAAAAATTAAACTAATTATTATGAGTGAGGAAATATTTCTCATGGTTCTCTGGAAGGCAAGGGGCCAATCAGTCAGTGGCTTCAAAAGCATCAAAGCCAAAAGTTTGCACCCAAAACGTGACTGAAGTGGTATTTCCCTATTCATATATTCTTCTATAATCTGATTACTCCTCTGGCTGTTTTCATACCTAAAAAAAACTGAGATCAATTATTTTTGCCTCACTTTTGCAGAGCCTTGTTGTCATTTTGCCATCTGTGGACCAGCATGTCCAGTACAATGTGGTGCATTCAGTGGAGACAGAGGCCTTTCTCTTGCTTCTCGCCCCAATTCAGCTCTTTCTTGTGCCTTTAAAGCGGCCTGTTGATGAGGTTAGTCTAATCAGATTAAGTCAACTCGCATTGGTCGCTGCAGTTTGTTTTCTTCCCAAAAGCGTCCTGACATCTCCTATACTTTTTTTTGGTCTTTTATCCTCCTTTTTGCACTTTTCATCCCTTTGAGCGTAGGGCCCAATGGACTCCATTATAAAGCGCAGTTCCCCAATGATATAGGTTATTTAGAATGGGTCACTAGACGGCAATGCCACGGAAAAGGCTTTTAAAGTTGTGCACTGACGCATCGGGACGTTTTCACTGGTGTCTCTGTGAGTGCCAGAGATTAGCTAAACACAAAGGCCTAAATCGAATTTGGGGAAATTGCTAGAACCCTTAATTTGATTCCTGGGTAAATCTGTGAGCGATGTGATTTAAACTACAAGACTAATGCAATCCCACTTTTATCTGGAGTTTGGCACTAGAGAAGGTTTTCATGGCCAGCTTGTTAAGTAGTTTTTAAGTGAAATTATTTAACTCTTTAGATTTTGCTCAATTATCATCACGTCTAAAATGGCTGGTTTAGCTAAAGCCATATTTGGAGACTTAGGTAAAAATATGCCCATCACAAACTGTAAGCAGGTCATGCAAAGTTCAGTTAAGTGTTGTTTGTTATAATAAAGGTTTAAACTTTGCCTCATACTGAAAACACTTCATTCTTTAGTTCTTCCTTGTGATGCTCTTTCAGCCTTGTCAAGTCACCAATAAACTCATTCTTAAACAAACTAACTAACTAAATGCTATGAATTTCTAAAAATAAACAATCAATTATGCAAATTACAAGTCCTATATTATACAGAACTGACTCTTGTGAGCTTTTAATGCTGTTACATCCTCAAAAACATACCTGGAGTTGTGTTTTGTCTCATTCTCACATGTTTGAGTAATCCTGCATTAGTCTGTCTACATCTCCAAAGCTCAAAAATGCTCTGTTCATGTAGTGTTAGTTTTCAAGTTGACATTTTACCTTTATTTCAGTAGATTGGCAATTCCATGGCTGAAATTATCCAAATGATTCTAGTGAAGGTGTATGGAGTTTAAAAACACAGTGTGGCACTTTCTGTATTTCCACATGACATCACAAGGTGGAACAGTGTGTTTTCTGTTTAAGAGAATAACTCAGTTTGAATATGCAGGGTTTGTGTATTAAACATGTGTGAATGAAACAAAACGCAACTCCAGATATGGTTGTGATGAGCAAACAACATTATCACAGCGTAATATGTGCCCTTTAAGCTAAACATTGTCGTTTTATATGGCTAACACAAGAACGCAGAACATGCAGCTTCCATACATAATACAGATGCAAAACATTACCAACTGTCATCGTGATAGAAAGGCTCTGATTTAAGCCCATTAGCCAAATGCGTTGCTTCGATAACAATGTTGTAAAGGTCCAATTGTAACCAGGAAATAATTATACCCACAATGCAACATTTTCAATCATCTAAAAGTTGATGAACTGTCCTCTCTATAATAGACCTATAGGACAAGACGAATGTGTGGTACTGTTCCTTCACAATGCAGCGGCTTGATGATTAATGAGTATTTAAACCCACATAATCCGTTGAAAAGGTCTTAATACCTACAAGGCATCATCAAAGCCTGCCCTGAATAGACAGCTAAGTTGGCTCTTGTCATTAAATTTGATTTGTTTTCCCCGACGCCCGTTAAAATACACTCTCCACCTGAAACTGTAAAATCTCATTGCTTTTCATCATCGGTGGCACGCTGTAACCCGATTCTAGCACTAATAACAGCCCTGCAAAGACAAAGACCACAATGAATACAGAGGAGGCCCTTTCAGATGACTCCAGAGCCCCCCCTCCCCCTCCCCCTCACTCCTCTGTCCCTCCTTCTGGGTTGCACTCAATGGGTTTTGGTTTGGGAGGGGGGTGCAGGAGAAACAGTTCAAACTAATAGATCTGAGAGACTGTCCACATAATTACATTACACAGATTGACCATGCAGGGCCTTTGAGCCGCACACACACTCCAGCACACCACAGCCCTTCATTCATATCATAGCGGCACAGAGGAATGCACAGTGACAGATATGAGCCCCCTGCACACCCGGGACAGCCCCCCAGTCGCACTGCAGCCAGGCCACATCTGAAAACAGAGGGTGGTCACTACAAGACAAAAGATCAAACGTGCAGGAATGTAAAATTGACTTAGCGCTGAAGAGCAGCTCAATGAATCTATCAGAGACACTTTGATATCGTGTGTGTAACTTACCGCATGTGCACTGTCTGGCACGCGAGGTAATAAAGTCAATATAAAACGTGTAGTGTGTAAGATTTGTTACAGTAAAAGTCTCAGACACATTTTTCAACTGGATTCTGTTGTTACATTAGGGTCAGCACACCGCTACAGATGGTGAATCACTTTCAGTCGTCAGCATCATGTAATCCGAATATTGTCTATAAATAATACAGTACTGTAACGCTATTATGGGGCTCCTTCACCAAATATATAAATGACTTAAAAAACAGATGCCAGAACGTTTTTCTTTCACTCCTATCACATAAATATCCCATTTACTTGTTGCACTTTGTAACTTTTCTGATGGAGGGTTCACTACCTCCTTGTCTCTATGGAGATGTTATTGCTTTGTATGTAATGTTCTACAGTTTGACATTAATTAGAGACAGACAAGTGACACCACCAGGCTGAGATACAGGTCAGATCTATGGAAAGGAGACCCCCTCACAATAAGAATGAAGGTTAAGGTAAGGTTGTGATATACTTCATCCACAGGGAAATTTGTACCTTGCGTTTGAGCATCCTTTGACGCATCCCGCTGCACGAGGCGACCTGTCAGGAGCAGTGGGTGCCACAATGAGGACCCAGCTCCAGATTTTGAGTTAGGCTGGTTTAGGATACCTTGTCTGGATGATTTTACCTATTGTGCAAAATTTTGAGGTAGTTCAGAGCATTAAAAACACATATAATTTCAATATGTTTAGTTCAGAGTTGATACCTTTTGGTTGTTCTTGTAACTGTTAATTTGTTGTTAATGTAACTGCCATTTGGTTCTTATGCCGACAAGTATGTGAAGTTTCGACAAGTTGATGTGGAGGTTTCTACTCGTTTGCACTTGTTTTGGGTTATGGCCTACCTAAGCCCTTATGTTCAGAAAATAAACAGCCAGAAGAAATTTGGCATGTTTCCTTACACCAGAACACTGCAATATGTCGCAGTTCTGCCTGTTTTCTTATTTATCCCAAGTCCAGCTTCGTTTCTAAGCCTGCCTCCCTGTTTTACCCGCACCTGCCATTCATTACTAATAAGGGGGGTAGCCTATATGGTCTCCCTCTGTTCAGTTTGTGTTGCTGGACTGTCATTTGTTCATTTCATTTGTTCATCTAAAGCCAAGGACAAAGAGGAGGAGACAAGAAGTTTGGCTGTGTTCTCTGTGTTGCATGTGAGTCCAGTTCACCTGCATGACACAATATTTTAATTCCATCTTGTACATTTCAGGTATAATATCTCCATGAAAACAAACAAGCAGGTGGCAGACCCTCCATCAGAAAAATTACACAGTGCACCTTTGGCTTATATTAATTACATGCACATGCACTTGTATTGTACTTCTAAAATTGTGTATTAAAAGCTACCTGAACATGTGAATCCCTCCACTGTGAGAACAATAACGTTTCATCTCTTTGTATGTAATTTTCAGACTGCCTTTAACCTACATATAACATTTTTTAAAGGTCCGATATTACACAAAATGGATTCTCATGAGCTTTTAGCCATGTTATACTGTTGCTGCCTCATTAAAAAAATACTTGGGGTTGTGTTTCATTCACACATGTTTGAGTAACCCCTTATTATTAGTGTGTCTACATCTCCAAAGCTCAAAATGCTCTGTTCCACTTTGTGATGTCATGAAGTTTACCTTTTGTTCAGTAGAGATTGGCAATTCCAGGGCTGAAATTATCCAAATGATTCAGCTGAAGACGTGTGGAGTTTAAAAACACAGTGGAGCACTTCCTGTATTACCACATGACATCATAAGGTGGAACAGAGCAGAGAATAACTCAGCCTAAATATGCAGAAATTGTGTGTTAAACATGTGTGAATGAAAGAAAACACAACTCCAGGTGTGTTTGTGATGAGGAAACAACATTATAACATAGATCAGAAAATAGCATAATATAGGCCCTTTAAGTGAGTTGTGATCCTAACGATTCATACTCACTTTTGTACCACCATCTTGGATTATCACTGACTCTAGCTCTGCGCCTGCACAGCCTGCGCAACTCCAACCGCCCACATCCATTACATTTCAAACGAGCTCATTCTTGGCATTCCCAGATCAACTCTTGTCCTCTTTAGTTCTTGCATTCTGTTTGTGAACTGTTCAGGTCGTTGTAAATAATCAGCCACTCCAACCGAAAAACCAGGCAGAAAATCAGCCTCTTTCCTCTTTTTGGCTTAAATTGAGCTTGTGTCTAATGCATTGCAAACAGCACTTTAGAAGCAGACATGTTTTTTCACACGCTTTAGTCACTGCTGTTGAATTCAACCTAAACGAGAACACAAGGCTGAGAAAGAAGCAATAGACGCCTTCCTAACAATCGTGAAGCAGGTTTGATTGATAAGACGACTCACAGATCTCCCCAAATTAGTTCAATTTAGAGTGATGTGTCTCAATTTGGCAAAACTACACAAAAGTCAGTCTATATGTCTGGAGACCATGTGGAAAATCCTTCAGGCTAACACAACACAAAAGCTAACGTTTGAGATCTGCCTCTTTGATAGCCATATTTAATAGCACCATTGATCCCATTATTCATACAGAAATGCACTGCTATTTGGTTCTTTCCGCAAAAAAAATGACTGCTTTTATATAAGACCCAAAATCAATGCAAATTAATCCTTTCTCCATTTTCCAGTGAAGAATAGGCGTCTTGGCACTTTTGTTTGGGGCCCACGAGCTAAACAAAATCATAAGAAAAGGTGGAGAATGGCGAGGTTTACTGGCCAGTGGAGGACCGGGATGACCCTGTTGAAGCGCTCACAAAGAGGCCATTATGGCATTGGCGTGAACTCATGAAGAAGTCTGAGTGACCAGCACTGCGGGAGTCCCAACACGCGCAAAACCACTAAAACTAACTCCCTTTTTCAGCGCGTTAAAGGAGGTTAGGGAGCCCAGAGCTGTAATCTGCCCCATTCACACAGCTCATTCTCGGGATGAGCCGGCTCTGGCAGATGGCCAACCACCGACTGCAGCAGATAATGGACTTCAATGCACCGCAGTGGCTCTGAAGTCCGCCGTCACACACTATAGGGTTATGAATACAGATCACGGAGTTAAAAGTGTAATAAAATAGTCTCAGTTGTAAATTTTAAGCACATAAAAATGTCTTGTTAAGGACATGTTTCTATTAAATATGGGAGCTATTGTTTTCATTATAAAGGCATATGGCCTGTCATTACATTTATTGGATTACTCGTAACTCAAACTATATAAATCTGTCAATAATATCCAATGCATATTGTCCAGTGGTGGAAGAAGTACTCAATTTTGTACTTAAGTAAAGTACGGTACAGAGCAAAAAAAAAAAAAAACAAACTCAAATAAAAGTATTAAAGTACCTGCTTTAAAATGTGCTTAAAGAGTAAAAAGTAAAAGTATTTCACACACATTTTGCGAGCTAATAAAGCTTCAAATGTATTGATTTTAATAAAGATTTGTGCTGAATGTTGTTCAACAGAAACAACTGAATCTATATTTTTTTCCCCTAGCTGTTTCATTTTTGTTTGCTCAAACTACAAATGTGTTAAAAATAAACCCTCAGCCTTTTCAGCATGTCACAAACAGTAAAGAGAAATACTTTTCCCGGTACTTTTCAGCCCTGTTCAAAGATGTAGCGGAGTGGAAAGTACAGATACCAAAGTAAAGTATCCTAACTACACTTTTTACTTAAGCACAGTACTTTACTACTTTTACTTTGTTACATTCCACCTTCAATATTGTCTGAATGTTAGTGAACCACGTCATGCTTAAGGGATAAAATAGTAACATTAATATAGTAATAGTCATATAAGAAAGTAATATTTTTTTATCCACATTTGAAGCTACATGTAAATGATGGTTCAATATTTGTGCCTTTTTAATGTTTTTAATAATTTAATTTGATTACAATTAAGCAGTAATGAATTGTCTATATGTTAGACTCATGAAATGCAAGTAGCTCTTCATCAAGCTTGTCATCAGAACATGTTTTAAACTTGATCACGTTCTAAAAATATGAGGTTTAGTATCAGGCTACAGCTCCACTAAAGGTCAGAGGTAAACCCAGGCCGCTGTCAGCCCAAGTGCGTGAAAGCGGGTGAGTGTGGCATCAGCACTGGGATCAGATAAGCTAATGATGCAGAGTTTACAACATGTTTGTGGTTACCTTGATCATCATCCCGTGATCAAAGTCTGGCCCTAACCCCAAACATGGCCGACCTTCCTGCTGCCTCTGATGTGGAGATGTGCTCTGTCTCTACTACTTCTTTCATACATTTTATTTTGGGGCAAACATTGCAGAGGACACTATTTGTGTCTTTGAAAACATTGTGTATCAATCACTTCAAAAGGCCAAGGAAACAAAAGCAGAGGCTGGCAGCATCAGACAAACACTGCCATTAGTCACTGCATTGTACAAGAAGGAGGCTCTGTTTACATGGGCATATCTGACACTATACCTACCGCCTGGCTATTCAAGCTAGGCCTACACAAGTGGACTACTGTGTAATTACAATAAACACAAGTATCAAAGACTCCTAGTATACACCACCTTTCTCCTCACTCCCTCTTCCCACACTCGCGGTCCATTAATAAGCCCAAGAACAGTGCGATTAAGCCTCTATATAAGTCTCTCTGCTCCTTGTCCTATGCATCCCAACCACCATGCCCCCTGCTTGGTCCTGACCCAGCCGGCAGACCCTCCGTGCCCCCACCGTGGCCCCCTCCAACCCTGGGAAGAAGAGGCCCAACGCCGGAGCTGCGGCTGGGGCTCATTAACAGCGCCCACCTGGAGGCTTGAGTCAGGCTGTAATGGAAGGCCAGTGCGGGGCCAGGGACCTTCATCTGGGGCCGCTGAGTGGGTCATACAGACAGTCGGGGAGAGGTGGTGGTCAGATCACAGGCGAATATTCAGACTTTGAAATTGTTTGCTGTAAAAGACAAACACGACTTGATCAGGCCTAAGTGTTTCCTTGCCTAACAAAAGCCCACCTCTGTCTACGCTCCAGCCACATGCCCCCTGTAGGTAAGACAGGGTTATTAGTGTCTGAGCTGATGCTATCACTGCAGTGAAAACAGGGTGTAAAACAATTATGGAGAGGCCGGGCAGTCTTTTACATTTAATGCCCTTCTACTTTATGCAAATGATACAAGTGATGCAAATTGGCCTCTTATCAAACCTGAGATCAAGCCTGTGGCCCCCAGACTGAACGTGGGGCAAAAGGAAACTCCTATTTGAGTGTAAGGGCATATGAATGTTTGATGAATATTGTAGATATAGTTAAACGTCCTACATTACGCAGAACTGACTCTTGTGAGCTTTTAGCCATGTTGTAATGCTGTTACCCCCTCAAAAACATACCCCAAGTTGTGTTTTGTTTCATTCACACGTGTGAGTAATCCTGCATTATTAGTCTGCCTACATCTCCAAAGCTCAAAATGCTCTGTTCCACTTTGTGTCACAAAGCGGTAGTTTTTATGTTAACTGGTACCTTTTACCTTTAGTTCAGTAGAGATTGGCGATTCCAGGGCTAATAATCTAAATGATTCTAATGAAAGTGCATGGAGTTTAAAAACACAAAAAAATTAAGCCCTTCCTGTATGACATGACATCACAAGGTGGAGCAGAGTGTTTTCTGTTTGAAAGAAGAACTACCTAGATATGTTTGTGAAAAGGAAACAGTATTATGACATAGAACAGAAAATGGTATAATATGGGCCTTTTAAATATGCAATAATGTTTTGCATAAGAGACTGAATTTTGGCTGTCAAGACCCATTAGACCCATAATCATAGAACGATAAGTGTTTTTGATCTGTTTATCTGTTTATTATGTTTATTATGTCTTGTATCTGTGATTTAACAGCGAACCAGTGTGGAGCAGCTTTTTAAATATATTTGTGCTTCTGATTCAGATAATGATGTAGCTGAAGCTGTCATTATAAATTTGTACATCTCCCTTTTTTTGTAAGGTGAAGATACGCAAACCATAAAGCAGTGAAGTGTCTTACCCAAAGGTACATCCACAGTGTAAGCCACAAGTTAGTATTAATTACTCAACTCTGTAATAAACGTATAATATGTATCGTGTGATTGGCATGTTCATTTTGTGTGTCTTGTGTTTGGGGTCTCTTGTTGGTATTTGTGCAATGCCGAGGTGCGTCTGTGTGTCTCAGGCTCACACTGGGCTGGTGCCACTGTGCTCCCCATATCACACGCACGCACGCACACACACTGCAGTCTCATAGTCCCGCAGACAAGACCCAGGGATCCACGTTACTATTTAACCTCTCTGTATCTACACACCAGCCTTCACACAGGAATATGTATTAAGTAAACGGCAAACAAGCATAGTTCAAATAGTTTCAATTCCTCACAAGATTGTCCTGGTGAAGAGCTCCAATATACAAATCTATAAATAACTCAAGTAATATAATTATGTAGAATTATGTAGAAAAAAAGTTGAATAACTCTACAATATTTTTTTAAATATATATTTAATTCAAATCCTCATAGTTGTCAAAAAATATTTCATAGAATTTTTAACTTTTTTTTTTTTTACCAATTCTATATATCTTACTTCATATATTTGATGTCTTCCGTATGTATATAAAGTGTAGAAAGTAGTCAAAATAAACTCACGTCCAAACTTTTGACTAGTAGTGTATGCTACTTTTTTGTTGTTGTTTTAAACTAAACAACCAAGATTAATCATCAATACTTTGTTTTGAGTTCAGACATCAAGAGCCACTGAGACTTTCAAAGCTCTGCACCTGTACCACTCGGGAGCTACGCCCAGTCCCCCCTTTACCCACCTGTCCTTTAACTGTCTACTCTTTACTTGTGATATAGCATTACTTTGAAAACAGATCCTTTGACACTCCGGCTCTTGATTTCTCACATCAAAATGAATGGCTGGGACGATTGGCTGGTCAGGATTACTGGTAAATCTCAGTCACAGACCACCAAATCAAGCATAATTAGCATTAGTTAGACTCTCCAGGCTTTACCTCTTTAGTGAATAAAACCTGCTGACTAACCACATTCCACCTGCACTCTCCAGTTCAAAGCCCTGTGTGGCGGGCTCCCCTCTGCAGCCTGCACCGCACCACTCATGTCCACTACTCCATCCCACTGCCCCCAGGCCACCCTTTAACTTGGTGGGTGAGTGGGTGCTCTGTCATCACGGGGACATTCCTCTCTCACATCAGTGGCCTGGGTACTATACCTGCCAGCCAAGCCTCAGGTGATGTTTGAATGGGCTCCTCTGGAGAACAGAGAGGGGCACTGAGTGAGGGAGCATATGGCTGCTTGTAGGGTGAATTCCCCCACTGTCTTACAAGGCTGCAGGGTGATTGGTATGTCATGCTCCTCTTTACTAGATTAAGTCTAATAATCTGCCAGTAACGAGACTTTAAATCAAGAGCGTAAAATACCAAGCCCCAGGGATCACTTACACACAAGGGCATGCAGTTTGGTCCTTAACGTTTTATTTTATGGCCACAAGTAAGAGTTAATGTTGCTCATCAACTTTCACTTCCAGAGAGTACTTGCACATGACGTCATCGTATAGTGTTACATCTCAATAAATACATCTATCATTTCTATTCAACAACTAATAAGTAAATTAAATATGCCAGACTTTGTGAGAACTTTGTTTCATTAAAATCCAAGGCTATGAGAGTGAGACTGGCCAGGAGGCCGGAGCCCAGAGCGCCCCAGGTGTCTCTGTGAAAAAATGTCCCTTCATAACTGCTGCAGGACTCCCACTGCACTGCTGCTGAGGCAGATGCCCCCAGCACACAGCCCCCCGTCTGCAGCCCCTGGTCCCACGGCCCAGAGCCACTGTAACTCAGAGACACCATGCCCTCTTTGCGTTCTAATTTAGTCTGGAGCGGAGGCAGGAAGGAACCCCAGTGATGTAAGATATTAAATCCTGAGATGCAATTTGAGTGGGAGGGAAACGTCAAGATGGGAATTTTAGGCAAAGTCAAAAATAGCCCCACCATGAATGAGTGCTCACATCCTTTTGTTTAGAAATACCGAGAGATTCTTCAATGATGAGCCCACAGCTCTGCTTTTGTAAATCTGAAGTAGAAATAAAAATACACTCTTTATGACTAATTTGGCCCTTACATCATTACCTGATACCTATCTGTACAATGTATCAGCCACAAATATATCTGTCCCTGTCTGACAAATCTAGATTGTGTGTTTACACTCTGAAAGTGGTCCAAACATCAGACCTAAAAGGCCTAACCTGTGGCTGGAGCAGAGGACAATGACATTCCTGTTTGGAGACGTCCACTGGCTCCTGATGGAGCAGGATCCAGAACACAGCCTCTGTCTCTTTAACCTTACGGCAGACGACCGACTGAAATGCCAGGAATGCTAGACTGCTGCTCGATAGGAGAGCATGTTCCTCTTATTGGCTACTGGGGAGCAGAGCTGCAGGGACAATGTCTACCAGGGCTCCCACACAATAGGAACAAGACATTTATGACTTTTGGGCCAAAGGAAGAAGATGAAGGTTCACTAGTGGGACAGTCTCACAGCCCCAGTGTCCATAGGGCAGACAGCACACATCAGTAAGGCCAGAGAAAGCCTCTGTCCTGTGAGCTGATTTAAACACACTCTTATTACCTTTCCCAGACACTGTCTGTCCACTGGTATTTCAGCCTGATGAATTTTTCAATTATCTCTTACCACACATCAAATAAGACAGGTGCTAGCTGACTGTGGAGCAGCACTTCACCAGAATGTAAAAATGACTTCTGAAACCCTTGGCATCACAATACCAACAGATATGTTCTTATTATCATGTTCCATGATAATGGAAGAATACAAAAAACATAATTATGTCTAAAATTACTTTTAACATGCGCTGTGAAAATAATATTATATACTGTTTATTTTTGAGTCAGTGTGTATGTGTGTGTGGCTTTTTTAAAATAATAATGTTCATACTAATAAAATATGTTAGATGAAAAATACAGTTTTTACTGAACAGCAGAGTCATATGAAAAACATCTTATGTATTAATTTGGTTAGTATTGTCTGGGAGGACATTCAGGTGAAACAACACAAACTCTCAAGCCATTACTACCACCTACTGGAGGAATGCACAAAGAGCACTGAGTATTATCAGAAGCAGGCACCTACTGCGCCTATGCTATTGCGGTAATAAAATTTTAAATGTGTAATTACATGCTTCATGTTGGTTGAGATTGTTTTAAAGCAAAAGCATGTTTCCATTCAAATCGAGGGTGTTTAGTTGACCCAATTAGCGAACATGCTGTGGATCATTACACATTCAAACCTCCAATTAGAAGGTATGAGCCGCACCATCTTTTGGGGCATCTTCCACCTCTTCACCGATAACCATTGTGCTCTTTAAAGTTGTCCAGGGACTATTTAAACAGCATATAGATTTCCCCAATTAGAAGCACCTTGGATTCTGATTGTGAAGGTTTGGTTTTTTCAAGACGATAGAGGTCTTTTAACAAGCGGGCCCCTCTCTGTTGTTCTGTGAGGAAGTTTACCCACATCTGTCTTAGGCCCTAACCCCTGGAAGAGAACAGGTCAGTGCCAAGAGCAGAGGTCAGCACTTGTGCCATTGTGCGCTAGAACCAACATGAACCCCAATGTAAAGGCAGCAGTCAGCGGGACATACAGCGGGCTTGGTTTTTAGAGCCACAGACGTGTGAACTGAGCAGGAGCCAGGCTTTGAGGTGGCTCACGGGCGGAAGCGTTTGAAAGGGACCCTTCAGGTTGCTTCGTTAAGGAAAGGGATAAATAGATGTAGAGCTTTGTTGGCTTCAATGGCAAACAGAAAACAAAAATAATTGGAGAATTTGCAGGTGTGCAAGGATGCGTGTGAAGCTAGCCTGAGGAACACACCCATGACTGTGGCTCTCAAGGAGGAGGTCTGTGTGAGAACAGATCTAGTTAAGAACATCAACAGAGAAACTGACAAAACAAGCGGTCAGGTCAGGCCATGCTAACTGTGGTCACCCAGCAGTGTTCAGGCAAATGGTTTCCAAAAAAACAGCACTCCTGTGTCTTTCCCCTCTTTCTCCTGCTCGCTCTCTTTCTGTCTTATCAGCAAGCCACCAACCATAATTGACCTGATTCCCAGATTTCTGCCGCGCTGACCACCCTTGCCGCTGCATAAAAGTTGGCAGCTTAGGTGGCAGAGGCTGCGCGGCACCTAAAAAAGGAGGTATTCTTCTAATGTCTTAAAGAGAAAAGGGGAAATCAGCATAATGACTCCCCTGCCACACATTCACTCACTCCCCTTCTACGCAGGACCTCCTCCCACTACCCCAAAAAAGTCTGCATCCAAATCTTGATTAACCTCCTCGCTCACTCCCCCTTCCCCACCCACTTGCATTCACACTTCGGGGGCCCCCTGACAGATGGGGAGAGCAGCTCTAGGGGGGTGCACCCTGGTTCAGTGTGGTGTTGTCAGGGGCTGAATTGATCCCCGGGACTACAGAGGCTTCTCTCTGCCAGTGTGTCACAATGGCAACAAGTGTTGGGAGCTGGGAGCAAGCTTGTACAGGCATGGGACCCATAGCTCATGAATGATAGCTTAGCAAATGGCCCTCTTTTCACCGGCTTTCATTGTAGGGCCATCTCTCGTCCTCTTTCATAGCCTACTCAAAAACCTGGCCCGGCTTTGTTTCGTTTTATTGGGTTTGATTGGTTTGCAATTCTGAAACGTGTCGGGTTTTGTGCCATTTTGTATTTGTGAACTTTGGCGCTGGATATTTAGAGAATAGGGTCAGGGAGGGGTGCATTTTTGTACATTTTTGCTTGTTAAATTGAGTGGTCTCACGGTATGGTCGGTCGAATGATGTAAAGCTATCTGTCATTGGCTAAAGCCGGTGAATGTGGCTCAGTTTTATATGAAAAGCACATCCTGGGAGGTCGGGATGTTTTTCACTCGTGAGATAAACAACATGTGCACAATTTTCACTGCCCGCAATAAATTTTACAACATACCTTCAAGGCCTCTTTTCCAGTATAAAGCAACAAGTGGCAAACATAGACACGATTCCCACAATTTCTAAACCACAAAGCAATGGTTTGTGACAGTTTGTGAAAATAGGCCTCAAGTTCAAAAGGTGAACGTTACTACTTCTGTACTACAAGTCCAACAGTGGTGTTGTGTTTGGAATGACTTTGGAGGCCTTGAAAACATCACACTGGGAACAGAATATCTACAGCTGTTGTATTTGGTTGTATATTGTATTTTATTGTATCGCAGTGCCAATCAAACATAACTATTATCCAGAAAAGACCACTGATAAATGTTATAATGAGAGCAAGTGGAAATTTGTGAGATGGGAAATTATTTAACTAATATTTGAGGCTCAAAGACACTTTTGCTTGATTTTGCTTGATCAAAAACTTGCACTCCACTAAAAACTGATATTGACAAGGGCAAAGGCTGTGGATGGATTATGCTTATCAGACCAGCATCACAAAAATAACGCATGGTCAGAACTTCCATCGGATCACAAAAGAGTCCCTTTGACAGTATTTCTGTGCTTGTTCTCCTGTTGTACATTTGCTAATAGCAGCTAATATATCAGCATAATGAGCTCCTGTCTCTTCCTGCAGATAAAGCTGTGCTCAGAGTCCATTCTGACCTCTGGCTTGACCCCTGGGAGCAGTTTACAGGCCACAAACAATCGTCCCATTGGTAAGTAACAGCAGTGTCTTCCCTGCAGCCGCACTCCATCACTGTCACTTCTCTTGCGTGTGGTTAATGTTTCACTACGCCTCTATTTTTGAGTCACAAAACTGGGGAAGAGAAACGCACAGGAGGTTTGGTAAATCACAAAAGCACAACAGAGGTCTGATCGATGGATTGGTAAACAAACAGGATGGACATCCCCGAGCCACTGAAGCCGAGACGGAGCGGAGCGAGCAAGAGTCGAAACTCCCTATCAGAGCCAGGTGACACCTCCATCCATCACAGCTCATTACAGGCTATCAGGAGGTGATGACAGGGGCCGTCTACCTGCCTCCTATCAAATCTCACTTTAGCACTTCAGATAGTTGGGGGTGAAGCTTTAGGAATTCTAATCAGAGCCATCATTACTTTTGTACAAAGCATCAAACTCTCAAATAAAAATGATGACAGGTGTCATGATGTCTGGGCTGATGACATGTTCAGTAGTCTGAGCTTTTAATCTGACTTCTTCTATGTGAAGTGTTATAGGTGAAACAATGATGATGATGAAAGCATTTGAAACTATGTTCCCCATGTTTGCCAAAGTGTGCCAAAAATGACTTCTTTTGAACGTTTAGACTCTTCACTTTCAAATTAAATCAGGTAAAACTATATCAGGTAATTTGGACACTGCTCTGTTGATGCATTTTGCAAATGATGTATCATTTGCAAAATGCAACACTTTACTGAAGTATTCATCTGTATTTTAATTCACATGACAATATTCAGCAGTGATGAAGAAGAGTTTTCTTTTGAAATTCATGATTCATGAATTTTAAAAGGCATATTATAATGTGTATGCTACTGGAAATCAATGAAGTGCATGTAAGAGGGGTTAATTGAGAGGAGGGGGCCATTGAATTGGGTTCTATGGTTAGATCAGTCTACATTTAAAAGACAGGTTTTATAGGCAGTAAAAGTATTTTTTAGAGCAGATTATAGAAACATTTGTGTTTTAAATGCATTGTTGAAAACATTCATTTGTTGCTTAAGCCCTCTTACTTATGTTCAGTAGTTTCTTATCTTATTTATGTGCTATATTCATTTGTAAGAAAAAAATGAATGGAATTGAAACACAGCATTGATAAATAGTGATTAATTTTCTTGTCACGTCTTCTTTTTCTGCTTTTTTGGACAAAGGTTTTTAAAGCTGCAGGAAGTACATTTGTTTGCTTGTGTTTTAAAGCAAAATAGAAGACCTTCTTCTGACAGACCAAAGACTACATGCAAAAAACATCCTAAACATAACATTTGTGGAACTACCCATTTAAATAATGCATTATGCATAATCTCTTCCCAATTATCAAATGGAAAGTCTATTCATCCAAATGCAAATAAAGCTGAGATTTTGACTAGCCTGTATATTAAGATTCTGCCTAACTAATTAAGATGCCACCACGCCCATGAGCAAGAGTCTCACCGAAGCACATCTCATACATATCTAGGTGTGAACTCTGGAGAAACCGTGTGCTCTTTATAAAGTTTGTTCTGCATAGTAATGGTAGAACACTGCGGTGAGTGGGAATCGTCAAGGTGAAGGGTGTGTATTGTTGCAGAGGCTGGGTCTGCATATTAAGAAAACACAGAGGGAGAACAGGCGACTGAATGGCTCTTTGAATGAGAATCAATTAATTTTCATTTACCTCCATTAGCACTGGGCAGGGATTTGCATCTGTGAACCTATTGCCAAACTGGCAGCGGCCCTTTTAGCCGAGGGCCACATTAGGGTAATGATGGGGGGCAGAGGAAAAGACAAAGAGCAGTGTGTGTGGGAGGCGAGGCCCGGCCGTCCTCTCCGCTCATTAGCACCACAGTGGCCCACACCACTGTCACAACCAGGCCGCACAGGCAGACCATTAAACACTGCTGCAAAATATAATAAACAAAAAGACAAAAAGAGGTTATGACAGACTTATGAATAATAAGCCAAAGAAAACATTGAATTTTCCCAAATTATGTCTCTAAGTACTGAAAAACTGAGCTGAACATTTTAACCAAGAAATGCACATGGTCTGAATGGATTGCTATGTAAATGCGCCCATCTCGTTCGCATTTCTTCACACTTATAGGTGTGTACTTATACACACCTATACTACTTATATTAAGTAGGTACTTATATTAACCAAAATCAGCTAATATTAGAGTTCACGCCTCATTTTACAGGTGTGAAGTCTGCACAGTGAGGCAAAGGATGCAAATATTAGCTTAAAGTCTCTTTTGCCATGTCCTTTGGGTTTGTAAACTTTGCAAGAACAAATGTGGATAAATATCAAAACTACACACACAGAACTGGTTGCATAGTGTGAAAATAACCACTGGTGGCACCTAACAAAATATTTTTGGATATGTGATGTACTTAAGTCCAAAACCAAGGTTTGAAAATCATGACACGACCACTACGGAGTTGTACCCTGCAGCTCTCAAAGCTTTGACTTGCTATCTATGCTATCTCTTTTGTACAGCTTTTGTACATCCAACCACTTGCCATATACAAAGTATACGCATTTCCGTTAAAAGATCTGCAGTTTGTGAGTTACTGGTCAAGTGTCAAATCAAATTAACTTAGAATTAGTCCAAGGACCTTTCGCTGTTATTGTAGTTACCACTACGCTGCTCAGCTATGTCTCCACGTGTTGGGAGGGACCCAGACAGTATGAAATGGAGCGGAAGGTATGAGCAAAGAAGAGGATGAAAAGGCCATCGGAGAGGGGAGCAGACAGGGGTGCAGATGTGACATTACACTGACAAAGGCAGCAGCAGGGCTAAAGTGTGCAGACATGCCATCTTGGTGAAAGCTGTGGCCCAGCTGTTTAGGTCACCTGTCTATTAAAAGGGAACATAAATCTTTGTGGCTTCAGAAAAAAAGACAGATTTATTAGGGCTACAAGGAGGAGGTCCTGAAGTGGTTTGATTATTAGTCTGGAGCTGTAAATCACTTCTTCTCTGCTACTGCGAGGCTGAACCATCCACATGCATCTCGGCACATGGCAGCAGAGGGACTGTAGAGTTACACTATTGGCACAGTGTTTGTTGCGAGAAAGAAAATGCAAGGGTTGTATGTTTTGGAGGAAGTCCCATCTGGGAGGTTTTGTGTTATTTAGGGCCACATGGGGAGGGCTTTACATTTAGGGCCAGACAGATATTGAAGTGACCTCCAGCCCTTTCATGTACGCAGGCAGCTCCTCTTTAAAACAAAGCAAACTCGACAAGAGGAGAGAGGAGAAATCAGATGGCTTAATTGTTTCATGACAATTAGACCATCACTCAACACAAGACTGAGCAGCACTGCAAAAGTGGCAAAAGGGATGAGGCAGCAGAAGAAAGGGATGAAAGCAGAGGGCACTAAAACACCCACTGAGAGAGAGGGCCCAGCTATTGAGGCCCACAGCCCAAAAGGACCAGGGAGCACTTTACAATACTGTACAATGCTGCTCTGAACCATTAAGTGGTGTGGAGGGCAGGGCCAGGACAATAGTCCTCCGTCCCAAAGGAGAAGGCCAGAAAGTTCTTCTTTAAGCCCATATGTTTGCGGCTCAGACACAGGATGCTGCACTTACCATGCCGCATGCTCAGCATCTGGACACATGCGGTTCAAGAGCCACCCCTCAGTGACCACTGTCCAAACCGAGAGGGGGCTGGGTCTCCACGGTAACACTCATAATATACTCAAAGATTACGTGTAGCACTTGAAAGATTAAAGAAAGGAAGTACTTGTAAAATACCAATTTTGTTGGATTTAGAGCATCAAAGAAGAGTGGTGCGACCGCCCTGAAATAAATGAAAAAGTCAAAGCTGAGATTAGTTTAAACAATTCATTGTAAAATGGGAATTACTTTTGATTTTATAACTTTTGAGTGTACATAGTTTGTTGTGCCCAACAAATACTTTCTACCACATAGCTTAGCTCATCAGTTTTGCTAGATAGCAATACTGCTTCATCTTGCTCCACTGACTTGTGTCTTGTTTGGACCAATGACAAAGCGCTGTCAGGAAGATTGATGATGGAGCTGCAGCTCAACTTTCACAGAAGAAACATCTTAACTGATGGCCATCCATCGTTAAACATGCAGATCCCATCTGAAATATTGAAGCCAGTGCAGAGAAAAGAGCTGGGGGCAGCACTGAAGAAGAAGCATCTTAACAAGTGTTTACTCTCTTTCTGTTGCCAAGCTGTGGAGCAATAACTGAGCATAGCAAAAGGGCTGTCCTGATCCTGGAAGAAAGGCCTCAGCTCAGGGGTCAGGGGTCACTAACTCTGCCATTGTGTCTGACGGGGCGAGCACACTTCAGCTTTTCTCCCACTTTCAAAGCATCGAGATGGGGGTGGTAAAGATAGGCCTGAAAACACTGGGTCAGGACTGGGGCTTTGGGGTAGCCACAGCAGAAAGCTTTTGCACCCTAAAGGTTAAATGAAGAGCGAAAGGGCCCTTCTGTCCAATTACGGCGGGACAAATGCTCCCTCTGACCCGGTCGGGTTAAAGTTCAGTAGAGCCATTGGGAGCGGCACACTTTGGCTTATTGTGGTCCAGATGAGATGAACCTCCGCTGTGTTTATCTAAGTGACACCCAACCAACAGCCGAAGTATAATAATATGGGGGTTGTGTGTTGCCACTTAGCGGAATGAATTTATAGACCAGGCCTATATTAGGTCAAAGCAATGGAGCAGGTAATTGTGCTCTCTTCTTGGTGGCCAAGGCGCCGTCGGCGTCAGCATTAATCTACCCTTTGATGCAGTCATGGAAAACTCAAGTTGTCCCAAGTTATGTGCAAATGAATAAATCCGCTCAGTAACTCCTACTTCCAGTTTTTATCAAATCGCCCAGTTGCTCGCCCAATCAAGTGCCCATCTCGGTCTGAGGCGGCACTTGTGGTGTTAATACCTGCCGATACAAAGGCCCGGCGGAGTGTCCCATATCCGGATAGGGTTGGATTAGACTGGTCCTCAATCACTTCCTCCTAAACCCATGAGCCGCCAAGGATTAGGTTGGTGAATTTAATCATCTGCGCTTGTTAACCAGGAAAGTGAAACAAATAAAGTTTTTGAGCCAAGCTGATGAAGCCCAGTTTGTGTTATGTTAATGCACAGAGATGCATTCTATCATTCTAGAAAATATCCACCTTTAAAATCAGTATAGCCAGAGGAGTCAAAATATTACTTAACAGAAAGAATGAAAGAACTATGAAGGGCAGTTCTGTAATGCACTGCACAATAAGAGTAACACATAACACGCAATATATTGAAGCAAGAAATAAAGGTTTATCTCAATTGAGCAAACGAAATATGATCTGATATTAGCTCCATAAACTTTTGCACCAAACCAGTTTAATGACATTATTAAACCTGTATGTAAACTCTCTTGCCTCAATATTACATTTCATAAGTATGGGCAAAAAGGAAAAACTGGTCAAGTAAATGAATAGAGAAAACTAGATTTGGTTTGGTTAATGCTAATTTAAAAGGAGTTGATATTTATTGGCATTGGTTTTAAAGATTCCTTTCATTTTGATGATGGTTTTACACCTGTTCATAAGACAGAGTTGGTCCCAAAGGCTTTAATCTTGGTCAGCAAATAAAGTAGACTTTAGCTGAACCACAGGTGCTATAGAAAACCAAATGTCTTGTTGCAAAACCTTCAGAAAACCAGTGCTGCATGGAGTCACCTCCAAGATACATTAACACAATCAAGGAGATAATCCAGAAATGAGCCTCAGAACAATCCTTCAAAGCAGAGAGGTTTGGCCGTCCGGAACACACCAAGGCCTATCAAAGCCCTAAATCTCTTCCTCTGAGAATCCATTTAACATGCTGTGCCCTGCTCCTCCAGGGGGACCGTGACTGCACCTCACTCCTCCGTCCTCGTGTGGCTAAATCTCAGCGCACTTTTCTTCTCTCTAGGACTCCACTCGGCAGGCCTCCTCCGGCTCTGCATAAGCCTGTTGGACACACATCGGGCGCTGAAGGGAGCCAGTGCTGGTCCCAGGGTATTACAGGCCCTTAGAAGGGACTGGATGACCTTTAATATGGGATCATAAGTCTGGATGATCCTGGGGCCCATAGGAGACCACGGCTACAGGTCACCCTCCAGCTGGCTCTCCTCATGCAGCAGGGGCCGGCACACAGGGGCTTGGGCGGATGAAGCTCCGAGTGCTAGCATGGAGTGAACATTTATCGTGCTCATGAAATCTTCATCGATCAGGACTGAACTGGTCTTAGCCCTAGGACACGTGTCCTTCTCAGTACGCCATGAGAACATGTTTGTCAGGTTCAATTTTAGTAAAACAGAATTAGAGGAATCACAGCGCAGATTCACACAAGATTCACTCCTCAGTGACCACCTGGGACAGGAACTAGAGCTCAAAGCACATCTTCACAAAAGGAAGCAGGACATAAGGAATGCACCGTCAATTTAAAGAGTGAAAGTTTTGTACACAGATATATTGTGTCTTGATAATTGTGTGTTTTAGGCTAGTGGGAGATGCAGTTTTTAATGACACGAAAAGAAAAGAAACAGACAAAAAGAGACAGCAACTGAAAACGTGTTTAAATGTATAATTAGGTATAGTTACAACATTGTAACTAGTAATTGCTGTAATTGTGGTCCTGTTACAGAAGCTCACCAATAGAGGGCAAACTATGGTGGATTTTCTCCCAAGATGTACAGCTTCTGTATTACGAGGTGTTAACCTATTCAACATATATAGTGTGAATTTACAAACCAGCTTTACATACGCACCCGCCCATCCATACATACTGTAGTCCTCCACCCTTGCACACCATTATACCCCCTCTCTCCTCCTCTACCCCACAGATTAGCCCCCTGCCCCCACTTGTCCCAAAAACTACTACCCCTCTTGCCCTATTATCATATTTGATCCACAACTGCTCACCCCTCCTAAAACTCCTTTTTTCTTACCCTCCCGCATGCACCACCAGTAAGGCATGCCCGGCACTCACAGAGGAGAGGCGGAGGACGGAGAGGCGGAGGATGGAGGAGAGGCTGTGGCTTTGAGTGGCGAACAATCTGCCATGGGAGACGAAGAAAGCCCGGGCACTCAATTAAGAGCTGCCCATTGAGCTTGCAGAGTGAGCCTGAATATGGGCCCCTCCAAAGGAATGAGGTCCCATGAATAGATTGCGGCCCTTCATGAAATATTAAAGAGCGCACGGATTTCCCACAATATTTGTACACCTCCCTTTGTGAGGATTTCTCCCTCCATTGAGCCTGAAACTGTTAACACATCCGCTCTTCTGGGGGACGGCTGCAGACGGCACCTATAGCTCCCAATTTGGTATTTGAATATCACTATTCTTTTACTGTTCCATCCAAACGAAATAGTAACACATTTTAATATAGACATTGGATAAATTTGATTTAAATTGTATTTTAGAGCATTATACTGAGGAAAAAGATCATTATTTATATAAAGGAGGTGAGGTGCATTTGGTCTGGTCAATGAGTAGGATTGGATACATAAGTCTGCATCAGTGACTGAAAAGTAATGTATACTTTTTCTTAGTATATAACATAGTGTAATTCTGAACTATGTAACACACGGTGAAGGACTTGATTTTTCTCTTTATTTGCTGGTACTTTTACTTTGTAGTGCCCAGAGGAGTACTCACAGCTAAAAAAAAAAAGTCAACAGTGGACACCATCACCAACACCTCTCTTCTCCCTGATGTTCTTTGCTTATTCCTCCTGATTTCCACATACCTCTGTCCTCCTGCACATGAGCTATTCATGAAGCGGATTACAGCACTTTTAATGGCCACCTGTTCTCACTGCTGCGCTGTTGTGTCATGCCAGGCCGAGCAGCAAGCATCTTCCTGGTATTAGGAGGGTCACAGCACTAACTACTGACCCCTGTCTTCACAAGCGCACGGCTGACAATCCAAACCAGCACCGCAGGCAAATCTGAAAAATAAACACTAGAAGGATGTTGGCAAGTCAACATTTTTGTTTCAATCCTATACAAATTAGGCTAACGCTAAGGCAAGTATCACAATATTAATCTGATACCATGTAATACAAAGATCGCAATGTCAATCAGATATCAAGTGATACTATGGCAAGTATCGCAATATCGATCTGATATTAGTACCAATGAGTTTGAATTATATACATTAAAACTCCCCTACACTATAAAGATAAGTACCTTGGCATAGAGAGGCCATTATCATTATCTTTGCTCCACTCCATATACTCTACTCTGGATACTCTAACCAATAATAAATTTAACACTCTACACTCTATAACAAACGACCTGAACAGATGGGGTTCGTGGCTAATGTCCTTCCAATCTCTCTTAAAAATTAATATCTTATATCTAACCCTGCATTCACTTTTAAGCTCCAAGTTGCCTCTGACACTGCCATACGGTAACTGAAAGAAACTACACTCTGTTTGGACACTTAATTGTAATTAAAACATCTACATACATACATATACCAATTTAAACCATCAGGTGGCATCAGTCTTCCTGCTTTCAAATAGTATTCATGGTGTTTTACCTTACATGCACTTGCTCTTTGGTTCAAAACACATATTCCTGTATCATCGAGACCAGCAGAAGAGAAGGTCAATTAATTCATGAAGATAACAAAAACAAAAAACAAACAAACAATATCCATGACCTCAGTCTGAGTAGGACTGGACCTGCATTTGGTCCAGTGTGTCTCCTACCTCGATCCTAGGATACTACATATGATGAAACCTACAGATGCTGTTATTTCTGCTCAGATAATACTTAATTGGCACGTTCCTTCACATGGTGCAGCAAGGTTTTGGTATTGATCCACCCATCCCACGTGGATCCCATCTTATGCCGAATATCTCACTCTTACTTCAAGTCAGTTAGATTCTTAAGCGACATTTCTCCAACCTTTACAGCTCAAGTGAAGCAGCTGATGGAAAACATTTGCCAAATCAATATGCTACACACAGGCAAGCCAATTTTATACAACCTTTCATATTTTTTATATAAAATTCCAACTGAATAAATTTCCCACTGATATTTTCAAATAGTAAGGTGTTGCCAATTTTACAACAATATCTATGATGACATTTGTATTAATATTTCATTTTTCAGAGTCATACACTTTTTTCCTATCAACTTTTCGATTTTAACAGTGAGCAACTGAAGAGTGATTTGTTTCAGCAGTGCTTCCTCAGACCACTCATCCAGTCACCTTTTCTTTTGCATCTGCTTTCTCCCTCCCCCTCCCTCCCTCTCTTTCCCTCTGGTCATCCCTCGCTCTCCCTCTCTCTCCCTCCCTCACAAACAGGGAGCAGGATGAGGTTGAGTGGGCTTGTATAGAGGGCCAGGACTGGGTGGTTAAGTAGGTGGTTAAAACTGCCATTAGCATCAGAATGGGCTCATATTTGTGTCACGAGTCAACATTAGTTCATGTTGAATTGAACTTTCTCCTTCTTACACAAGAAAGGAGCACAACTACACAACAGTCTGGCTTTAATCTTTATATTCTGTAAATTAAGTGACTTTGCACGGGTCATTTAACTTTAACTTTTTCAAGAATACATTGCTATACTGTCAAAAAGTATTAGACAGCTTATTCAACTGTTGGCAAGAAAGATGAAATTATAATGTGAAAGCGAAGCAATATGGAGGTGATTAGGACTGTTTTTTCACCATATGCTGCGCCTTACATTCAATACTCAATCCCAAAAATACCATTCCATTGAAATCCGAATCGGAATAGTTTTTATTGCCATCGTCAATGAGCAAAATCCAAAAACTAGGAACTTTGAAATCTGCTTCTAAACTTTTTATATTTAGACGTGGGTTGTCAAGTGATTTAGTAAGTGCTTCTCATTTTGAAAATGTATTGTAAGTGACAGTCATTGGTTGTGACACATACATCCTGTAAACTTACCAATAAAACTATGCACTACTGGTCTCAAACAATCAAAATGTGTTTGCAGACCGGGAGGTGGTGGAGCAGAAAGTTGAGGGATGTGTGACATGAAAACATAGATTTTTTCCTAATACTTTGGCTGATTTCACCTAATTCCGTGCACCCCCTTAGGCGACCATGTGGCAGTATGGGACCTAGTTGCCCACTCTAGCAGCTCCCCAGCTGTGGAGCACATGGCAGGGCAGCCTCTCCACTCTGTCCCCCATATGCCGGTGTCCTGGGTCCAGGCTGTGAGCGCGGCTTCAGCACATGGGAGGGCAGCCGGGGGTCTCTGTATGAGTTAGTGGAGTGGTGGAGGGAGGGGGGACAGTGGTCTAGTATTGTAAAGGGCAGGACAAGGGCTGAGCAGGACGCAGCGGGAGGGAGGGGCATGCTTTCTAAAGAGTGATCAACTAGGGCTGCTTTTCTCACAGCCGGCTCGCTTTAACTGCTCTGTAACTCCTCCTCGAGCGCCCAAGTCCCCCTCCAAACCATGTCAGATTGATACACTAGTTCATACGTGATCTCCTTGACTTCTTGTATGAAACTTGATGCTATTCGTGGCCTCCTCGTCTTCACACTTGTCCATTCAGGCCTCTGCCACACCGGATTAGACCAGAGCTAGTGCGTTTTGTCTTGCGATCATCTTCTCCACATCAAAGTCACTCATGAGTGGATGGTAAAAAATAGGAAGGGGGCCACGGATGAGACAAATCTCTTTGGCTTTTTAGCTGAACAATGCTTCTCATTTGAATGTGGCCTATATATTGGTGATCAGCCTTTTGAATGGTGCCCCTGATGAAGTGTTGTTTTTGACTGGAATACCAAAAGCCCCAGGGATACATTTTCCTCTTTTTGTCTTTCACTTCAAAGTTATCTGCAAAAGGACGTGTCAGGGTAAAGAAACGCTGTGCAAATGGATGTTGTTTACCAAGTCAATCAGCATCAACTATGCGGTCACCATGGGGTTGAACATAAAGCATTTTTCAGGCATGAAGCTTGTTTTCAGCCCAGACTCCTTGTAATGGGACAAACATTTCTCTAACTTTTGTTTCAGTGGAGACAGGGCCCCTCTGCTTTAGGTTATAAGGCACACCCCACCGGGCATTTACATATATGATCATCCTGTTTTTGTTCGCAGTCTTGCATTGTGGTCCCAGCTCATAATGGATAACATCTATGGGGTCACGCAGTTCATTCAATTACAAGTTTGTATTTCATGAGAACACCGCAGTTTCACTTAAAGACACATGGATTTGTAATGATAATGACTAAAATGAATACAATTTTACACAGTTATAGCTACCAAAAATTAGCCAAAGCCAAGCACTGATTACAAAAGTGTAAGTTAACTTATAAAAACACACCAATGTAGCCTACTTAAAACAAAATGGCTGTTGCGGTTTGTAAAATTCAGCATTTTTATTGTATAAGAAATAATTATTAACTGAGGAATAGAACCATCACATCAACTTGTCGACATAGCAGCCAAGTGTCACACACAAAAGCAGTTACAAGAACAACAAAAAGCATCAACTCTGAACTAAACACAGAATAAGAGCTCATTACAGTCATAAGAGATCGTTTTTGTCAAATATATTACTTTGTCTACGTTTAACTGTTAATTGTAGAAAATAAAGTATGCTGATTGCTTAGGAGTGTTCCACTGCTGCCCTCTTCTGTCACTCATGGGTGTGGATGAGGATGTCAGTTTCAACAGGCCTAAATAATGAAGGATTATTTTCTGCAAAGGGATAATGTTTTACATATATAAGCTTTAAACTAATTAAAACATCTTTAAAATCTTTAAAAAAAACAAAAAACAAGTTAACACAGAGATATGAATGTGTGTGTCATCTGCATTATCAGGTAATATCTTTTCTTTAAACTGATACGTTGTAGCTGATGTTATCAACGTTACCTGGGGGTGTGATGCTAACTATAGGCACTGCTCTGTCTGACACTCTGTTAATTAAGTTAGACCTTAATCTGAACACAATCTGACCATAAAGAACTGATTTAGCTGGAACTACACACACCTTTTCCTAAACAGGACCATGAACGCTCGGATTGTTCTCATGCTCCTGAAATTGTGTTGTTTAAATTAATGTTGTGTTTTTTCTCCAGTTTTCAAACTATTGTAAAACTATGGCAGTGTTATGTCTCTGTTATTTAATACACAATTAGGTAAAACAAATATAATCATAATGTCACAATATTATTTTGACTGACCACTTTCAGCAATTTAAAGCAATTTGCCTAGTCGAACAACGTTCCAGGTAAAAAGCCATTGAAAAGCACACAGTTGGGAAGTGGCTTACCTATAGACTCCAAACATTAAAACAGAAATACATTAAGGCTACCAGACAGTAAAAAGCAAAGCCAAAGTATAACAAACGTTGAATTATGAATGACTTATGGACTGTGCACAGTGCACCCTGTGTTTTGATAAATGTGCACATTTGTTTTTTCTGGAAATGTATTTATCACATTGTGGGGACTCATTTGTATACACAGTCAATTCATGGGGACCTGCCTCACTTATGAGGACAAAATCTTTAGGTTATTATTAGGTCAACAACATGAAGCTGAGATATAGGTCAAAAATGGTTATGGTGTTAAGGTTAAACAAGCAATTACTTTGGTTAACTTTAGGATCAGTCAACAGGAAATAAATGCAAGTCCATGTGGAGACCCCTGAATCACTGGAGCCCCGTGCGTCTGAACAGGTGCGCCTGTGCATCCTGACTGATTGGCTTCTGCTGACCTCTTCTGACAGGACGGGGTACTACTGTAGAAAATGTATTCGTTTATAAAACTTGTTAAACCTAATTAACTACATAGAAGTGTTGGAGCCAGTAGAACATTAAATTGTGTGTATGTATATTGTATTTTTTATTCTTTGTGCTTAAAACAGGGGAAATATCCTTCATCTTCGATGACTACAAGGATTTTATATAACACCACTAGATGGCGCACACGTGCAGTAAATATGAGTATATTGCGGTTGAGATACTTTGAAAATCTGGATTTTAAAAATTAACTGAAGCTTAAGTACAGCTTCAGTTAACTTTTCGAAAAAATATATATTTCACAAATTGAACACTTATGAATAGAAAACTACTGTATGAACCTTATTTGAACTATTACTCAAGTATCCAAATCTGCCCACATGTGTGGACTGTGAATTGCAATACACAGATGCAACAAAAAAGGTACTTCAATATGCTTTTAAAAGCACTTTAATCTACAAAATGCAAAGCATGTTTTTACAAACTGTTTAAGTAATTCAACAAGTTACACACAATCTAACAACTACATTAGACACTTTCCAAATCACATAACAAGGCTGTAACTACAACACATAGCAACAGCAACACAATATTATTTTGGCAACCACTGGCATTTGTTTTGGTACAATGAAAACTCATGTGGAACTCAAGGAATTTTGACAAATATAATTTGACAAAGCAATGTGTCAAAGCCTCAGTGTTATCTCTGTACCATCGGCCTGTGGTGCCAGCTCTGTGCTAAAAGTCAAGAGCATACCACAGAAAAACAATGGATGACACTTTAATAGCAGGACACCTGTGGCAACATCAAGTCAAGCAGGAAGTCACTCTTTTTCTAAATGTGGAGAGGGTAAATTAAAATAATAAAAAGTGCTTTATATTTTTGCTGTGTCTTTCATTTCCTTTCCATGTTTTATTTTATTTTTGTGCTGCTACTTGTCATCATTGTCAAGCATTGTCATTCTTGTCAACTCAGAAAATAAATGAAATACAGCTTGGAAATGTTTGTGGAGGAAGAGGCAGGTGTTGTGGGAACGTTAACTGGAGAGGAACTGGCAATGGCTGTTGAAAAGTGTTGACAGCACCTTGTCAACAAAAGATGAACTGTGAAGTACACATCATGGGTCATTGACATTATGACAATAACAGGGAACTTCACCACACCTTGAAAGTGAAGAGTTTTAGGAGAGCAGTGCTACTAGAAATCTACTTCTTTGTGATTTTTTTTTGCTTGTTTGGATTCAGTTTTAAGATAAGCCGCGTATATGGTTTGATGATTGCCCTCTTTTCATACCTGGTCATTAATAGATTTAGTCCTACAGTGAACAAGTTAACCCGTAAACTGCAAAAAGTAAAATAAAAAGAAAGAGCAAGGCAATTTAATGATTTTAATACAAAATAAATTATTTACAATTGCAGAAACACAAATATTAGTCAGAAGACACACGCCAGACATGATCAGATATAACAGATCTGTCCTGTCTTTCAAACCTGAATTGACGAAGAGATAATGTGCATAAAAGGTATGCTGTCATTACGCAAGACTGGAAGTTTCTTACTGCAACAACTCCAAAGTCAATATTGTCTTTTTAATTCCTCACTATGCACTTCCTGGATTAACCTAACATTTCTGTGCTGACTGACTGCTGGCTACCTATGCTGGACTGTGCATAGGTAAGTCAGAAATGTTAAGAAGTCTGATGGGAACATGGAGTGATAGGGAGTGATAAGTCTGGCAGCCAATGGAGATCATGTCTTCAGCCTTAAAAGTTTAACTACTGAGTTGTGTGCACAGTTTGTGAAGAGCTGTACACTATTTCAGATTGATAAACAAGACAAACTTGTTGAGTCACCTTAATTTTTTCTGTTATTTATTCCCAACAAAACCTATTTACAAATAAGACATCAGTCACCTTAAAAATCCTTAACTAGAGCCACCATTTGTGTAAATCTATATCAAATCATGCCTCACTTGTTCTCTGTGTATCTCCAATGTTTCGATGTGTCCCTGTGTCAGTTCAGAGGAGACAGGCTGTCTGGTGAGTGCAGGTGATCATTATCTGGCTTCTCAGTGGACAGAGCTCACTGCTGTTGGTGTTTTTTTCTGCATGTGGGTGGCATGAGCGGTGATACCTGTAAGCCTCAATACTCCTCTGGTCTGTGGCATGGGCGCTGGAAACCCCCACTCATCACTTGTGTCTTGACACCATCAACTGCTTATTCTTGCTGTAACAAAAAGTGCACAGATGGTTTATATGTTATTGAGCATTAGACCCGGTTTAATTTAACAATATTAGAAATAGAGTGTTAATATGTATGTACACTAATGATGTTATTTCTATATCTTGTTATATTTATATATATTTCTGGGAACCTATTAATTTGATATTTCACAGCTTTTCTAGAATGTCTTTCTTTAAAAAGCTCAGATAAAAAGTTTCCCTCCTCTGAAGTTGGCAGCATTAGAGGCGTGTTGGTAAATACAGCCAGGTGTGCTCAGTGTAACTTGTAGTTGAATCGGGACAGGCTCGCGCACTTGGACAAATGGGGCTTTGATTGTATGGGAATATTTGATAACACTGAATTCCCAGGTCGCTGACCCCATCTTCAACCTGATACTTGTAGCGAAAAAGTGTGAGAAACTGAGGTCCATCAAAGTTCAAAGCGCACGGTGTTTGTGGGAGGAGTTTGCACCTGCAGACACCGACCTCACTGACACAAAGGCACCGTGAATTACGCACCTTAGCCATGGACGCGATGGAGAAGTGCCCCACCGAGAAGGAACCGCAAATACTGGACATCAGCTCCTACTCGCCCCTGGAGGAGTCCGAAGGTTCAGAGGAGAACCCGGGTGCGCTGGAGGAGCCGGGTGCGCCGGAGGAGCCGGGTGCGTTGGAGGTGCCGGGTGCGTTGGAGGTGCCGGGTGCGTTGGAGGAGCCGGGTGCGTTGGAGGAGCCGGGTGCGCGAGAGAAGCCGCTCTACTCCTACGTGGCTCTCATCACCATGGCCATAAAGGACAGTCGAGAGAGGAGGATGACTCTGAGTGAGATTTACGACTACATATCGTCTCGGTTCCCTTACTACGAAAAGAGCAAGAAGGGATGGCAGAATAGTATCAGGCACAACTTGTCTCTAAACGAGTGCTTTGTAAAGGTCCCAAGAGAGAGCGCTCGGGATAAGAAGGGCCACTACTGGATGCTGGACCCCGCGTTTGAAGACATGTTTGAAAAAGGAAACTACAGACGGAGGCGCAGAGTGAGGAGACCCTACTACACCCCTGGAGTCCCATACATGCCCGGGGCTACAGTGGACTACGATCCGCGATACCTGCAACCTTGTGTGAGCTGCCATTGGAGCCAAACACCCAGGTACCAAACACCACCCAGCCTGACCACCAGCGGAGCGCTCAACTCCTTCTGCCCTTCGCCTCAATGGCATCACGCGACCTATGGGACCTTTCAGCGCCACCCCGCCGCCCTGGTGCCCCACAGTAGTTGCCCTTACGGCGGAGTAACGCAGCCCGCGAGCCCTGAGGCAGCCAGCGTCTCCGTTGCGTGCAGCTACCAGCAATTCACATCTTTCTCCGCTTACCCAGAGGCTCCATTTTACAAGTAAAATAGGCCTATGAACTACAAGTTATTATTCAGAGACTGTTGTAAGGTAGGCCAGGGTTGACTGATTCAAACCAACTATGTATTTTTGAAATGTGTTCCCTATTTTGCATGTGTTCATGTGGCACAGTTTAAGGCTCTTTGTTTTAGAAAATACAAGCACAAGAATTAAGTTAAAAAAAGAACAGCAAGCCAAGGCTGTAATCGAGAGTCATTTATTATTCTATATAACGTTCACTCGTAGCCTGTGGTTTGCAGGGTAATTTATTATTTTAATATTTCTGTTATGCCCAGTTCTGGAGCTGCTATGCAATACTTTGATCATACTAAAGCACTGGAAGTTATTGAATTACTGAATGTTTACATACAGTAAATTGTGTTATTCTTATTATGTCTGTTTAAATAAACTTTTTTTTTAAATTTGAGCTCATCTCTTCCTTTTAGATGTATGGCTTTTAAAGCGTAACATTGCCAAACACCGACTAGATCTAATGAATGGACAATGTTTAGCTTAAAGTTAACATTCAAATGCTAGCTAATTGTTAGCTAAAAGCAAATGGCTAAAAGTTTGTTAGTTTTTGTTTGTTTTTTGTTTTGTTTCTTTGAGCACATTATCGCAGTAGTGCTTGTGTAAACTGCTTCATTAATAGCAGATATAGAGATAAAGTGCATGTTGATACATGTCAAATATGAATGAATAATACATTACCTTTATTTTACTTTAAGCAAACATGGTAAAAAGTGACAGGAGCATGAGAACTCCTGAGAGCGCCCGGGGGCTGCGTTGTCACGGGAAACAGTGACGTGTTTCCGTTTCCGGGTGAGGGGCGGAACAAAAGAAGAGCTCATTTTGCCGCGTGCGCGCTCGCGCTGCTGTTTTGCGTCTGTACCGCCACACTTTAGAAGTTTACTGAATCTTGTGCGTTTACTTTAGATATGGAGGCGTTAAATCAGCTTCTGGCGGAGTATCCGGAGCTGATGTTCAGCGGGATGGGCGCCACAGCAGTGGTGGCAGGAGGAGCGCTCCTCTACAAATTGTCCTCAAGGTAAGTTCACAGGCTCACCGCCGTGGCGTGGATCTTTACTATGTTTATGGGAGTGGTTCAGTAAGTTGTCTGATGCTCATACTGTTCCATCTTCAGAAGTATCATGTGTCAGTTCACAAATGCACAATATACATGTGTGATCAGCTTTGGGTTGTAGTCCTTGTGCTAGCCTCGATGCTAAATTCCATCAATTACGACTACAGCACCATTGTAAATAAATTGTGATAATTTGAAAATCCAACCTTCCTTTGACTTATATAGGCCTATGTAAAGCTGTAAGTCTTGCATAATAAATATTTTAATGTTTACCTGTGATTATTCTTTGCACAACCCTTTCATCTTCACAGAAAGAAACCGTCCCATGCCAGTGTGAACTGCTGGTTCTGTAATCAGAACAGTGTGGTGCCCTATGGGAACAGGAATTGCTGGGACTGTCCGAACTGTGACCAGTACAATGGCTTTCAGGAGGTACGTTTCAAATTTATTGTAAGCATATTTGTCTTTTTCACTTGTTTTGACAACTTCTTTATATATTTTTTAGAATGGAGATTACAACAAACCTATCCCCGCCCAGTACATGGAACACTTAAACCATGGTGTCTCTGGGAGCCATCCATCTCCAGCTCCTCCAAAGACCCTGCAATGGGTAAACTGTCAGATGCTGCTGTGCAGAAAGTGCAATAATAACCAAACATCAAAGATCAAGCAGCTAGCTTCATTTATACCAAGAGATGATGTAAGAGCTGGTCTCTCATCTTCAATATCAATATATTATATGGCTTATGTTTTCAAACTTGTTTTGTTTGGGGTTTTTTTGTTATAGGAAAATTACGATGAAGAGGTCGAAGCCTACAAGCATCATCTTGAACAGACATACAAGTTGTGTAGGCCATGTCAGGCTGCTGTGGAATACTACATTAAATATCAAAATCGTCAGCTTAGGACTGTGCTGCTAAACCATCAGCTTCGGCGCAGTCGTGACACAGACAAGGGTTTTATAAAGGTCGGCATAAAAAAAACAAAAAATAGAGCTCCAGCTTGAATAGCTCATCTATAGTATTAATTATTTCCCCTTTTACTTTTACAGAGCCCTTATAGTGCATCTTGTCCTACGGCAGTAATACTTCTACGAATCCTTGCCTTTCTCATTTGCGCTTTCTTGTTTGCATCATCTTTTGTTGACTTCACTGATGTGTCCACCTCATCCAGTATCACTCCACAATCTACTCTCAACGAATCTGCTTCTAAAACTCAAAGCAATGGCACTGTGCATGTTTTGCAAGGCCTACTTGAGCTGCTCCCAGAAAAGACCTTTGAAAAGTCCAAGGCAGTGTTGCAGTATGGGAAAGACAGTCAAATTGCTGTAGTGGCTCTTGGCCTGTTGACTTGTCTCACCGGTATCTTCCTAGCCGGACCCACAAGGTGAGACTTCCTTTTCTAGACGATACGCATACTTGAGAAAAACTAATTCTCTATTAAGATAACCTGTGTATTTCCTTTTTAGGTTGAGAAGAATTGATGCAGTGGCGTCCATTTTGTGGTTTCTGATCTTGTGTCTTCACATGGCTGAGAGCTTCAGGCCTGGTGCCTCTGACTGGACAGATACAGCCAAACTCTGCGCCGTGTCCACCTGTTGCCTGGTCAGCTTTGGTGCAGCTGTGGCCACTCGTAAACCACTGGGTTCAAGAAGAGGCAGATACCGAAGGTCAGAATCTGAGCTCTAATGGGTTTCACAGGTGACTTTGGGTTAGTTATTTCACACTGTTAGTGGCTATGGATATCACATCTCTATGTATGTCTGCTACAAAAACTACATTGTTACTGAAAGTGCCACATCTGTGTGACAGCTCTAGGGGCTGAGGTGATCAAATACTTTCTTTATATTACATCATGTTGTAATCATGTTAGACTCATTCAAAGCTGGAGGTAAATCTAAGAAACATGTCCAGTTATTGTGTGTGTTGTGTTGCCATTTAGAATCACCAACATTATGATAGTGTTTTTTACATACAATTTAAATGTTTTGACTTTTAACTAGTGTTTTGCACTTGACATGCTCATTTTTAATGTTATTATGACAGCATGAAACAGATTTGCTAATTAACCTGTTGTGAATGTTAATGACCAGAGACTAACTTGGTTAGTTTGCTAACTTGTAGGGCTACTGTGCTAATTATATAGACAGGAATAATGTTTGTTGGCCTTTTCGCCTTTTTGATTTTCTCTTGATTTTAGTTGCACTGAAAAATGACACTTCCTGACTAACACTGTGCCCAGCTCAATACTAACTTCTTGCATGCGCCCACTAACCTTTTTTTGGGGTTGTGAAGATGGTTTGATAGAAATTGATACATGTTTAAACGTATTGTGTTTTCACAAAGTACTGTGTGTCCTGTAAATGGAGTTGTTGTGAAAAGTGTGTTGGTGCAGTTTGTCCACTTGATTGAGACAATAGATGCAAATTCTAGACTGATGAAATGAAGTAGTTGATGTTTTTTTCAATAAAATGCATTTGACAATGTTTTTACGTGACAAACTGCATCTTAGAACTTGACAAAATGGCATTGTTTTTTGTCGTTGCCAACATTTTTATGGTGTTGTTAAAGTAATTGTCTGTATGGTAACTCATAAGCTAGAATCTAGTTAGCTGCTAGATGAACATTAGCTGTATATTAACAGAAACATATGGCCTTATTGCCACAAATTTAAACTACCTATTCCTGAATGTATTAACCTCCTTTGTATGTGAGTAACCTTTATAAATGTGATGGTATGGTACTGTAGAACAAGTTGGGTATTTAGGAAGTTGTCACTTTGGTATTTGCTACTGCAAGGATTATGACAATATACAGTTTGCAGTATTAAATGGTGTTTAGTTTTCAGAAGTGCAATTGCTTTAACTAAACATTTTTTGTAAACCACTATTCCCTCAGTAATAAGGGCATAGCGGTTTGGACTTTACTCTTTGAATTAAACATGTTTTATGTAAACAAATATTCATAATAAACACATAGAAAAAATTCAGTTTTGTAATTTTTTTTTGTACACTTATCAAACACTGTTGGGGGCGGTTAACCTCTTTCCATATTTGTCATTAAATGTACATTTTACAAGGTGATGCAGGCATGGAGATTGATAAGCACAAACTGTCTTTTGCTTGAAGCTTTTTTGGTTGCAGCTGCCAAATAAATGACAACTGCAGCAGCCACATGTCAGACGCCGCCATGTCTTTCCACTCTGTAATACAGTTCGCAACAAACTCGCCATATGTTTTTCTACTGAATTCATAGTAATTTCATGTCAAAAACAGGGTTACTTTAATTAAAATACCCATTGTAGACACTTTGCATTTTGTTTTGCAGACATTTTCCCAGCGGTTTCCAGCCTCCGTTGCCGGTTTCTGACCTGACAGACTCCATTGTTCTAACTCCTCCACCCAATCTTTGCAAACTCATACACCAACAGACTCCACAGGAGCGCAAGGCCTCCCCCGCGTCACTCCCAGGACGCCTCAACAGAGCGCTCCGACTTGGGACTATTCCAACACTCACTCGCACAGGTGAATTTTGAATCTTTTTTTTTTTTTTTCCTTGGTAGATTGATCAGCTAGTTTTTGATGACCTCTAGTGGCAATGTTTAATTGCTCAATACCAAAACATGTAGGCAATGGAAATTCTAAGTTTTTTTTTCTTTCTGTTGTGGATTTGAATTTTGTCATTTTTAGATTCTGGTTATCTGTTCAGTGGAAGCAGGCCATCTTCTGTTTACAAAGGCTCCCCATCTTCAGGTATTTTTTTTTTTTTTTTTTTTACTTGCCATCTTAAAAAATGTCTGTCTATTAATGCTATTTATAATCTATGCAGATTATTTTTCTCTCAAATCTGGAAGCCGGCCTTCATCCCCTGGCCCCTCCCCTACTCCCTCTGTGGCTGGGTCTGTCACCTCCAGCTCTGGGTCAGCCCGGTTCCGTAGACCCCTCATCAGCCCAGCTCGGCTCAACATCAGTGGTCAGAAACTGAGACTTTTCTCCAATGAAACAGAGTCGACTCTCAGGACCCCTCCTGTGTCCCCATCTGTGTCCCCCTCCCACATGGGTCATGAGCCGGCATCTTCAATCTACAACACCTGCTTTTCTTCAGACATCTTCTCTCTGCACAGTCAAAATGGTCAGTTAGTTTGTTTATTATCACTGTCCCATTTATAATATGAGACCGTGACAATAATGGTGTTTGTACAACATGTAAGTGTGTTAGAGTTGGCCAAGCAGGCTAATTTTCATCAGTAGGCCCATTGGCAGGTTTATAACACACAGAACAGGACAGAACAGGCACAAAACATTCAGTCCATGCACATGACAGAAACATTACATCAGTGAAATGCAAAATGTAGTGATATTAGTAAAATGAGAACCTGCTAAAAGCACACACAGTACGGAGTCAAGACAATAGACAAAATCACAATTTCTTAAGAAGATGGACATTTAGATGATATAGATTAGTTGGTGTTAGTGTTGCACCTTCTTGTTTTTTTTTTTTTTTTTTTTTTAAATTAGGAATTTTGTCATTAACAATTCAAAACAATTTAAAAAATCTATCTTTTGCATGATCAAAGATCTCAAAATGGTGCCTATAAACAATGTTTAGGCACAATGAGGACTTTTAAATAAAATACATCTTTTGAATAGTAAGAATGGTTAATCACTATGGCAGTGGTCCTAATTTCTCATTTTATAATGCTGTTCAATATAATACTTCTCCCACTAGATGGGGCCATTTGAAGGCCGTTAAGTCAGACCAACCCTCAAGCAAAACCACTTTATAATGCAACTGTGGAATATCCTGTACAACATTATAAAAATATGACGTACTTCCTTCTTTGTTTGTAATTATGTCCTTTCTATTTCTGTACAGATTTGACATTTATTTGCCGAGATGGCAGCGTAATAGAGGAGGAGAAGAAAGGAAGCTCTTCTGAATCTTCTGCATGTTTGGTCGACACTACAACACAAGGGCCAGACACCAGTTCTTCAGCCAAAAGTGAGTTTATTGTAGTTTTAAATCAAACAAATGTAGCACTGCTCTTTCAAATGAATCCACATATACAAGAAAATCCAGAAAAGCCATCTATTGAAATTGAAATCACCTTTATCTGTCCCACAATGGGGATATTCCAGTGTTGTAAGGCAGAGTGCAAGAACAGCAGGAGAATAAAAAAAAAAAAATTAAAATAGACTTAAATCTAACTAACTGACTATTAAAATATCATTTGTATAGTCAAAGGTCCTATATTGTGCAAAATGGACTCTTGTGAGCTTTAAGCCATGTTAGAACGCAGTTACCTTATCAAAGACATACCTTGAGTTGTTTCATTCACTCATGTTAAAGTAAAATTGCATTATTAGGTTGTCTACTTGTCCAGAATTCAAAATGTCCCACCTTTTTGATGTCATACCTTTTACATTTAGTTCAGTAGAGATTGGCAATTCCAGGCCTGAAATTAACCAAATGTTTCTAGTGAAGGTGTATAGAGTTTAAAAACACAGTGGAGCACTTTCTGTATTACTGCATGACATCACAAGGTGGAACAGAGTGTTTTCTGTTTGAGAGAAGAATGCAGCCTAAATATGCAGGATTTTTGTGCAGTTTTGTGTATGAAACAAAATGTAACTCCAGGTATATATTTTTGATAAAGAACAACATAATAACATGGGTCAGAAGGTAATGCAATATGGGCCCTTTAAAATACAAAAAGGTGTAAACAAACAAATGCAACACTGCAAGTAGAGCAAAGGCTACAAAACTAATATGGGCTATGACTGTTATATTTGAAAATGTTTATCTTATTCCTCTATTGTGCCCTTTAGGTTTTTGGAGGCACGTCATGTGGCCAGGACTGTTATTGGCCAGCCTCAGCACTAACTTAGTCTTTGGCTCTATTTATGTGTACAATAACTGGAGATGAACTTGAGCTACTGCCTCTGCTGCATTGACCTACATGGAGTGAGTGGTCCATACAAGGCCGGGCCCCGTCCCCTGTTCTGAGGATACTGTGGATGTACTCCAGTCGGTCATATTTGGTTTAGGATTCAAAAGGTTGTTTTGGGGTTTTTTTTTGTCCTTCTTCAAGCCCAAAGTTGCGTGCACATTTAGTTTAGACACTACTGTTGGCTGTGAAATGTGCAATGACAAAGTACTGTTGTTTTCATGCTGCTGTTTAAGCGTCTTAATTGCCGACACTGATTGTACTTTAGGTTTAATGATCTGGACAACTGAGGGATTACAGAGAGCTCTGGTAAAGTAGTAAAACTTTGAACCTAAATATTATGCAGCATGTTTTCTATTGTCTCTTAAAAACATTTTTTTTTCTAATTGTACTATACAGCATTTCTAATTGTTGTAGTCAGTTTTCCTGATGCCAAAGCAGTAAATTATGTACTATGGTAATAGCTTTCTATAGCATCTTACCATATGCATAATAAAAATGCTGGTTAGAGTAGAGGTAAGCTGTGGCTCAAACATTTCATCTACTTTTGAAGTATCACTCGCATAATGTGGCTTATTAATTTTGAAGTAAAGTTATGTATTAACTGTATATGTGTTTTATCAATTTCATGTCAGATGTAAGTATTTGACAACATCTGTAGTGCTTGACACTTTTGTAATATGTAATAGGACGCAAGTTTTGTTTTTTTTTTTAACCAAAAATGTCTGAGAAGAATGAAAGATGCTACTGATATAATGTGACTACTTCTCCATTTGTACTGTATAAATGAGATATTTTGCTCTTTTTCTGAACAGTTTGTGCAAGTGTTGAATTGTACATAACGGGCTGGAGACATTGGTCCTTATACATTGTGGGTGCTTACTGAATCAAATTGTATTTAAATTTGATTTGAAAGATGAATTACAATGACAACATTTGTCTTGATGTTTTGTTTTGCCTGAAAACAGCATTTTAATAAATTATTTGTATCATAATCCTGTGTGACTCTTTAGACCTTATGTCCTTTGTTAAATGTTCTTTGTGGAAAGTGCATAATTTGGTGCAAAAAGTACAGTTACATGTTTGCTTGAATGGTTAATCTTACTTGTTGTCTTCCAGGATTTTAGTTCACACTTGGGAATTGCTGTGAAGATGTTAGAGTCGGTGCTGAGGCCAGGGGTTTAGAGCAGGTCACCAGCTCAGTTTCTCTTTTTAATCACTTTGTTTTCAGCAGCAGCTCTCAAGCCCTGTTTGTTTTTAATGAACAATGTATGTGTGAAAATGTACTACTCTATTTCCCCTGTATTGTACTATTGTGTGTGTGTGTGTTCTTCTACTCACACTTTGTATAAACTGTATTGTTTTGTTTTTTTCTCCAATCGTAACATTCACAGTAACAAATGATCTGTTCTCTTCAGTCTGTTGTGAATAACTTTTTACTGGTGAAGTGGGACATAAGCAGAAGTGAGCTTCCTCTGAAAACAGAAGCTCAGTGACAGTACCTGGAACTGCACTTGACCACTGCCTGTATAACAAGAAAGGAAATCTATTTTTGGGCTGATTTGTCATTATACACATGTCTATATATATATATATATATATATATATATATATATACACACACACACACACACACACACACACACACACACACACACACACACACACACACACACACACACACACACACACACACACACACACACACACACACACACACACACACACACACACACACACACACACACACACACACACACACAAACACAAACACAAGCAAGCATGTATATGTTTTACATAGGTAAATGTATGTTATATTATAGATGCAGTGGTGGAACGTAACAAAGTGAAAGTAGTATAGCACTGTACTTGAGTACAAATTTTAGGTATCTACTTTACTTGAGTACAGTTTGAAGTATATACTTTTTGTTTTGACTTTTCTACATTTCAGAGCAGGTATCCTTGTACTTTCTACTCCACTACATTTTTGAACAGGACAGAAAAGTATTTATTTTTTGTTCTTCTGAAAAGGCAGAGGGTTTATTTTAAACCAAGTTCACAGTTTGAATAAACAAAAATATACACAAATTAAAAAGGCAACAAAATACGTTTAATCAGCAAAATCACTACATCTGAAGCTTTATTAGATCTCAAAATCTGCGCGAAATACTTTTTTTTTTCCTCTTAAGTGCATTTTATATGGGTATTTTAACACTTTTACTTGAGTAAATTGTTTCATGTGGCACTTGAGTATTTTCTTTACATCTGTACTTTTACTTAAATAAAAAGTAAAAGAACTTCTTCCACCACTGTATAACTGAATAATCAGTTTGTCCAGTGTCCCTCCAGTGTTTGGACCTTCTTGGATACTTTCCCTTGTGTAAAAATGTGTGATCCTTTATTTTAACATTTCCTGTGTGAAAATTCAGCTATGCATTTTTGTATTTTATCCTTTTTTTTCTACTTATCTAGATTATGCGAGATAGTTAGATTTAATTTAACATTCTAAACGAGGTAACGCAATAACATCTTGGAGACGAGCAAGTGGCAGACAAAAACACAACACCAGAAAAAGTTCCGTAGTGCTCCTTTAGAATTAAGGACTCTGTTATTCTTTTCGTTTCAGTGTATGACTCCTTTTCCAAAGAAGACACATTTCAGAGTGTTTATATGCCCAAGTAGTGCGTATGCGTCGTTATTTGTTCTGTTGTGAGGGGCCGGCGGTAGGTGGCGTTGAACTTTGCCGGGTCCCTGCGCCCTGAGGAGCTGTGGGCAGGACGCGCAGCTCAGGACGCGCTGCTCAGGACGCACCGCTCAGTCCGCCTCAGTGCAGCATCACATGAGGATGGATGCCAGCCCCCCGCGCACATGAACCATCCACCGGGAGAACCACAGCGACTCCACCGCAGCTTTCACCCCGGAACCAGCACCAAACTGCGGAGAATTAAGCATGACACCGCGACGTTACAGAAACACAGCCTCCATGTTTTTACTGCACTAAGACCATGAAGAAAAGGTGACCGCGGCGCTGACAGGCAAGTGTGCGCAGTAACAGGTTGGCTGCAGAACCTCTTGTCATTTGGGCTGTGGAGAAACATTGGAATTTCATCATTTTACGCATTGCAACAACTTGGGGAAAAAATCTATTGTATCAGTTTAAAGAGATATACCAGGTTATCACTCTCAAAACTAACCCAGACTAATGTGGTTTGGAAACAGCCTTGATCCTCTCTGAATGTGAGGACTGCAACTAAACTGTGGAGCTTATGTTGTAAGATAAGGAGGACTATAGGCTACCTCACTGTTCCTCGTAGGGGAAAGTGCTGGGTGCTGCATAGCCTACATTTAGCTCAACACACAGCACACAACTTGCACTGGAGACACTGCAGCCTATAGCCAACATATCTGAAGTATTTGCTTATAAACAGCCAGATACTGCAAAATATTGTAATTTGAAAGCTCATACTTCATGTTCACCTGCTATGACCTTGATAAACCCATCTAATTGTAAACTTTACCTGTATTGTTTTTATGTAACCATGCAGATGTGATATCCTTGTGTTTTCCTTTGTTATAATCAAAAGGTGAAAATCATAACTTCTGCCATAAGCTTGAAAAAAATTAAATCAATCAAAGCATCGGAAGCCGCATTGATACTTGCATGTCTCACCAAATGCAGTTTTAATATGTCTACTTTATACACGAACAAAATAAGATGCTTAATCGCGACATAACACTTGTTTCTTTCTTCTCAAGGCCTAATATCAGCACAGAAAGAAATCTATTTACTACTGTGCAATAACCTGCGGTCCGATGACACGCAAACTACTACCCTTGTTAATATTGGACATATTAACCTCACATGTGTTTCCTCTTGTTCTAGTGAGCAGCAGTAGTAGCAGCAGTGGTGGTGCTTTGTCGCTGACGGTAAATGCATAGCCGTCACCATGCCCCCGGGGAATGGGATGCAGGAGGAGTGGGAGAAGGAGGAGGCTTGGGACCAAGGGATCATGATGGACTTCCTGCTGCCCACTGGGATCTTCCTCAAATTCCCAGTGTCTCGCAACGACACCATTAAAACCATCAAAAAGGTACAGACGTGATTCCTCATCCTATAGAACTGACAACAGACACCGGCATGGGATATATGATCCACTGGGCATCTGCTATCGGAACTGTCCGTGTCACGAATCTGCTGCAGTCAGGCAATATGGCTCTGGAAAGATGACAAAAGTGTTACTCAATAGAGCCGTACAAATACTAGCAAGTATATCAGAATGTCATATAAGCAAGTTTTGAGGGGTTTAAGGCATACGCTGTCTCAAAACAATCGTTCAGTCACTAGCAGGGATGTTGCTATATTAAAGTGTAGTGAAATATCACACTTCTCTTCACAGTTATTATTTTTAGAACAGTCAAATTTGCTTTCATTCTTATAGTCTACTTTTAGGTTTACGTTTTTGGAGCGAAGGTTGAGTTCACATTATGTATTTTTTTTAGGTAATTTTGCTTTTATTTTGACCTGAATACTTTCAATTATTGATTAGCTGAGTAATCTTGACATCCCTATTCATTGATTTATGTTGAATGTTTAGACTAATACATACAGTGACTCTTTTTGCCTGTTTAATTTGTCAGTTTTCCCAAAATATTGCTAACCAAATTACAATATTTGCCCCTGCTCATATCTCATATTGTTTCCATATTGTGCAGCCCTCGAAATCATTTAAAACAATGCACATTCCTGTAACCTTTGTCATATGATATTTGCCTGGTTATATCAAGACCTTCAACTGCCGACTGTTGTTTCTGTAGAGAAGTTTGAAGCAAAGGGAGCTCAGTATATCTTTTTATAAGCAGCCAAATGGGTCTGCTGTCTGATGAGGATGTGCCATTGAAAGTGCTAGTTTCTATGCCAACAGTTCTGCGCTCCAGCCTGTTTGATTTTGCTGTGTTTAAGGGCTGATACTCGAAGAGGAGGCTGTTAAGATGATTAAGAGATTAGATGTTGTCAGGCTCTCACAAGGAATTTATAAAAATGTCCAAAAACTGACTAAGCTACCCTAGGATGTCCCCATTTTCCCAATGAGGTAAATTATAGAAATAGGCAATTTCATCTACTGCTTTTAAAGATCTACTTTGCTTTGCCGTGTATAGTCTCAAGTACTGGTGACGTTATTATCTGAACAAGTATAAAACAAACATCCTCTTGTGGTCTTATATTGTGTTGATTATTATCTTTTTAGGTAGGCCGGTCTGGATAACACATTTTGAAACACGATATATTGCCTCAGAGATTGACTGCGATACATAATGAAACTACTTTACGCCACTGACACAACACAAAATAACGCCAGTGAACCTTCTTTAAAATATACTATATCATTACAAGGTCTGAGCTGCAACAAATACATTGAAGAAGCCATGGAAGTTATTTATCCAGCCTCCTGCAGCTCAAAACTGATTGTATTACCTAAAAATGGCAAAAAAAATCTCCCCTTTTATTGTCAAGAAATTGTACACACGATAAATATATGAGCCCCAAAATATATTGTTCCAACTTTCATATATCGAATGATAAGTTTATATAGTAATTGTCGTGACAGGCCTATTTTTATGTTAGATTATGATATACACACTTAAAAATATGTATACGTATAGAAATGGATGTATTTTGTCAAATCCAATAAGCTAATAATTCCATATGGTAGACGATCACTTTCTGAATCAACATGTTATTTTGCTGCAGTAAAAATAGTATTCCTTGTTTAGCGACACTATTATAGCTTCACTTTGACTATCCTGCATGAAAAAAGACTTAATTCATAACAAAGAAAAAGTTTATTTAGAGTAATTCAGGCTTATTATCTACTTACCCTAATACTCCAACCACAGGGGCGGCACCAGACATTTTTGGATGGAGGAGCTATGGGGGTGCTAAGTTCTTCACTTAACATGGGGATGCTCACTTAACATGTTAATTTAGAGTCTTATATAGATACGAGCGCACCCCCTCTCTTTACCATGTTTGCTTTGCTGTTTGGTTTAAATGTAGTTAGCCTGTGCAGCCATTTACAAAAACAAATATGGATTTCTGTTTTTATTATAGTCTCATTTTGAACCCTCTGCAGTTGCCATTGGAGTGATTGGATGTGCTGTGAAAGTGGGGCATAAATCTTTGGGGGAGCTATGGGGGAGCATTGGCTAGGGCCCCCTCAAAGCCCCCCATCCCCCCTTGCCTGGCACCGCCCTTGCCCAACCATAACTCTTAACCATAAGCCCGTGGTTAAGTAGATACTAAGCCTGACTCATTCTTAAGAAACTATTTTATCCATAGTGTAGTAGGTATTTCTTCATGCTTTATTAAGATTAATTAAGGTGTAGTTATTATAGAGTGTTACCTGTTATTCCTGTCAATTGAACTATGGATGAAAATCCTGTATAGCTATAACTTTGGCACGTTTACATTGTCCAATATCTAATAAATAAACATAAAGTTATATTTTCACTCAGTGGTGCAAGGTAATGAAGTACAACTAGTGAAGTATTGTACTTAAGCAGAATTTTTAGGTATCTGTACTTTGGATACTTTTACTTTTACTCCACTACATTTGAGAGCAGGTATCTGTACTTTCTACTCCACCACATTTTTAACAGGACTGAAAAGTAAAAAGTACTTTTCACATGATTTGAGAGGTTATTTTGACCATGTTTGTAGTAACATTCCTGATTAAAGTTTTCAAGTTCAAGCTTTGGCAAAAATAAATACACAAAATTCATGAGAAAAATTAAGACATTGATTCGTCTTGTTACTGTGACCAAAATATGTATAATTTTTAAATCAATATCACTATATTTAACACTACAATTAACAACATTTGTGTAAAATACTTTGTTTTTTACTCAATTTTTAAACAGGTACTTAAAAACTTTTACTTAAGTGGGTTTTTTCATGTGATACTTTTACTCTTACTTGAGTAACTTTTTACCTCTGTACTTTTACTTCAGTAAGAAAATTGAGTACTTCATCCACCACTGTTTTCACCAACAGCCAATGTTTAATGATTCTGGGTTGAGCAGTAATTCTTGAAGCTTGAGTGTTATACAGCAGAATGACTTCACTATATGTGTGGAAACTGGCTGTAGTGAGACTTCATTGAACACAGAGTTTGGCAGAGTGCATGCTTTTCTCACAGTCGCCTTGTGTTTCAGATGGTTTGGAAGAATGCCAGAAGCGAGGCCTTGTTCTCAGCTCTGGGCGACCCCGACGCTTATGTCTTCACCTGCATTAACCAGACAGCAGAGCGGGAGGAGCTGGAGGAGGAGTCACGGCGTATCAGTGACGTACGCCCCTTCATGTGTGTCCTCAGGCTAGTGGCCAGAGAGGGGGACCGCGTGGAGAAGCTGACCAATGCTCAAATCAGCCTTTTAATCGGGAAAGGTCAGCAGCACCTCAAAATCATACACTGAAGTCATGTATCAAGTGTCATGATAGGTTTGGGCTTGTGAAATCGACTAAGTTGAAGATTAGATAAACGAGTCCCCGAGTGACCAGAGATCAGATCTTTGCACAAATGTTGTTTGAACAAGTGTAAGACCACATGGTAATAACATACAAGCTAATTTTATGTTGCATTGGCAATTCCATTCTTTTGATTCTTATCGAACATCAAGCCTTTTTCTTACTCTTAATCTAAATTTAAGTTACACCCTGTTTAAAAAGTTAAAAATTGCACCATCATTTAAAAAAATGCAGCATGCACTGTACATCAGTTTTCTCTAAAAAACAAATGCCTTTAAAATATGTTTTTTACATCATTGCCCTATATTTGTATCCTAGGTCTGCATGAGTTTGAAGCCCAAAAGAACCACGAGGTGAATGAGTTTCGGACAAAGATGCGAGCGTTTGTTGAGGAGAAGGCTCTGGAGCGACAGCTGTTGCCATGGCACCAGTGGATGGAGTACAGTTTCCCGTGCGACCTGGAGCCCTGCTGCTGTCCACCTGATGGAGGGAGCAACAACAAGACCAAAAACACCAAGAAAATCTTTGTCAACATCAAGTTTGAGTCTTCAGATGTGAGTGCACGTATTATTCAGTTTTGACTGAGCTCTGGGTATGAGTGTTTATTGTTAAATTCAAAGGGGTATTCAAACAAGTTAAGTCATCAAATGGTAACAAGTGACATTTTGGCCCAAAGTGGTGCTTTTTCACTGGCAAACATCACAAAATTATTCCAAATCATTTGGGTTATAACAATCTAAACTAAAGAACTAAAGAATGTAAGAATCATTATGAGCTATTCCCTACATAGATTAGTTCTCAAATTAAGTTAAAGATGTGTGATTTTCTGTAAAGAGGTAAACATTTTACTTATGGACAAGTATTTTAAGTATTTTTAAATACATTAGGACAAATTTGTTCAAGAAAACAAATCTTAGTGTGCACCGTTTTCCTCTACTTCCCACCCATTATTATTACCTACACATTTTAGATGATCACCCTTTGAGTATTTTCTTCAGTGGGTTTGGGCATTTTAATTTTTTTATTTTTTTTCTATGCAAATATCTGGAAATTCCTCTTTTTACCTCAACCTTCAACTTTAACCTTTGAACTTTCTCTGTTTGATAAATGACCTTCACAGGAGAGCTTCATGCTGCAGCAGAATCCTCAGGACCGGCCACTGTGTCTGGTGAACAGTGCTCTGAAGAAGAAGGCCACAGTTTTCCGCTCAATTCGACAGGAGCCAGAGGACTACACCCTCCAGGTCAACGGCAGGTGGGACTTCATCTACGGGGACCACCCTCTGTGCCAGTTTAAAGTAAGTTCACTTAATAAAAGGGTAAATGTCTTTACAATTAAACAAAATATTACAAAGGCAATTGATAAGATATCTTAATCAGACTTGTTCTATTGTACTCAGTGATTTCCAATTTAATTTTTTTGCAATTTGATTAAAAACATATAATGATGAGTACAATACAACAAATCTTACTAATATATTTCATCAAAACCCTTTGTAATTAAATAAAAAAATGTAAAGAGACTACTTGCACACATTGTATACTTTTTAAAATAGCAAAAATGTTAAAACAGTTTCTCGCATGTTGTCTGTTTTCTTGTTGTATAGCTTAAAAAAATGATTGACTTTATAAATGTGTCACTTGCCAATCATTTCGAGAGACAAGCTTTTGCCACCAGGTTGGTGTTGAAGAAAAACAACTACAGCAGATGACACCATTTTAAAACAGAGCTGACACAGATGTTTTATGACGAGTGTTTTTTTAAGGTGACGGAGGGGCTTAGCTGTGCGTCTGTGGTGCTGTCAGCAATTACAACAATGAATGGTTAAAATGAGGTTGAAATTGGTAAAATATATCAGTAGATTTAAGATGTGTTATAAGGGCAGGTACAGCATGATCTTAATGACAGAATATTTAACTTCAAATTCAACTTTATTAGGTCCCTGAAGGGCATTTTTTTCACAGCCAGTGCTAACCAAGACAGTTCATGACAATGTACAAGGACATGGCAAGATTATTTAAGTTAAATAAAAAGTTTTAAGTGCGTTTAGTTCTGTCACGATAACACATTTTGAAGTGCGATATATTGCTAAAGTAAATACAGGCGATAAACGATAATACTGAAACCATGAACCCCCAAAAAGTATTCTAAATGTACAGTATTGTTAAAAAAAAAAGTGAGCTACAGCAAATACATAAGAGAATGCAACAGTTAAGTAGTTAGTTTGTGTCTATAAGGAGTTATAGAAGTTCATAAGTCAATTTTCTACAGCTCAAATTTGATAATAAAAACCTAAAAATAACCCAAATTTCCCCACTAGTACAAAGAAAAAGTCCCCATGTTAAATATTGACTCCCAAAAATAATTGTTCCTTGTACCGTGTGTTGAGCAATAAGTCTATACAGCATTTAACGTGATAGACCTAAGTGCGATGGGACGATATGGTGCAGCTTGATGTCATTCACTTTATAGTTTATTTAAAAGACCAGTAACTGTAGGGACAAAAGAGTTTTTTTTTGTTTGTTTGTTTTAAGACTACATTATATATTTTTTCTTACTTACCTCCTTCTTAAACCATTTTTGCCCATCGTGGAAAATAGTCCCTGTTTGGCCTGTCACGATAATATATTTGGAAGTTTGATATATCGCTGAAGTAAATATAGACAATAAATGATAAAATTGAAACTAATTAATGCCACTGACACAATAAGCCAAGAGCAAATTTAAACCACAAAAACACTGCTGCGATAAATAAACAGCAGAATCAAAATCATTAGTTTGCATCTGTAATGAGTCATAGAAGTTAATAATTTAACCTTTTATGGCTTAAATCTTATCATACAGCCAAAAAATAACTAAAAAATTTCCAGTGGTGCTAAGAAAATGTACACACGATAAATATGAACGAACGATAGAGTCGTAACAGGCCTAGCCCCTGTATAAACCCAGCGCACTAACACATAGACATTGTAGTTTTAAAACTAAAGTCTCCCTCCAGTTTTGGTTCATCATTTTTTTTGCTATGAAGTTTTGTGTCCTATTCTAGGAAAATCCCTTTTTGTGAATTTCATGATAATATCCATTCATCTGACACCTGTTAACTGTGAACTAGTGCTCTACACAAGATTCACTTCACTACAGCCTTTTCCATTTCCTCTTTTAAGAGAACAACCTTACTGTACTTATGCATATGCAGTGTCCGTGAGTTTCTTGTAACCGTCCTCATGTGAAAAGCTATTTTAAACACTTCCTCTGCATCTATTTGATATTTCTCTAAACTCAGCAAATTCCCACTGTGAGAAAATGTGGTTGTTGCATGAAGACTAAAGTGACTTTTCACTCACAGTTTTTCAGCGTTTGATTTGCATTTTCACAAAACACCTCATTTGTAAATTTAAGTCATATCAGAAGTGGGTGGGATAAGAGTATTGGTGGCAGGAGTCTCCCATGTTGATTTTGAAACCCACTGTACCTGTAAAAGTGACTCATATCAGTCACTGCAGCAGCTGTGCCCTGGGAACTCCATCTATTGACATGTAATGAGATTAGAGCTACATTAAGCTACTGCAAATGAACAGCCTGGAGGAGCTAACCAGAGCTGCCACATCACACACAATACACTCTAATAAACTCCTGTGCCATTTTCTTTGTCTCTTTCAGTATATCTTTAACTGTCTAAGAAATGGCCAGAACCCTCAGCTCACAATGGTTCATCATTCGACCATCACGAAATACCAGGAGGAGCAGGGTCGAATGTGCAACCAGGTTTTTAAGAGCCGTACTTTGTCCAGACCTCCGCCCCTGCCACTTAAGAAAGTAAGACGTCACGCAGCTTCTGGGAATAGCGCTATGAGCCATCATTGGTTTATCTGTGCCCTGTGTATGTGGTGCCATTTCAAAAAATCAAGGGTGTATAGTATCTTTTTCATAATCCAAATTTTTCAGTGCACATGTACATGTTCATAGTATAGCAAAAGAAAAAAGCTATTATATCAACTGAAAAAGATGTTTCGCAGCTTCTTTGGTTCATATTCATAGTGTTCACTCTGTTTATATTAAAAGCACTTAATAAAATATTACCCTTTTCCCCTTGCCGAATAATTACTTCCTGATTTACATGTATTTTAGGCAGTTAATGCTGTCAATTGCTGCTAAAAAAAAAGGGACCAGGACTGCTTCCTTTGTTCAAATATAAAGGCTAGACTATTCGACAAGTTCACGCTTTATAAAGATTGGACCGGTTTTTGATTGGACAAAAATGCTGATGTGTTCTTGTTTATGTCATTAGCAAATAGCAGTAACTTGACCTCTTAATGGAAAGCGAAGAGGAAAGGAACAAAGGAACATCTCAGATTTTGCTTACTCATTTCTCATATACTCATGTTGGGCTCAGTTGTGTTAAAGTATTACAGCGATGTTGTATTTACCACTAAATACTGCTATGTTTTTCTTTGTTAGGTACTAAGTTGTAAGTCATTTCTCTAATCATTTTTCAGCAAAACACGTCATCTCTCTGGTCTATATCTGAGCCGTTCCACATTCAGCTACTGCAGGGGAGCCGCGTGAACGCAGACGAAGGCATGAAGGTTGGTGCGGTTTGACTGGTGTTCATCTCCCTCAATGAAATGTGGAAATCTGCTGTTTACCAATATCTCGATTTCAGTTGTAAAAACGCATCCGACTTTGACATGTAAATGACAGGGGTCACATGGTCCCGACCACACATTTCCCATAATTCAACTAGTCGGTTGGTTTAAAACATCAAAACAGGAAGTGGGGAGGGCCTATCTGGTTTACACGTCTCATTCTTAGCTCTGGCTTCTAAGAAAAACACTTTATCTTGCATTGCATGTATCACATTATGCTCCTTTTTTAAAAACAAAGCAGAGTTTCTGTTTCTATAGCCTGGTTGTGTCTGGTGTCATATTGTGTGTATATGTCCAGGGTTTTCACATTCACAAGTCTCATTTTTGCTAAGTAAGTGTTTTTGCAGACGCTTAGACAAACAGGAAAGGCTTTGAGAGCACATATGAGGAATTCTATCAATGTTTATCTCCAAAATTCAGTTTCATAACCCGCCACGTTACTGTTTACTTCGGTCATTAGGTTCAGATGTACTTCCGGCTGCTGCCTCAAGAGCAGCGTGACTCAGGAGAAAGTGTTCTGTCACTTAATCTACAATTAGCAAAGAGTTGACCGACACCCAAACAGGAAGTGGACTCTTATAGATACTATAGCTGGACAATGCATGTTAGGCACTTCTATTTATTCACTCAAAATGCACACTGCTAACACTTGCAAACAATTAGAGCTGTGGTCTGTTGTGTCTGTAATGACTCATAGAAGTTCATAATTCAATCCTCTAAAGCTCAAAACTCATCGTGGCACAGAAAATAAACACAATTTCTAGACTTCTACAAAGAAAACGTGATAAATATTGATAGTCGATATAGTTTTTAACATGACAGTCCTAAGTGCAATAGGACAATATGGTGCAGCATGATGTCATTGCCTTATAACAGTATATATATATTTTTATTTACTTACCATTTTTACAAATTTTCTACAATAAAGGATAATAGGATAGGAATAATAGGAATCATTCATATTATTAAACTTGAAAATGTGCATTTTCCAGTGTGGGGTTGTGGAAAAAACGGATTACAAAAGTGGTAAAAAAAAATATTTCAGAAAGTCTAATTAAAAGTTATCGCATTAGACTGAACCTGATGCCTTATATGATATGATATCTTACGGGCGACCCATTTAAAAGCATATAAGCCTCTAAAATCAAACCAAACTGTTGTAACTTTTTGGGGGGCTTTTTATCAATAGATTCTGGGACTTTAGACTCATTACATAAATAACACAGGAAATTCTGAATCATCCTGAAAACTTAAACATTTGACAAACAACATGCTTCACTCTCAAATGCAGCTTCCAAACCACATTTCATGTCAACACATAAATATGGGCAATGTGTCAACCTAGTACAAAAACCAAGCCAGACACGCAAATGCTGTATCAGATGTAGTATGCATCTGAAAGGACTTCCACTTATTTCGGTTCAGTGTTGCACGCGATTTGAGCCTATAGCCTGACAATTCGGAGTATTCTGGAATAATTATAGTCTTGTTTGGTTAATAGTCTTTATTTTGTGTCACTTGCAGCCGTTACAACCTGAAGAGGTGTGATGTTTCCTTTAATGATGGGAAACTTAAACCATTATTCCAGTTGTAGGCCAGTTATGACTCCTCCTGCTCCACTCCACTTTTTTTTTTTTTTTTTTTGTCAGAAATATGTCCTTGATTATTCTTATTGGAGGCGGGAAATCTGATTTATCTTATGGCTTATAAAATGCCTTATCTTAATGCCGATATTCAGATGTGACCGCTAAAATGTACCTATAAATGCCTTTGTTCAGGTTCAAGTATCATAAAAAATAGTAAATTTAACTTCAGATGTAGAGATAGACCATATATTGAGTTTTTAGTGTATCTGCTATCAGCCTTAAATTTCCAATAAAAATAAAAATACACACAAAGCTTTATATTAACACTTTAATGCAAAGAGATAGCTGCACATAACGTGACTACGCAGGTTTGTTATAGACTTTCAGCAAAAAAAAGGGGCTTGGAGGGAGTTTGTTGTAAGTTTAAATGAAATAATTTGGGGAAAATAACCAAAATCGTAAAGACAGAGCTTATCGGTTGCGCTGGATTCTAAACAATCGGTCTCGGCATCGGGCATGAAGAAACATATATTAATCGTTCTCTATTCAAATGTGCAGAAATATCATCTTATGTGAGTGTGTAGAAGGTTGCATTACCAGTTTCTTTTTATTATCTTCTTTTTAATATTTTAATTATGACAATATTGCAATCCATGTTTTGATATATCTTC
>JAIEZT010000084.1:14037085-14084585 GCA_019594935.1 Periophthalmus modestus | reverse complement strand
CCCCCGCCCACAGCTGTTTGTTAGGGCACTTCTGCTTTCACTAAAACTTCTCTGTTTCTCTGCCCGGAACACAAGAAAGTACCAGACATGTCAAACTTCAGCTATTTTAAACCAGAGTGACCTAAATCCTCTTATTATTGAGGCATTTTCCAGACTATAGCAATACCAGGTTAATGTCTTGAGGTCAGTGTTGTGTTTGTTCTAAAATTTTAAATCTGGTTTTGAATATTTGGAAAAAAATGTTTCGCGGTCTGATATTGATTGATGGACTGGCAGTTGGTGTATGTACTAAACATGGTGTAAAGTGTATAAAGAAGTGGACTAAGTGAGTGTGACGTCACCCATAGCGTTCGGCGCCAGTCAAATGAAGCACGTTGAGACTAGCAGTTAGGGGAAAATTTGCAGCCGAGTTCCATATCTGTTGAAGGTAACGCCCCTTCACATCTGCAACACTGGTTTAGCACAGAGCAGGCGCTAAGGAACGCTGACAGTCAAACCTGTTGCCACTAGCAGGAGCGACCTCGGGGAAAGAAGGCGCCTGATTTGTCTGTTATTAATGTTCATATCTTGATTTATGGATACAACACTGAAATAAAAATACCAGGATCATGTAGAGATTATCACTTCGTCCATTTATACATCCAGTCTAGTCTGGTAGTAATGTATAATTGAGTTTACATTTCATTTTATTAGGGTTAGGATTAAATAGATTATTTTAAAAGGTGCAGGGTATTTGGGGTAATTAACAAACAAACATCAAAACATTTACCCAATTGCCTGAAGAAAATTGACCCTATCTTGTATGCTAAAATATGTCTAAATGTCTAAGTATACAATTCTAACTCACAAATTGGTGATGTTGGTTTTTCCAAAGGACTGTCCTATTGCCTGGGTCAACACCATGGTTTTCGACTACAAGGACCAGCTGAAGACTGGGGAGTTCCTTCTGTCCACTTGGCCGTCAGTTCCCGGTATGACAGACTTTCTATTTAGTCTAAAAATGTCTTAGTCTAAAAACATGTTCACAGCCTCCTCCAAAGCACCTGTCATGTGCCACTAAACCACATTATATAAGGTCAATGAGGGACTTTTGAATTTCAAATAAAACCAGACCAAACACACCTGCTGCTCTAACTACTGACCTGCTATTGGTTCGGAATATACATACAGTAAATACAACCTGCATGAGGCTTGGTTTGAACTTTTAGAATAATTTTTGTGGCCCCAATATATATGTAATGTCTTTTGTTTATTTCACAGATGACAAAAGTGACCTGTTGAATCCTATGGGGACTGTTGAGAAGAATCCTAATGTAGACAGCGCCGCAGGGCTGCTCATTCGCTTCCCCAACATCAGACCACATCCTCTTTATTATCCACCTCTTGACAAGGTCATTTAGACAAAATTGTTTACTAATTAAAAGTTTTTTCCTGTCAGTAACCATGTTTTTAACTACAAACCATGAAGTAAGTTTATTTGTATAGCACAATTTGTACACAAAGTAACTCAAAGTGTTTTATAGAATAAGAAAGACTTTAAAATCACAACACAACAAGACAATGTCAATCAAGTAAAATAAATAATTAAAATGTAATTACAATTTTTATATTTTCTCATTTTTTAAAAATCCAGATCTCCAACTTATTTTAAATTTACATCTTATTTTTTAACTTGCACACCTCTGATTCTGCACTGAGTACACTCTATAACAGTGGTGAAAGGTAACGGAGTACAAGTAGTAAAGTACTGTACTTAAGTAGACTTTTTAAGTATCGGTACATTACTTAAGTGCATTTTACAATGGATACTTTTTACTTTTACTTTACTACATTTGAGAACAGGTGTCGTTTCTTTTTACTCCACTACATTTTTGAACTGGACTAAAAGTAAAAAGTTCTTTTCACATGTTTTGAGGGGTTGTTTTTACCACCTTAACTAAAGTTTACGAGTTAAAGTTTCAGCTTTGAGCAAACAAAAATAAATACACTAAATTCACAAGAAAAATTAAGAAATTGATTTGTATTGTTATTGGTGACCAAAATATGTATACATTTTAATCAGTATCACTACATTTATACTTTAACAAATTAACAAAACTTGTGTGAGAGATGCTTTTACTTTTTACTCTTAAAGTACATTTTTCATGCGATACTTTTACTTTTACTGGAGTTATTTTTTACCTCTGTCTCTGTACTTTGAGAACTTCATCCACCACTGCTCTATACTCACTTGTGAATCCTTTCAGATCACGGATATGGAGAAGAATGGTGATGCTTCGGCTGTCTCTAAAGATGAGGTAAAAGTCTTCCCAAACTCACTCACAGATCACATCAAGTGGCCATAATAATGAAGGTGTTTTTTTCCTGTCTGAAGTTGTTCAGGCTGAAAGAAATAATGGACAACAAAAACTACACTGAGTTTTTTGAGGATGAGAAGGAACTGCTGTGGAAGCTGAGATACGAAGTCCGGGATCATTACCCAGAAAGTCTGTCCAAAGCTGCTGCTCATCACCAAGTGGAGCAAACGAGAGGATGTGGTCCAGGTTTGTGATAACCTCCACGTCTCAGGCTGTGTCCAAATGTCCACTCTAGCCCCTAACCCCTCACTCGCTGCATAACCCCACACTCTTTAGTGGGACTCTATAGCGCCTCATTCACAGAGCGATTTGGACATGCAGTTCCCTACATTGTCTCTATTACCGATTTATTGAAGTGTGTTTTATTCATAATTAGTGATCAATAGTGCTATAAACCAGCACTTCTATCTACTTTCATTCAGTCGTGTCATGCCCAGTTAAAGACCTGTCACCACGCTGTTGTTTTTCCAACTTTAGCAATGCATTGTGGACTGCATTGACCAGTGTAGTGACCACTGATACCCATTACTTTTCAGGGTGCATTGTGGGGAATTTGAAGTGCACTGTTTTCTCACCAACTGAACAATTGGAGACCACTAAAAATGGGGTGACCTCTAAACAGTGCCCCGTGTAGGGAATAGTGTGGACATTTGGACACAGCCTCACTATATGGTATTACCACAGTATTAAGGTATAACATTTATATTCATACAGCGGAGAGTTTTATTGTATTGTGGTATTTACTGTAAAAATGGCCTTAATACGCAGTTTAATTATATGAAAATTAAACAGTGTCATACTGTGTTTCTTATCAGATGGTGAGTTTGCTGGGACACTGGCCCGACCTCCCGGCCATCCACGCCCTGGAGCTCCTGGACTACAGTTTTCCTGACCCAGCTGTCCGCTCTTTCACAATAAGATGTCTAAAAAAACTCAGGTAACAACATTGTCACAAGTATTGTTTGATTTCTTTTGATATTTTCTTTATTTCTTTTGTATTGTTATATTTTGTTTCCATAGTGACCGTGAGCTGCTGCAGTACCTCATTCAGCTGGTCCAGGTCCTGAAGTACGAGTCTTATCTGGACTGTGACCTCACCATGTTTCTCCTGGAGCGCGCTCTGTCCAACCGCAAAATTGGGCACTTCCTGTTTTGGCATCTCAGGTGAGATACAACTGCACTTAAAACTTCAAATACAACTTAAATTTTGCCTCTGTAAATGTTGTACATTTCTGGGTATGAAAACAGGATGGGAACATTTAGCTTTTATATTAGCTTTTTTAGCTTTTGTTTGAATAAGGCCACCACCATTGGTCAAAGCCTTTCAGTGTACAGTGTTAGTTATTTGCTTAAAGGTCCTATATTATGCAAATTGGACTGATTTGAGCTTTAAGACAAGTTAGAATATTATTACCTCCTCAAAAACATGCCTGGAGTTGTGTTTTGTTTCATTCACAAATGTTTGACTAAACCTTTTTTATTAGTCTGTCTACATCTACAAAGCTCAAAATGCTCTGTTCCACCTGATGAAGTTATGAAGCTGTAGTTTTCAAGTTAACAGCTTCCTTTTACATTTTGTTCAGTAAAGATTGGCAATTCCAGGGCTGAATTTATCCAAAAGGGTCCAGCGGGGGTGTGTGGAGTTTAAAAACACAGTGGAGTACTCCCTGTATTACCACATGACATCACAAGGGGGAACAGAGTGTTTTCTGTTTGAGAGAAGAACTCAGTGACATTGTAACGTACATTAGAAATTAGCGTAACATGGGCCCTTTAATCCTCTTCCCAGGGACATGCAGACGTTTAGGCATTCCCCTGTGTTTTCTGTTCTAGACGTTTTTTTCTGTAGGAAAAACAACATTTATGTACAGTTCTTTTATGCACATCTGATAAGGACATTATCATCAGCACTCATTGTTGGACACAGCCCCAGGACATTTTAGGCTGTAAAACAAATTAATTTGTTTGATTTTGTGAACTAAAAATTTCAATTGAAACATTGCACTACAGACAATAGAGGCTTATAGTGGATCCTATTTATAAGTTTGAATGTCATCAGTTTTGAGTTATTTTTACTCTTGCTTACACTGGGTCCGTGGCTGACAGATGACAGGTCATCCCCTGGTCACTTCCTGCAGCTGCACAGATGTTTTCCTTCTGTCTGCTTTAGTTTTGTTTGTGTCCACATGGGCTGTGAGCTACATGTCTCTATTGGAACATGGACTTACAGATATTACTATTATTGTGACCAAATTGAGGAGATATTCATAAACTTCAAGTGCTGCTGAAGAAAGCTGCAGATTTAGTTCTACACTGCTCACTGTGTGCTACTACAAACTTTTTGTAATGAAGAAGCCTAGAGCATTGTATTCCATAATTGCTTTCTGCAATAGGCTCAATGTGACTCAACTCGACAGCAAACTAGTGGTGCTAGAACGTGTGCACTGCAGAAACAATCCTGTAAAATTATGTGGAGGAGTAGGTCGCCGTTGCTGTAAAAAGCACGTAATTTTAGATTATATTTTAAATAGTTTTAAAAGATTTCACTTCAGTTATGTGAGTGCTCTATTGCTTTTTGTGCATGTTACACTGCTGTTCTTTTAAATAATTTTTGTTGGAATTTTCTGTGGGATGATTAGTCTAACACAGTAGCATCTGCAGTAAATCTACTAACTTTTGAGGATCATTTACACAAACAAATACATTTTAAGTTTTTCATTCACTTCTCTGCAGGTCAGAGATGCATGTGTCCTCTGTTGGTTTGAGATTTGGCCTTATTCTGGAAGCCTATTGCAGGGGAAACATCCACCACATCAGACTTTTAACAAAACAGGTAATGTTCAAATAAGTCTATTTGTCCTTATAAACAGGTCCGAACCTCAAAGTGGGAGATAGTGGAGAAAGGTGAATCGTTAGCTTATATGAAGTGGGAAATGTTTTTATTTCCTCAAATTGGTGATTAGAAGTGTGCCAGGTCACCATAACACAATTTAAAGCAGGATACATTGCTACCATAGACTGTATATATAAATGGGCATAGATAAGGACAAATAGGAAGTGATCATGGGCGCGCTTCCGACTCATCAACCAGTTCACTTTACATTGAAAAATTGTCACCCCTCTCTCCGTAGCTGGTCTTAAAATGTTCATATTAATCCGCTCTACCTGATCCTGGTGTTTTTATTTCTCTATTTTGTCCATAAATCAAGATATAGACATTAATAACAGTGCCTTGAGGTAGCCTTAGCAACAGATTTGATTGACAGCATTGCTAAGTGGGAAGGGCGTTACCTTCAACAGCCTCGATGAGCTTCATTTGACTGGAGCCGAACACTGTGGGTGATGTCACACTCACTTTGTTTACTTCTTTATACAGTCTATGTTCGCTACTGACAAATATAGCGATAAATGTTAATATTGAAACTACTATATGCCACCTACACAGTAAAAATAAGACAAGAACAATTACCGGTATAATCCCGGTAAACCTTTTTTTTTTGATAAACAGTATCATTAAAAGACATGAGCTGCATCAAATTTATAGCAGAATGATAATTAGCCATAGAAGTTACTTAGTAATTACAGTGACAGGCTTAAAGTATGTATTTATTTGTAATTTTTTATGACACAGAATGAAGCTCTGAGTAAAATGAAGGCACTCAGTGACTTTGTGAAGTCCGGCTCTCAGAAGATGACAGCAGAGGACCTAAAGCTGTGCATTAAACAAGAGTCTTATGTGGAGGCTCTGTCAGACCTGCTGTCCCCCCTCAATCCCAGCATCATCCTCAATGAGATATGGTGAGTATGGCACAGCGACATCAGGATAAACAGTACACCTGCATAGAAAATGTCATATATTTGTGGCTTTTGAGAAAAAATGAAACTGTAATTTTATTAGTAATGTGATTAGATTTACTATATATATATATATATTATAAAAAAGTAGTATTCTGTAGTGTTCATTAACATTTGAGAAAAGCCTGAAATATGAACTGATAAACCAATATAAGAATCCCATGCATTTCAGAACCTGTTTGTAGGGGCCTAAGAAACAACACAATTTTGCTATAAAAAAAGATTGGATATTTAGTTTTTTGCAGAGAGAAATTTTTCACAGTGTAATGTGAAAACAACCGACTCACACTGCAGTTTTTATTTGATTGTGAAATATTGTGCAACCAAATATAACTGATTGTGTACTATTGATATAACTATACTGCTAATAGTGTTAGGAAGTAATTGAGTACATGTACCGAAAATACTATTCAGAATACTCATTTTGAGTAACTGGTGGTAATCAGAATACAGTTACTTGGCGGTACTTCATTATGTACTTTTGGCTTTGAACTGCATGGTATTAGAAGAAAAAAAGAAAACACAGCTCTTGCAGTGTATGAGCATGTGAGATTTTTCACCTCTAAATAGAAACAAATGAATGCATAACAAACATTGCCACAAATATAAAGCTCTTTGTAATTATATGTCATGTTTTTTTCACTATAATGTAATGCAATGCAATGTAAAAATATTCCAAGTATTCAGAATACAGTACTCTGATTGGCCCATGTAACGCTATACATTACAAAATACTTTACAATTCAGTTCTGTTCAGTATTCTGTAACTAAATACATTTTCATCTTTCTTTCTTTCCATCACTGACTACTGATTATTCCTTCTGTACTAACATATGACTTCTGTTTTTTGTATTTGCAGTGCGGATAAATGCAGGTTCATGGACTCTAAAATGAAGCCTTTGTGGATGATGTACAGGAATTCATGTGTTCAGGGGGAAATGGTGGGAATCATCTTCAAGAATGGAGATGGTGAGCAGATTACTCACACTTAATCTTTTTACTCAATGTCATTTAAGTCTCAAGGGGCATTGTTCCCATCCTCAAATACCTAAGTCAGGTTTTAAAAATGGAAATGTGTAAATTATCAGCTAAAAAGTGCCTCCAGATAATATATTAAAAGGCTTGTGACTCATATAATAAATTGGGGTTTTATTGCCTGCCTGTATTTCTGGTTATTGTTTGTGCATTGTCATCTGATTCCTCACACTTAAGAAAATGAAATTGTAACACAACAGATCTACGGCAAGATATGTTAACCCTTCAGATGATCCACCTGATGGAAAATCTCTGGAAGAAAGAGGGATTAGATCTCAGGTAACAGCTGTGAAATAAAAGAATTGTGCACTTTTTACAAAACTTAAAAAGACTATAAGACTTGTTTTCCCCCCAATCTCTCAGGATGATCCCGTACGGTTGCCTCTCCACTGGGAACAAAATGGGTCTCATTGAAGTTGTGAAAAACTCAGACACTATCGCCAATATTCAACGCAACAGCAGTAATAGCGCAGCCACAGCTGCCTTCAACAAGGACGCCCTGCTCAACTGGCTCAAGTCCAAAAATCCTGGGTGAGTTTTAGTTAATATTTGAGGAGGCTATTGTCAAAATAGAAATCACAAGTTTTTGATTTAGCCTATAACAATTATTACATTCAGTTGTGGGTTTTAGAGTGAGGAATAATTAGCAACGTTACCATAGCAACAACAACACTTCCAAACAAAACATTATTATTATATCTTTTGAATGGTGCTCTTCAAAATGTCGTCTGTAAAAAGGAAGCTGAAACTTTTGAATTTGTTTAAAATACTACTTGTGAAACTGTAAAACTTTCAGATTTTGCCACTTACTGAAAGACAGCTGTCTAAGAAAGAAAAACAGAGGAAGAGGAAGCAGACTGAGACATGGAAAAATATTTGCAAAGCATTCAGGTCATGCATAATCACAGGAGAGAATGGTTGATGACTAAACTCAGAACTTTAACTCCGTTTATATGTTAACTAAATGAGTCGGCTTTTAATTCAACTATAGCAGGAAATAAAACATGCTGTTGCTGGAAGATTTGCCAGTGCATGATATCTATGTTGAGTAATATTTATAATAATTATTTACTAGAGCAGGACTAAACGCTCCACATCCCATTCTGTGTAATGCCAAAGAAGAGTAGAGTTTTCTTTGGTGCCAGGCAGTCTGAAGGTCTTATCCATTCACAAAGCTCCTTGAAGAGTGAACCATTGAATGTAATGAATCAGCCTTTGTACGTCACATTGGCAGAACAGAGCCAGCTGACTGTACAACACAACAGCACAGTAATTAGCCTGAAATGCTGAAGCGCCCAAAATGAAGCCAGAGAGATCTTGTCAAAGCAGTTGAACCCCACATACGTCAAAACCGTGAAAGGATAAAACAGTTCATTATTCATCTGATAAAGAATAGCTCTATGATTATTACGCAAATTATGCTTTAATGCATTTTTGTTGGTAATTAAATCATTAGTACAACATAATGGCATCAATGGACCACACCACAAAAATAAGTTGCAAAGTGAATAATTTTATTCATAATCTGAAAGTAAATAATAACCCATTTGTCTTACTGTTATTCTTCACAGGGACAAATTAGAACAAGCGATAGAGGAGTTTACTCTGTCATGTGCTGGCTACTGTGTAGCTACTTACGTCTTGGGGATTGGAGATCGTCACAACGACAACATCATGATCAGAGAAACTGGACAGGTTTGTCTTTCATAACCATTTTCTGTTCGACAATCTTTATTGAGCTCCATTAGTTAACGGCTTTCGGTTTATCACAAATTGGGATTTAAAGCTAAAAACTAAATAATATCAATATGGCACTTTATATTAAAGATGTATTTTAAGTTGGGGTGTAGCAGAATATTCTGGCCCGCATATATTACAGACTTGTAGAAACTCCTTTACATAGGGCCCTGAGTAAACAAGTATCTCGCACCCAGTCCAATGTGCCTATTTTAAGAAAATAAACAAATTACATACAAACATTAAAAAATATGGGTACTGGAGTGCTGCACTGGATCAGAACTTACAAACGCAGGTGCTCATTAGACCTGGGGACTTCAATTCTTGTAGATGTAAGAAGGATGGTTGAGGCAGTGTATTTATTGGTGATCATGTCAGCACATTTTGCCTACTTCATCAGGGTTCAAACAGACATACATAACACTGAACTTGAAGTTGCTACTTACACAAATACAATATAATACAATGGTTTTATGAGCCGAATGACCCCTAAATGAATTTACTTTGAATCAGACAATCTCTTTCTGTTCCTCTACAGCTCTTTCACATTGATTTTGGACATTTCTTGGGAAATTTCAAACGAAAGCTGGGCATCAACCGGGAGCGAGTGCCTTTCATTCTGACATATGATTTTGTCCACGTGATTCAACAGGGACGCACCAACAACAGCGAGAAGTTTGAGAGGTACTTCAACCTGGTTCATCATGGGCCATTTTGTTCATTTATCTTTATTTCTACAGGGAGAGCCCAATGAGAGCGCCACACTCTCTTTTTCATGAGTGCCCTGTTCAAATGCAGAACAATACAAACAAAAACAAACAAAATAGATAACTGCATAGGTCCATTTAAAACAGGAGCAGGTGTGATTAGAAATATTTATCACCAGGTTATTTAAGTGCATTTGTGGCACCAATGTATCCAGTTTCGCTTGTCCTTGAAATATATTCCATTTTTGGGAAGCGTGGCCAGTTTTTAGACATAGACAATCATGAGATCTTGTATTAAAAGTATCAGAGTTCAACAAACAAGTGAGATATTCAGTCCATCTATCAATTAGTCCCTTATAAAGACATTTTATACAGCGTTGTTCTCTTCTGACAGATAACAAGGGCCAGCCTACTTTTTCATGCAGTGAAGGGTACAGTGAGTACAGTGATGGGTTTAAATATATCACCTGTTATGAAGCGGCTGAGTGAAAGAGTATATTTAAAGGTTTCAAAGTAGAGGCTGAAGTTTGCATGTAGATTATATCTCCATTTTCTAGTACAGAAAGAAAGGCTTATGTATTTTATGTATTTATATATGTATTTTAAAGTATATGTTTTCGTCAAGCCAAAACTCAAGATATTTATAGGTGGTGACTTGGTGACTCTTTCAATCCGTGGACCATTTTGTGTTCATTTTAACTCACAGCCACTGACTTAAGATAAACAGTTCAGTCATTTATTTCACTGTTTTCAGGTTCAGAGAGTACTGTGAATGGGCCTATAAGATCCTGTGTCGTAACGGGACACTGTTTGTGAACCTCTTTGCCATGATGAAGGCGGCGGGGCTGCCCGAGCTCACCTCATTCAAAGACATTCAATATCTTAAGGTATTTGCCTCTATTTAAAAACAAGAACAAAGCATGCACAGATAAGATGAAGCTGTGGTAGCTCGCTTTTAGAGACCACAAACACAGAGTAAATCCACAAATGAAAGTCACACATTGAACTATCAAATTCATTTGTAAATCTACTCTATAATGCACCATGGCAATTATATAATGTTTTTACTACAATAATCGTTTGATTTTATTTTAGGATTCTTTGGCTTTGGGCAAATCTGAGGAAGAAGCTCTCAAGAATTTTAAAGTGAAATTTAATGAAGCGCTACGAGAAAGTTGGAAGACCAAGGTGAACTGGATGATGCACTCTTTGGCCAAAGACAATAGACCTTGATCAAACAAACAAACAAACACAGTATTTTAACTTATAAAAGTGTAAATGGACAAGTCGTATTTTAAATGAGGGCATCCCTGGAAACTCAAACGTTTACATCTGACTGGCCAGTGAGCATAACATCTGCATCTTTTAAGGACAGTTTATGTCGACTGAAAACAAACACGATTGAGCTACTGCAGCCATAGCTCCATAAAGACTGAAGGTCCATCTTTACATTTTCCAGGTGGCAGTGAATGCCATATAGATATGTATTATTATTATTATTATTATTATTATTATTATTATTATTATTATTATTATGAGCTGATTTATTATTAAACTCATTTGAAGGTTTTATGGGTTTACAAAAAGGTTCTAATGTCCCTGATTTGAAAAGTCTCTTTGGTGTTAAGTATTTTTATTGTATTTTATTTAATCTTCACAATTTGTACACAGATTGTATTTAGTTAAAATCCTGTCTTGAAGAGATGCCATTGCTGTGCACATCAAAAGGCCTGTATTTGAAATAGCCACCAACTTGTTGAATAGAGATGTGTAAGGAGACAGATGCAGCTAATGATCCTATTAGTCCAAGACAATCTTTGAGTGAGCCCTGGACTCATGCCTGTGCCTCCACAATAAGGACTGTGCATTAAGACCTTTATCATGAACATTCAAATGTACTGCTTAATATGATGGAGACTGCAATGTTGTTTTATGCGAACACTGTGATTTCATTGTTTTTTTAAGTATTCAGTTCAGAGGGAGCCAATGATGTACAGTGCCATTTAACTTTAACAAGCTCACCCAACCATGGCCTACTTCAGTGTTTTAGTTTTTTAAAAAGTATAGCAGCCATACTATATTAAACAGGGTGAAACCTTGTAGTCCTGGAAGGACAACTTGAATGAAATGTATGCATCGTCTGCCGTTAAAAAGTGCCACTGTTGAAAACTGAAACATGTGCATACTCGGTGTCCTTGGATACAAAAATCTAGTTTGAAATGTTGAGATAAAATATTGGCATCCAAATTGTGTCATATGGTACATAAATGTGAATGTAAAACATTGCCTGATCTTGTGCAGCTAATCTATCCATAGGCTATAAACATTGTCATTGTAAACCTGGCTGACTCAAGTGGTCTGACTCTTTGCATGAAAATGGTCCTTGGACAGTACCTTTAGTTTAGTATACATGGGTTGTTTTCATTTCTATCAATATTAAATTGCAGCTTAAATAGATACATCCTAGGATTTGCTCTTCATTTCAGTGTGAGGTTCGCGTAGAGCAGAGTGTTTGTGCAGTGTGTAGCGCCCCCAGCGGTCACTTCTCACAGCGCAGGCTCTCGCTGTAGCTCAGTCCGCTGTAGCGCCTCCAGCGGTCACTCCTCACAACGCAGGCTCTCCTGTGGTCGGGCTCAGTCTGCTGTAGCTGTGGCTCAGTCCGCTGTAGCGCTGCCGCTGGAGGGATGTGACCCCGGAACAGGACGCCTTTCTCAACAACACACCATTCAAACACGCACACAAGAAAGAAAAGCTGGACCAGGAGGGGTGAGTACGTGCCGCTGACCGTAGAATAAACGTGAACTTTGCCATGTGTTGTAAACGTGAGTGAATCTGCGTGTGCTTCTGGAGCGGCACCTGGACGCGTCTCACTGAGCAACTTCATTCAGGCTTTGTCTCGGCGGTTAGCAGCTAGCTCTGCTATTAGCAACAGCAGCTTCACCGGTCCACCCTCAGTCTTTACAACCGAACAGAGGCGAGTGAGTTTGTGGAAATACAGCCGGGATATGGATCCCTCTGTAAATGTTCTCTGCCGGCTATTTTTCTGTCAGAGTTGCTTTTAGTCGTGTTTTCGAGTCACGGTTGAGGCTAATAGCAGCAGCAGCAGCAACAGCAGCTGTTTGCTGCAGTTGAACTGGCTCCTGTAAATGAAACACCTTGTTTCACATGTGCCACCAGACCCTGCTCTCTCTGCTCCCTCTGCGGAACATGTGGATGTGTTCACTGGTCATATGTTTGTCGTACTTATGGTCAAAATAATCTGTTCAGTAACTTCTGAGAGTTGACAGCCAGCCTGGTAATATGTAACCTTATACCCATGTGTCCACAGGTGAAATAACCAGTCAAGTAGGATTCAGAGCATTTGTAATGTCACATATTTGTCAAGACTGAAAAGGGTTAAACTTACTACCATCACATACTGCATGTTTAATTGATTCAAGTGTGGCTCCTTTCTTTCTCAGCAGGGCAGTGTAGTTTCTGAGCAGTGCTTGGACACATCTACTGAACAGTTGTCTATCTTTGGCTCTTTCTGCTGATTTACATTTGCCTGGCTGTTCTGTCAGATGCTGACAGCAGAGAGGGTGAGGTGGTGAAGCTGGCACGCAGCCTCTGTGGACAGTGATGGCATACACAGGCTGTGAGTATGGGTCTAAGCCCAGGGCTAAGTGCTCTCACTCCTCTGGCACCTCCACACTGGTCTTCAGCACATGACAGGCCCACGTTTCACTGCACATTCTCTGAGCTGCAGAAATCAGAGGGAGACCTCTTGCCCCTCAGCTTCTTACACACAGGGTCAGGTACTCCGTCACCTTCGCAGCTGTGAGCAAATCCACATGGTTCTCAGGCTGCTTTTGTTATGCTTTTTACATTGTACATTTTTTTTATGTATTGCCCCCTCCCATTCACCCCTTAAGCAGAGTAAATTCCCCTGTTTATTTTTCTCCCACCCTCATCATCAAATCAAATGTTTCCCATTTTCTGTAGCTTATTTTAAGAAATGTGCTTATTGTCACTTGCTTCTAAAATGTACTTCTAACTATGAGTAACTATAAGTATCAGGCTTCTGGTGGATGTGATATCTGCCAGTTTGTGCTTCAGATATGTAAGATTTCAATAATTTTATATCACTGCTACATTTTTTATTTGTCTTGGGTTTTTTTTTTCTTTCATGCACAGCATCTTATACATTTGAAATGCATTGTTATCTCATGCACAAAGACCATATAACTATTCTCAAATCAGAATTTTATGCTGCGCTTTGACGCTGGTGCCTTTGAAATCTCACAGTGACAGCCCCAGGGGACCAGCTTAAGGCGGGCGCTCCAGCTTCTGTTATAATTCCTCTGAGAGACCCCTGGGGAGTGAGCCGCTATACACCAAGATCACAGTCCAGACTTAATTGTGATCTATAGTCTAGTTTCTGGAAAACTGGCTTTGTGAAATTAAATTTAAAATGCAAATCATAATATAACTCATAGTCCCATAGCGCTACACCACAAACAGAGAACAGACTCGTGACTTGTTTTCCATGTCACTTCTGGCTCTTCAATATGATTTCTGATGATTGAGACTTGACTCTGAGTTGGGGGTTTCCAAGGAGTGGTCATTACTCGACATGTGAACCAAGGACACAGACTTGGACTCAGACTTGACAAGTTATTGCTGACCTCTATGCAATCCTTAAAAGGTGAACAGATGTTTTTTAAACTGGATCAAAAATGCTTAGAGTTTTAAATATAATAGTGATTATATAGCACCTGTCTTTTTCATGGCGGTTAAAATATCCAGATTGAAGTAAACTCTGCAACTGAATCTTGAAGCTTTCCGTAGAGGTATTACATAACCAGACATCGCTAAAAGTTCTGTGAATGTTCTTTCCTCATTCCTGCTTTGGGCTGATGTCTGCTGTCTTTCATATGTCAATAAAGAATAAATCATATCCTGGAACAAGTAACTTCTATGAGACATCTGCATATTTATTTAGCTGGTAAAAATGTCTTTGTTTCTTCATTCCTGAGTTGATATTGAAGGTCTTAAACTGATTCCTGAGCCATTTGATTTTCCAGTATCGGAGCCGATACCAGTATCAGCATTGGTACATCCCAGGACTACCAACTATCAAAGCCGTGTTTTTGTTCAAATGCTGCACAGTGACACTTAAAAGAAGACCTATTGTACTTGTGTCTGCTCTATAGTTGTAATCTAGGACACCTGTGGATCATGGTATAATTTGGACATTTTAGATCGCAATAATAATCTAAAACGACTTAATAAAAGAAACAAGTCCATGTTAAAAACCTGCGGTGCCCAATGAGAGCTGGCATCACTGTAAACGCAACAAACAGAGCTGTGTAGCTGTCCGCCCCTCCAAATGCAGATCACACTAGCAAGTAGCATTTTTGTTTTTCATTTGTACCAAAATGACTACCCGATGCTGTAGAATCCTATGCGTATCACAGATTAAGTGATACACATAGGATTGACAGGAGTGACATTATTCAGTAAGTACAGAGCAGTGGGCGTGTACCAGTGGTGATGAAAACGAGGGTTAATTGGCAATATGGCGTCTTAAAAATAAGCAATTAAAGGTTGCTCAAAAAACTCTGAAAATAACTTTGAGATGGTAAATGAAAAGGGAAAACAGCTATAACATGGTTTAAAGCTCTCAAAAGTCGATTTTGCAGAATGGGTCTGCTTTAATCTCAGCCTTCCAGTATGTTGGCGAAAAACGTCTGAATTCACCCCAAACGCCCGGAGCTGGGGGAGAGCTGGAGTTCATGCCTCACGTGGTGACAACAAGACATGACCTACTTATCAGTGGTAGTCCTCTTCACCGCCATTGTCCCCAGATACTGTAGCCTTTGTTGGAGGCACAGCCCATATGTGTGTCTGGGCAGTAGAAACGACAGGGCAGCAGGCATTTGGTAAATCCCCATCCAGGTTGGTCTGCCCCCCACTGCTCCAGGACCTCAAACTGCCCCCAGACCCTCAGGAGGGCACTCTGCTGATGATGTCCATTTGGCTGCTAGCACACTGGGCATCTTTGGGCTACCAGCAATACATAAGAGGCAAACGTATATGTAGTTATAGATACAAAGACCGCCAAATTATTTATGTTCATTTAGATTTTGTCTGTTTTTGACCCATGTCTGTTTCACTGTTGGATTTTCGAACTCTCTGTGGGTTAAATCAGTGATCGTACTAAGAGACGACTGCTGTTGTGATTTTGGGCTTCACAAAAATGAATTGAATTGAAAACTAAACTACATGGGTCCATTTAAATAGTAAAAACAGGAGCAGGTGTGAGTATAAATGTTCATCACCAGATTATTACAGTGCATCCAGTTTTGCATGTCCTTGAAATTCATTCCACTCTTGGGAAGCAAAATAACCCATTTCAGTTCTAGTGGTGCCAATTTTTAGACGTAGACAGTCATGAGATCTTGTATTAAAAGTTCCAGTATCAAAGTTCAACAAGCAAGTGAGACTAATATGTTATTGTTAAGATGGCCTTCTTTTGACACACTCTGATAATCGATGATGTGGCCTCAGCTAAGCCCCTTAATAATCATTGTTGTCATGCCAACCCAGTACCTTCAGAATCTGTTTAAAATATGCAGAACTTTTGGGTACTGTTACTAACTGGGTTCATTGTGATTTGGATAGCGTCCTGTATTTTTCGACCTGTAGACCTTTTTTTGACAGGACAGTGCGACAAGAAATGGGGGTGAAGAGCAGGAAGGAGTAGTGATGGGACTTTCAGCTCTTATGGGATCCAAATCTTTAGGATCTATTCATTTCAAAGTCGTTCACAAGACTGGCTTCTGTCATATAAATAAATACAAAAGAGCCAATGTGAGAACTTAATTTATCTACAAACTAATCAGAGAGAAATTACTGTGGCGCAGATGTGTTTAAAATGGTTCAACAGAGTGTGTTGTTATGATGCCAAAAATGTATTTATTTATTTATTTGTACAAAAATCTCTCACTTGTGTCGCCTGCTCTGCTTCTGTGCTGATTCTTGTGTTGGTTTATTAATCAGTGTAAAAATGCATAAAAATTAGAAAGAAAAAGATTTGGTTCTTTAAAAAAAAAAAAAGAGCTCCGGTTCCAGTCGTTTACGCTAAGGAACCGTTTAAAAGAGCTAACGTCACATCACTACGAAAGAGATCCAGCAAATAGTCCGTACCGGGGATCATTTGACTAATGGGATATCGATTCAGTAAATAATGTTTTATAGGGCTCTATATTAATCGTCTGTGTGTTTTACTTACAATAGTTATTCCTATTTTTTGTAACATTTGAGCTGTAGAGGGTAGAATGACACATCAATAAGCTATTTCACTATTGCAGATAATATTTTTCTTTACAGTACAGTTCAAAAGGCTTTACTTAGACCTGTCACAATAATGACTATATCAACTTATTGTTCCATGTATATTAGATGGAACATTCATTTTTGGGGGTCAATATTTATCGTGGTACTTTTTATTTTTGTTATTTTTTGTGTTCTACAATAAGATTTGAGCTGTGGAGTGTTGAATAAACAACTTCTATAACTCATTATAGCCACAAACTAACTACTAAAGTGTTTTATTCTGCTGTTTATTCATTGCAATTTGTGTCTTTTAACCATATTATACATTTAGAATAGTTTTTGGGGATAATCCTGCTTAAGAGTTGTTGTGTCAGTGGTATAAATTAGTTAATATGTCGCACTTCAAAATGTGTCATCGTGACAGGCCTAGCTGTAGTATCCTGGTAAAAATGGTTTTCTGTATTATAATTGGTCGACACAGCATTATTAGTGTGGGACTAATAGTAAGAGACAGGCACAGTTAATAATGCTGTAATGCAAATGTTATAGATACTAAAGCATCACCCACCTCATATTTTTCATTATTTGGTAGAGATATTACGTTTTTTGTTTTGTTTTTTTATATATATTAATGTGCACAAGCAGCAAATAACTTAAGGAGCCTCGCAGGTTCTAATAGTCAAGTGTTCCCTGGAGTGAATAGTGTGGTCATAGATGTGTCTCTTGTGTTTCAGTGCATACAGTAATAAATGGAAGAACATATACACTCTTTATCTGCTACATTAGCAAGTAGCAATATTCCGGCTTACGCAAGTCCAGCAACATTTCTCACAAAGTAAGGACAAGGGCAAACAAAAGCTTTTAATCTTTTATTTCTTGATGTATTTTTCCAAATCATATGAAAAATCTTGGTTCTAAAATATAACTGGCCCACAGATTAAGAGCTCCTTCTGCAGTGATGTGATTCAGAACATCCCATAATATGAGGCTTGTGCTCTTAAATTGCCTGTTGAGTTAGTCATCTTTGTTAATGGCGCTGGCCACAGCTGCTCTGACCCGGTGCTTGGCAGATGCACTGGCTGCCTCTCAGTCCTGGAGCTTGGGTTTCTCACACATTTGCTTTGGCCCAATGGTTTATGACCTTTTTTGACTCCACATTTTGTCTGTAAAAATAATGAATGACTCGACATTCCCTTGTAAAAATACTCCAGTTTGCCTTGACTGAAGAATATCCGATGTAAAAATCTTGATTCAGGTGCTGTGGAGTTGTTGGACTGGTTGGAGCTGTGGTTTTCTGAGCCCCTCGTGAGTCCTTCCTCGGGCCAAATTCTGGGCCTATCCTATTGCACTGGACCTCTGGCACCGGCCCATCACATAGACTGCTGGCCACTTATTTGGAACGAGGCTTCGAAATTTCAACTTGAGAAATTGGTGACACAGCAAATGGTGTAGGTCTGGAATAAGATAACCATTAGAATATTTTGCTAAAGATGTTTCAGTTATATAATGTTATAATAATCATAATCATAATTATTCAAGCTTGTTCCAAAGATTCAAGTACTCTAGGCTTAGAATTGTTGTTATTTTATTTTTATTTATCTTATACAAGTAGTTATTGTTGTGTGGACACTAAGGAGTTACGTCTATGTAAGGATGTCACCATTTCAAATTAAAGGTGCAATTGGTTCTCTCTGTATATTTTCTAATGAATAATTCTGAGCATTCTTTAGTGCAGAACACCCACAAGAACAAAACAGAAACAAGACAAAATGCAAAACACACACTAATGTTCTAACGGGAAAATTTTTGCTTTTCCCCAGATTCAGCATCATGTAACTTCCTCGTTTGCGCCGCTCTAGTGCTGAAGTATTTGGCTAAACTTTCCTGATCGTTTTCAAAGAGCGTAATCTTAGATGGATAATGTATAACATATCAACTCACATCAATCTGGCTTCTGGTTAACAGCATTCAACAATAAAGGACTTAACCACGCAATATATACATCTCCTGGCTGGATGGAGTGAGATCACGATTAGATTTAATTCTGAGATATCGCCCACTCCTCACACTGCTCTGTCCGAGCAGCTTGATATCAACCTGCTGACAGGAGCCCTGCGGCGCAGTGGGACCAGGGTTTAGTCCGAGATCAGCATTAAAGAAAGCCTTTGATTAAGTCTGAGACACGAGCTGTGAGAGGGGACGGAGAATCCCCCAGAGACCAACGCTGAGCCAGTCCACCTCAAACCTAACGAGCTCCACGCAGAGGCGAGCTCCACATCATTTAAGACGCATCCCACTGGGAGCCATGTTTATCAGGACAACACTAAAATAACTACAAGACCATCAGCGTTCATATACACTACCAGTCAAAAGTTTGGACGTATTTTTTCATTTATTTATCTTCTTTATTTCCACAATTACTTACATAACTCAACACTTGTTTTAGATTTTTAAAATAGCCAATCTTTGCTTTGAGTCCTGGTTTGAACTGACGCAGCACACTTGTGAAGTGAAAACCATTTTAGGAGACTTCTTCATGAAGCTCATTGAGAGAAGGCGCTGTCGACAAAGCAAATGGAGGATATGTTGAACATTTGAATATAAAATAAAATATTTGAGTTATTTAACTTTCTTTACATAGTTTCATATATCTTGCTTCATATATCTGATGTCTTCCATATGTATATAAAATGTAGAAAGTAGTAAACAGAGAAAACAAACATTAAATGAGAGGGTGTGTCCAAACTTCTGACCGGTAGTGTATGAATGATAATGAGTCAGATTTTATACATCTGATTCTTAGAACTGAACCAGCCCAGTAATAATCTGAATCTAATCTAATCTGAATCTAACTAAGCTGACAAGGCTGAGCTTGATAAAATGGTTACTATGAGGAATCCATGGTTTTTAGAGTGATGAAAAGTTTGCATTGTTGCCATGCTAATTATCGATTCAAAACTAAATATTATATCTTAAATGGTGAAAAGTGCAAGAAGCTGAAAGCCATGAATAGTATGGTACACATTTGCATCACAGTGTCAGGCTGCTTTTATGCTGTATTTTCTCCAACACAGAGACAGAGCCTATGTAATTGGTGAGTTACATAACAATAATATCATACATGAATGCAGCTCCTGTAGATCCACAGTCTCTTTTATGTTGAACTTGGCCTAATAAAGCATTTGCATATTCCTCTGAAGCTCCAGTTGTTTAAGTATTTTTGACACTGGCTCTGCAGTCGGCAGTGAGACATCAACAGAGAGATATGGTCCACGGAAGAATTACAACATTTATGAGATGGAAATCGTTTTTTGGGTTTAACTCATAACGCTGAAGTAAAGCTATAAATAATTAGGGAATATGAACAAGTGAACCTAGTTGTGAACTTGCTTGTGCCTTATAAAGTTTTCATAACTTAATAGAATAGGCAGAGATTTATGCTTCCTCGGTCTGACCCATTTTAGTGCACGATTAGTGATATTAAAATTTTGTGTGCAAGTTATAGCAAAGTGTAGTATATTTTCCAAACATGGGCAGCTTGATGGTGCCTAATTAAGGCATATAATATTGTGGATTATAGGCAAGTGGGCACAAATCTTCATTATATTGCCAGTCCTAATTAGTTGGTAAACAAGCCAAGCATGTGTGCCAATGTGTGCTCCATGTCTGTGCAGCATTCAGGAAAGATTATTGTGAGTGGATGGCACTGAAAATTGGATAGTGTTTTAGGTACCATCTGGTCTCCTGTAGTAATTATAGATGCTGTTGGAAAAGGCAAGTTTGTATAGCAACCTGCTCCAGCATCATGTAATTATATAATGGTAAACCTGCTGCTACAACATTGGCTGTGTTTTCTTGTAGAATTTAAAATATACACTATAAATGATCTCATTTAAAAAGCTATTATGCAAAAGAAAAGAATCTTTAGAACAATGCATCTTCTGCATTCTAGTGTCGTACAGAACTTTGTCCTCTTTCCCCTGATGAGGATGGAGTGAAAATGTAGAACGATAGAGTTGATGCACCATATAAAGTGTCCTCTGGCCCATCGCAACAATATATAGACAATAAACGATAGTAGTGAAATAAATTTATATCACAGACACATAAACCCAAGAGCAGATTTAAACCACAAAAAGTATTCTAATGTTACAATATTACTAAAAATCATGAGCTGCAATAAATAAAAAGCAGAATGAAACACTTATAGTTATTTTGTATCTATAGTGAGTCGTAGAAGTTATTTATTCAACCTTCTACGGCTCAAATCTTGTCATATTGCCAAAAAACAAAACGACAACAAAATGTTTCTGAGTATTGCAAAAAAAGTTGACCCCATAAAGGATTGTTCTGGCTTTGATATATTGAACCATAAGTCGATATAGTGATTATCATGGCAGGCCTACCTCAGCCCTCTTGAGCTGATACTAAATGTGGCCAGTTTTCAAACTTCAAACGTGAACATGAGAGAATCAGATGCCTCCATCATGTAAGCACTTGTCCCATTTCTGCACAGGGGAGGGATATGCATATTTTTATGAAATAAATTTTGGATAAAAATATGTTGCCATTGCAATTGCAGTAATTTATTTTTTAAAGAAAGATTTTCATTGTCGTCACAAAAAAAACAACAGTACAGAGAAGACATTGACGCTAAAGGCCATTCAAATTGAAATTTGGATTAAACTTGCACCGTATTTGGATACCATATTTGAGTTTTCAAACATCTTTCAGGCTGTCTAAAGTAAACGGCAGATGTCAGCTGATACTGCATGAGTTCTATACTGTGTGCTTCCAAATCCCAGTCACTTCTGAGTTTGCTCTCTGCTCTTTCTCTGCGCGCTCCTCGTTTGTCTGAAGCTGGTACAAGCGATCAAACGACCCCCTCCTCCGCAGATTCAGCCTTTAATACATAATACACACGGCTCTGGTCTGCTCTGGGGCCTGCCTCATCCCTGAAGCTGCACTTTGGTCTATGACTCTTCAAATTAAACCACTGCAGCTCAGCTCAAGACGACTCCTCTGTGCCGTTTATAAGCTCAAATGCATAATGGCATCACCTGCTTTGTCTCCATGGTGATAGGTAAGATTAATGCCATACAACGGAGTATTCCAGACAAAGTCCTAACATTCGTGGAGACAAGTGGGTGACGAAGCCTGAATCAGAAAGTTACATGGTGCACCTTTAATAAATAAATCTGGACTAAAAATAGACTAATAATGATTTTTCCAGTTTCTTTTATTAATACATGTCAGAAGAGATGAAAGACCCTGGCATTTTCCAGATTTTAGTTTGCAGTTTATATTGTAACGATAAAGAGTGCCATGCATGAAGCCTCTCCACTCTCCAGCTGCTCAGGCCTGAGTCCACTTTATCTCCTAATGCCACCGAACAAGAGCCAATGACCAGCCACTGTGCCCGGCTCACCCCCCTCCCCCTGGGCATTTGGGACAGGACGGGGAGGGGGGACAAGGGGAGCATCGGGCTAGCTCCTCAATTAAATATAACCCCACATCAAACAGCCTGTCAACATGCATTAGCGGGCTTTTGTATAGATAAGAGGCCAAAATAAATTGCTAGAACTATAGCGGCGGGTGCCTAAAGATTTTTTTGAAAGGAGGACAATCCACGACTCGCATACTAATGTTGTAAAACCTGCCTGATACTAATTCATTGGAAGATTGGTTTTCCCCTAAATGTTTCGACATTCATTTAGCAGCTTGTCAGTCTTAAATGGAGGGAGCGCCAACACCACACTGACAACACTAGACCTTGATATATGTGCCTTGGTAGCTGTCGCCCACATTAGCTCTGGCTGTTCCTTTCATCGCCCGCGCCCCCCTCCCCTCCCCTCTCCCTACTTTTCGCTTCTTCTTCCTATATTTTGCGTGGGGCAGACTGACAGTGAAAATAGGTCATTAGTTAGATAGAGGGAAGAGAGAGGGTGCAGACATCGGCGAGATCAGTGTGAAAACAGCCATGCAATATTAATGACAGTGGTTCAGGCTGTGAAGTGGCCGACCGGCGCTGACGTGGGGCTTTTCCATATGGATTCTATACAGTTTATGACAAGAGCTCGAGTCTGTACTATTGTTTGTGTGTACATTTTGACAGACCCTCATTAAACAATATATGGTTTTATTTTAAGAGAATCCCATTAGACTTTGAGATACTCCTATAGCTGCAAGCATCTGCCCATTCACGATATCAACTAATACCAGACTGAATACTGCATTTATTTCCTTAAAACAAAAATGAAGCTGTTAATTATCCCTCATGTAACCACCGAACAGCTTTGTGTAAATAAAAAAATCAAACATTATGAGACTTTTCAAGGCCAAATACAACCAGTAAATGGTATTTTACATCAGTTTTTATGTCCAACGACAATATCGACTAAACCGATATTTGGATACCAATATCTGATCGGTGCATCTCTAATTAGACTGTAATCATATTTGATGTATTCATTGCAAATTTTGAATGCTATTACTGCTGTTGTAAGTTCCAAACGCAACCTGAAAGTTTTTTTTTTTTTTTTTATTTCACAGTTCTGTGCCTGTATGCCATGTATTATGATTTATTACACGTGAAAAGTGGCTATTTTTGCATAATTTGATGTTTATTTTTATTTGACATGTTTCAGGTTTTTGCTAATAAGACTTATCAACCTGAAGTCATAAAAGGCGAGCAGAAAGTTGGTAATTAGTAGTTTTGATACGGTCTTGGTCCAATCTAGTTTTGATATTAATGTTGTTTTATCATGCAAATTTCGGGGCCCGGGGCATGAAGCCTCAGATGGGGGCTAATATTAATTGGAAGAAGGTCCAATTCTGGGCTAAAACCCTGCGGTCCAGGACAACACACCCCTTGGCCCCCCAAAAGTATCCATCATAAATATTAACCCCCAAAAATGACTGTTCCATCTATCATACATTGAACGATAAGTGGATATAGTAAGTGTCATGACAGGCCTAATCTCATCAGTGACATAAATGGCTGCTTCGTGTTGTTTTGGTCATGTTGTCTAAATAGTGATTGCATTGTGTGTTTGCAGAGCCACAGGAGCAGAGGGGATGAACCGCGAGGAAGCCCCGGGGAAGTCTCCTGAAGACATGTACATCCAACAGAAAGTGCGGGTCCTTCTCATGCTCAAGAAAATGGGATCAAATGTACGTAAAGCTCCCTAGACTCTGAACTGGTGATTTCAATGATGACTTAAATACTAGTGGTTACAATTGGACTTAAACAGTTAGTTAAATTATAAATGTTATTCTGCAGAGGAAGAATACAACTTTCAATATTTGCTATTCCGTAGGATTCAGCTCAGAGTACACAAGGCAAGTTTATTTGTATAGCACAATTTGTACACAAAGTAATTAGATGTTAGAATCACAATACAAACGAATCAAAACATAAATTATCATCATAAAAAACTTTCAGCCATATGCACAGCTAAACAGAGCCATTTTGAGCCTTAAACATTGTGAAAGTAGAAGCCTGTCTCACATCTTCAGCATGACTGTTTTAGCTACACGCAGAGGTCATGACAGTGGACAGTAGCACAGTTGGTAATGTTTGGCCACTGATCCGACAGCTGTTCTACTCAACAACCCACTATTGATCTAAACGTCATTGGTTGAGCGGTCAGATCCACTGACCCACAGGTTGGTGGTGCGATTCCAGCTCCCACAAATGTATGCAGTCGTTGTGTCCTTGAGCAAGACACTTAACCCCCCTTCGTCCCCAGTGTCTGCGTACTCTGGTGTATGAATGTGTGTGAATGGATGAGTGGTTCCTTGATGTAAAGCACTCTAAGACAGGATATTTACCATATTCTCTAGACAATACATCGCTTTGAAGTATAAGTCGCACCAGGGACAAAAAAGGGTATTAATAAAGAAAAAATAAAATTACAAACTCAACAGCATCATCTAGTGGTCAACCAAGTGAACTGTAACATGTATAATCAACCATTAGGTAACACATACACAAGTACACGAAGCATAGACAGAACTGAATATGTGTCTGGTATGTTAACGTAAGATATTAACAGTTTATCAGATGACTAAAGCATTAAAAACAAGCAAACAAGTGTACTCTCACTCCAAATCACTAAATCCATTGAATTCTTCATCCTCTGTGTCACTTCTGAACAACTTGGACTGCTCTGGAAGTAGATGAAGCACCGCTGCAGAAGTAGATGGCTGATACACTGGTAAACAATCCCAGAGTGCCGTGGTGCAGTTGTCACAGTGACAATAACAAAGATGTGAAATTATATATTTTAATAATTTCACATATAGGTCGTATCTGAGTATAAGTCGCACCTCCGGACAAACTGTGAAAAAAGTGTGATTTATAATCTGAAAAATACAGAGCACATTATTTTATCTTAAGATAAATAGCACTGACTCAAACAGTGTTCTCAATATATTATGCTGGCCCTGGCCTAGTTTGATGTAATAACTGTAATTACGATTAAAACTGGAATCACTGCACAGCCTTACTCTCAAAAACATAATGAACGAAGCCATCCACTGAGCAGCTCCTATTGACTATAATGAAATCACAGCTCCTCATCTCATGCACTATTGACTTCAACACTGATGTCGGTTTCCTGAAATGTGTCACTTCTTTCACAAACCTGATCCACCCTAATAACCTGGTATTGATTCAGTCTGTTTTTCTGCCTTGTTTGATGTGATTTATGTCTTTGTTTCAGCTCACGCCCAATGAAGAGGCTTTCCTCCGAAACTACGCCGGGGTGGTCCACAGTCAGATGAGTCAGCTACCGCAGCACAACATCGACCAAGGTGAGAGCGTCAGGAGATTCAGGCTTACATTTTTTTTTTTTTCTTTTTACCACAGTTTTCCGTGTAGGCCTGTAAGCAGATGAACCAGCACTTGTTTGCATAAGTATTTAATTTTCCAGACACTAGACAGCCTTGACCTTGAACATGCCCTGTGTTCAAATGAAGAATGAAGTCTGTTTCGTGGCTAATCCAATAAAAGTACATGTGGGGAGATGTGCATAAGGAAGACATGATTTGTAATGTGTGCACTTGTTTACCTCAAATTCCTATTATTTATAGTTGGTTATTGTAAATTAAATCGTGCGCCAACATACAATTAAATTTATTCTTGTATAGGACAAAATCAGAACAGCAGTCACTTCACAAAATACTTCACATTCAATGGTCAAAAAAAGACGAGCAGATATATCAAGATTCATAATGGGTAATTAATAATCACAGAGTTTTAATCAGACTTTGATCCATCAACTTGGTGCTTATCCTTGTTACGATTCTCCCCAAATATTCCATTTGTCAGTGTTCCCAGATTTAAACCAGACAATGTCCCTGCACGCACTCCAGTCCTCTGCAGACCCCAGCCGCTCCTGACTACTCACCAGAGCTCCCCAAGCCCCTCATTAGTCATAGAGCTAACAGCAGTCTACTGAAAACCACTGACTCATTCTGTGTGTGTGTCTGTGTGTGTGTCTGTGTGTGTATCTGTGTGTGTGTCTGTGTGTGTGTGTGTGTGTGTGTCTGTGTGTGTCTGTGTGTGTGCGCAGGCTGCATCTCTCACACAGACGTCTACAGCTGTCTGCATGATGTTATTTTGCTCATTTTACCACCAGAGGGCAATATTGTACTTTTATGAAAATGAGCCCCTATTGTAGGCAGATGACCTTTAGATGGTGCGTAAGATGAGATTTTTGAAGACCTCTAATTCAAATTTTAGGTTTCAAAATGTGAAATTGTGATAAAATCCTAAAAGTTGTCATGAAAAGAACGCACCAGAACTAATAGCTTAAATGTATAGCTGTAATTCCTTATAGTATTGTTTATAAGTGGATTTTGCTAATTTCAATAGTTATCATCTGATATAAAAAAAAAAAAAAAATATATATATATATATATATATATATATATATATATATATATATATATATTCTCAAAATGTCCTGGGTATTCACAGTACGGGTTTTAGTAGCCTTTTCAGACCACTAGAGGGCACAAGCTGAGCAGAAATCCTTCCCACATCCACTGCCGTTGCCTCAAAGCTGTGGTGAATCCAGGTGATGTTTTTTGTGTGTGGATTATCAGTTTGTCCCAGGCTCAGTCTGAGCAGTGCTGTCAGATGGAGCGAGCTGTCCTCCTGCTGGGTCCTGGCCCTCACTGTGAGCCCATAATGAGATTCAGCCCTTTGGGGAGGCTTAGAGTTGGGAAAATTGCCCACCAGCTCGCCCTGCAATGATGCTCCTGTCTCCTTGATCGTGTCCTTACTCAGTGGAGATCCAGCCACAGTTGTTTGAAATGATAGATGTGGGGATGGAAGATGCTTTTGAGACCTTGAGATCTTGATTTTTTTGAGAATATGTTAAAAGTCAATGAATTTTTTTTCCTAAAATTAAATGTTATAACTGGGGCGTTTCTGGGCAAGAATCAATCGGTTGAATTAGGGATGGGACAATAGACAAAAAGATCGTTTATCGCATTGAAAGGAGTTGACAATCATTTGAGGGACATTTTATATACAGTAATTGTGATAGTCGCCAGTAGAGATAACCACCATTACATCACCAGAATGTGCAGGAAAAAACTACTTCTCCCTGATGATTACTTCTAGATCGCTGTTTTCACTTATAACAAAGTACAACACTATAACAATTTAAAAACGGAACCTATTCATAATATTAAAGTTATAATTATTCACATCCATGACATTTTTAAACTGTCAGCAACTTTAAGCATTATCCTGATTTAATCGTTAATCACAATTATTTTGGCCATGATAATTGTGACGCCACATGTCAGTATCATCCCATATCTAGGCTGAATCACAGTATTTTGTCAAAAGCAGAATAATTCGAACAATTAGGATGCAGAGATTCAAAAGAACTTGTCAAAGGCTAATCAGCAGGATCCTCATTTGAGAAATGAACATTTGATTGAATTCCAATGTAATTATCAGAATGTCCTCAGTTTTATTATTTTTTTCAGTCTGCTTTATTAAACTAATCAATGCAAATTGGAGAGCATTATAGCTACTGGCAAAAAAGTTCAGCAGAGACGTGACTGACAATCAAACTGAGATTTTTGTAATGGGAAATAATGAGATACTGTAAACTAGACCTGTCACGATAAGACATTTTGAAGCACAATAGGAATATTACAATAAACAACAATATTGAAACTACTTTACTGTCACTGATACATTTAAAATAAAGCAAAGACAGTATCATTAAAAGGAAAGAGAAAGAGTCATAATTGGCCATAGAAGTCACTTATTCAAACTTCTACAGCTCAAATCTTATCACATTACAACAAAAATAACAAAAATCATATCACTTTTGCAAAGAAAATGTACCTACGATAAATATTGAGCCCCAAAAGATATTGTTCCAGCTTTCATATAGTGCACGAAAAACTGATATGTGGTTATTGTGACAGGCCTGCTGTAAACTATAATAGAAATGCACATTACTCAGAATATCCGCTTCCTACAGTGATTCAAGGAGTAAATCATCTAAATGTGTTTCTTATGTCAAGATTGCTCCGTCAATACACGCTTTGACTTCAACTGAACAAATGTGTATAGCTTCTTGCTGTAAATTAGAGGAGAAAGGACATGAGTGTAAAATTCATATTTTTGTGATTGAAGATATGTTGTTGACATTTTCAAATGTCAAACCACACTGCTACATCTGAGTCTTTTGGTGAACGCAAATGTCTTTTCTTTCGTTGTTCTGATTAGTAGTATGTTTTACACCAGATGCCACCTTCCTCTTTAGTGCTGTGGGCTCTCTCCTCTCCGCTCTGAAGTGTAACCCTACAGCTCCAGGCCTGTGCCGCGTCAATACTGCGAGAAGAGCCTTGTTAATAATGGATGCTGACTGTAGAACGTGCTGGGCCAATGCATTATACATCAAAAAACGCACATTTAGTGTCATTTGGCTGTGTGCCACCTCCACACCGCTCCTATGAATTATTAGCTTTCTGCATCTCCTCCAAAGCTCTGTGATAGGCTCTGTGACCGTCGTCTTAATTGCCCTTAATATGGGAAACGGCTTCAGTGCGATGAGGAAGCTCTGAGGTGGGAAATGCAGGAGAGAGGCTACTGTTTGATCCCGTTTACAGCTCCACAAGATGAAAGCAGAATTTTTTTTCCTCTCTCTTGTGCAGCAGACGGGCTTGTTTTGCATTTGAATCATAAAACTATAGACCAGAGTGGTAAAATATTGTACGGAGGAAGAGAAAGTGACTCTGCTATTGACAATAAAAGCACAACAATTCATGCAAGATGTTGACATTTGAAAGAAAACTTGCAAACAACCCAGCAGAACAGATACTACAGTGTAATCAATGTGCCACTGTGTGTGTGGTAAATGTTAATGTGCAGTGATTTACGTATTCAAGGCAAGTTTATTTGTATAGCACAGTTCTTACACAAAGTAATTCAAAGTGCTACAGTAAAATCACTGTACAAACAAATCAAAACATAATCATTGTCAAATTAACATTAAAAGAGAATAATGCAGAATAAAGACCTTTCAGTCATATGCACAGCTTAACAGTTTTGTCATTGTCAAAGTAGAAGCCTGTGTCACTTCTTCAGGACAACTCTTCCACGTTTTAGCTGCATAAAACTGATTTGTCTGTTAAATCCTGACTCTGGGCACCAGCAGGAGGCCGGTCCCTGAAGTCCTCGGAGTATGAGATGGTTCATATGGCACTAACATTTGGGAGATGTACTTTGCTTGTGTACAAGTCCATCCATGGCCTAGCACCAGAGCTGCTTTAAAGTCTATTCTCTCATAGATCTTCACCATAGATCATCCACCATAATTACTATATCGACCGAAGCTGGAACTATATTTTTGGGTTCAATATTTATCATGTGTACTTTCTTTGCATTACTGGGGATTTTTTTTTTTTTTTGGCTATACAATAAGATTTAAAACGTGGAATAAATAACTTCTATGACTCATTACAGATACAAACTAATGACTAAAGTGTTGCATTCTGCTGTTGAATTATTTTAGCTCACGATGTTTTAACAATATGGTAGATTTAGAATAGCTTCTGGAAAGGAATACTGCTTTTGAGTTTGTCTGTCAGTGGCATTAATTTGTTTTAATATTATCGTTTATCGTCTATATTTTCTACATCAGTATATCGCACATCAAAATCTGCCTACCTGTGTGTGGCTGGTACTGCTTTTAATGAATGAGGCTAAACTTGAGGCTAAAGTTCAACCCTGGCCTTAGAATAGACCTGGCATGTCTGCACTAAAGAGTTCAGTTTAATCCCCCGAAGTCCTCACTCTGCTTCAAACAGAGTTGGATGAAGTACTCAATTTTATTAAACATACAGAGGTAAAATGTTACTCGAGTAAAAGTATCACATGAAAAAATCTAGTCAAGTAAAAGTATTTAAGTAGCTGTTTCAAAATTTACTTTATGAATAAAAAGTATTTCACACAAGTGTTGTTAATTGTTAAGTGTTAAATGCGCTGATATTGATAAAAAGTGTTGCAGTGCATATCATTGTCTTAATTTTTCTAATGAATTTTGTGTAATTTTTCTTGTTTACTCAAAGCTGAAGCTTGAACTCAAAAACTTTAGTCAGGATGTTACTACAAACATGGTAAAAATAAGCCTCCAAATCATATGAAAAGTACTTTTTACTTTTCAGTCCTGTTTAACAATGTAGTGAAGTAGAAAGTACAGATACCTGCTCTCAAATGTAGTAAAGCAAAAGTCTCCACTGTAAAGTTTGCTTAAGTAAAGTACAGATACCTTAAAATTCTACTTAAGTACCGTACTTTACTACTTGTACTCCGTTACCTTTCACCACTGGCTTCAAACCACACGCTTCTACTGTCAGGATTGGCTGTACCTCTACATTAAAAACTACACTATCTTCCAACAGTATGCCACACCCTCGCATGTTTCACTTGAACATCTCTGTCTCTCTGGCTAAAATGCGTGGGTTTGCATATTGGTAGCACTAACCCACAAGTCCTGGCTGACTTTCAGGTTATCCTTGTCTGCTCTTGGATGTAACTTTACCATTGTGAATCAAAAGTCTTGCTCAGTATTGGTTTTTGCTGTGAGGCTGTGTGCCCTGTTCCTCAAACACAGCGGTTTCTATTCACACTCTGTTTGTCTGAGTCTGATCCAGGTCATTACTGCAGCTCTGACCTGTCTGCTCCATCTCAACAGCTGAATACAAAAACACTGTTTATTTTCCAGGCTGCTGTTGTATTCTAACTTAAGTATGACTTGTAAAATCATTTCTGGAGGCAAGATAAGGAAGTTATTATGAATTCACACATTCTTGATCTTAGTTCTGACTTGAAAATAGACTTTTGTTTTTACATCATATGGTGGTCTATGTATATGTTTTAAATGTATCTTTATTTCTACAGGGAGAGCCCAATGAGAGCGCTCAGACTCTCCTTTCCATAGGTGCCCTGTTCAAATACAGAAAATTACAAGCAAAAGTACATATGGTGTAAGTGACAGGAAAAAACTTGAAACAACTACAGCCCATGAACATATATTAGTTATTAGATTAATTGGTAAATGGTGTAGATTTTGCTCGTGGACCAGTTAATTTATTTAGAAATTATGAAAGAAAAAGGCATGGAGGAGATAGCTGGAAAGTTTTGGAGTAAATTGTGAGTTTATTTTAGGCTTTTTACATACAAATAGGCAGTTTACCAGTACTTTCCTTTACTTGTCGGTACACCTTATGTCATATATGGTCAGATCATAGTTTTGAGGCTTTTTGATAAGTCAACTTAAAGCAGGTGAGGTATATATTATTGTGTGTGTGTGTGTGTGTGTGTGTGTGTGTGTGTGGTGTGTGTGTGTGTGTATATATATATGTATGTGTGTGTGTGTGTGTGTGTGTGTGTGTGTGTATATATATATATATATATCTATATAGTGTGTGTGTATGTATATATATATATATATATATATATATATATATGTATATGTGTGTGTGTGTGTGTATATATATATATATATATATATATATATATATATATATATATATGTATATATATATACACACATATATATATATATATATTGTGTGTATATATATATATATATATATATATATATATATATATATATATATATAGTGTTGGAAGGGACCAGTGCTGTGTGTCACTACGTATACATATACCAGTATCACACCTCTGCATTATCTTTCTGTGGGGCCATGTTAAAGATATATCGTGTATGGAACAAAGACATGGAATATACACATATATTTTACTGAACAAGACAAAAGATAACAGATGCGATTGCATCCATATTGATGATAGCTCTGCTACAGCGAACATGGCAAATAATATATATCCCATCTTATATGTGCTATATATATGTGACTAATGGTGCCTGTATGGAGAGGTGTATTAAATTAAGTTTGAAAAGTACAATAAAACAATTCTGATGAAGATATACTCTTGTCAACGGATATTGCATCCATTTGTAATACACATTTTAAATTATAAAGAGACTTTGTGACTGGACATCCTTTATTGCTACAATAGAAAATATTGCAAGATATAAACAATAATATTGTAATACATGTTTTACTGTTGCTAATTAAGATTTAAATAATGCAAGATCATCTCAGTGAGTTATTGTAAAAAGATTGTTTCATTAAAAGACATGAGCTGCAACAAATAAATAGCACAGTGTACCAGTAATTAGCCATAGAAGGGACGACTTCACCCCTTCACAGCTCAAATCTTATATTAAAACAAAAATACCCCAAAATCTCTCAACCTCCCTGTTATGTCCAGTAGACACAATAATATTAGCTCACTGTATATATTTGCCCCTTCTATGTACTCACAATCTAGTCAAATATTTTCCTTTAGCATTTCAAGCAGGTAATGCAAATGTACAATGCTCGTTGGAGGACACTGGGGGCATCTCTTGTGGTGGTTATATTGATTAGGTTAAAGCCTGGCTGTTTCAGGAAGTCTTTAATCCAAAGGTCATTACAAGAACACACTTGAGCCAATGTATCATTCAGATAATATAGAGGATCTCTGTAGTGATGATATATTATAGTTGCACGGTTAGCACTCTCCCAGAATATTTCTCACTTGATTCATTTGCATTTTACTGAGAGAAATTGGGCTCCATCTTGAATTATTCTCACAGATTTGACTTTCTTATCAAATATTATTCTAGTTCTCTTCTTTGAGAAGTGAAACTTGGGGGCTGCCACTCAATTTTCTGCCAAGTCGAGGGTCACTAGATTTACATTTCAAATGGAAGTAATTGGCTCATTAGCATACATTCACATACGCAAATTTGTTGTTCGATTTTAATCAGACCAAAGTGGGATTTGCCACCAAGGGCCCTGCAGAAAGTGTTTTTTTTTTCATTGGCTTTTGTTTTGGTTAAGAAGGGAATTGGAAAAACAAACTCTCAAAGACAGTTTGTTTGAGCTTGAGGAATTCAAATGGAAGACAATACTGGCCCTGTCTCGCAATGTTAAACACATAGTACATAGACCTCTTTTAGAGTTCTATAGGGCGAATGATTGTTCACCAGATCATCAGACGTGTCAGCAGATCCACATCTTTCAAAACGGGTTTATGCACTTGTTACTGCCCTCTTGTGGTGGAAGTCGGTAGCTTTTCTCTTGTTTGTCTAAGAATAACACAGGCCTGAACCTTCTTGTCAGAGGTAATGATAACCCTTTTGTAAAACTGAATTTAAATCTGCAGCACATCATTTTCTTCTTTTTTAAAATTCAACTTTTTTTCTTTTTGACATCTCACTTATCCAACAATGTACCCCCTCAAACCTAACAATCGGAGCACTTGTTATCCTGTCTTATTTGATGAGGGAAAGTTTACGCCCCTCAAGAGGATGGCTTGGTGAAAGAGGATGAGAGTGGGTTGCCATGGTGATCTTGACATCCTGGGAAAACTGCATCCTCCCCATGGACTATAGGATGTTGTTGTTGCACGGCGGGGCAGGTGCTGCTGGACTGCAATCACAATAACAGTTCTTCCCAACTCTTCCCTTCAATTCTTAAAAGGGTCTTTGAGGAAAATTGCCCTAGTACAGATATATTGTATAAGTAGCTCTTGAGATCAAAATGAGTCTGCTGTGTTTTGTCTGCATCTAATATAAGTGTTTTCTTGTCCGATAATGATTACGAGTTGTTGTTAGCATTACCGTGATGGCAAAACTTTCACTGGCCTCTGAAAGTTGTGAACAGCACTTATAAACTCATCACTGTGAATAATTAGGAAGCTGAGAATGCTTAAGTAAGTGAACAATAACTTTGGACCACTGCTAACCATTTAAACTGAATTAGTTCTCTTTTTCACTTAGAGAAAAAAATACCTACCTGGTTTCAGATATCAGTTGCCCCGAGCATTCACTACACAATCTTGTTCCTTTTTGTCTGCTCCAGTGTTTTCTCCTCAGACCTGTCATTTGAACTAAATCCCGTGAGGAGATCCTCTTTTGTTGAACTGCTTTTACCAAGTATCGATTCCTGCTTTACTTTGTTCTTAACACAAACAGAAGTACCACTCACACTGATTTGGCACTACTTTACTCCGTGTCTTGAATTACTCAGTTACTGTGTTGCTATCGTGGGCAGCTGCCATTTTGCAGTTTTTTGGCATTAAAAAAAAAAAACAGCTTTTGTCTTAATCAAAAATATTACAACACTCTGACCAGTTAATTTTGCTCATTACAGTATGTCAATGCAAGAGTTGTTCGGTTTTAAATTTGATTTTAACACGTTGACATTGATGTTAAAGGTGCTCAGTGTAGCTTTTCTGGTGGGGGTATGCAACCTGGTTTTCTCAATGAAGATTTTATTGCTTTGCTTTGAATGTTCCACAGTATGGCATTAAGTTTTTCTTTTTTTTTTTTTAATTTAATTTTATTTTTTTTTTTACAGTTGTTCAATTACTTGTTTTTATTGCTGGGGGGAAAAAAAAAATAGGCCTTCTTACTGTGAACAGTAGTCTCGCCTCCACAGATCCAGACTGTAACTTGGTCAACTGGAGTTACTTGCTTATCTCCCTGGAGAAGATGGATCCATCCACTAACATCTCCATGGAAACGAGCAGTTGGCAGACCATCCACCAGAACAGTAACATAGTGGATCTTTTATGCCAAAGTTGGTTATACAGTGCATTAAATCTACATGCTCACTGCAAGTAGAGTCACAATAACTCTTCTAAAGTTATAGAAAACTCCCCAGTAGAATATTGACCACCCAGGCTGCCATCTTGTGTATTTTGATGTATTTTGATAAAGACCCAATCCCGCTGCTGTTGTGTAGAGAAGGGGTCCTGTGGTCTTCTCCTCTGGGCTGACCCTGACTCGACCTCAAGACCAAATCTCTCCGAAGCTTTAACACCTCTGCCGCTCCTGTCTCCATATCTGAGCCCACCCTTCCCTCCTGGCCCACCTCTGCTCTGCACCCTGGCCCCGGGCGATTTTTGGGAGACGACTTTTAACTTCAAACGCTTTCTTTTTGAGTGGATCTAACGGCTCTCGCACATCAAGACCTGTCTCTGGAACATTCTGCTTTTATTTCTAATTTTAGCTTTACCTTCTCCCCAGCACATCGATCGTCACAGACCAGCCTCATGTTGTTAAAGCTCCACACAATGTTATTTTGGCAAAACTACAAAACAACATGAAAAGCCATTGCTGGTTTGCTCGTGTTGAGTGGATCTCAGCAGCAACATCTGCTAATTCCACAGTTCAGTTGTTTATTTTTTGCTCAAATTATGTATGAGACCACTTTTTTCCTCATAACTCTAATAACAGCTGTCTAATCAAACTTGATCAGGTGATATGTTAATACAAAACAAAATAAGACTTAATTGTTCAGATTATTCATTGGTTTGTCTACATTTATACCAAGTTTTTTTCTTCAATATTTAATAATTTTTTTTCACATTTCGCATTGACAATACATATTAGCTTGGATTTGATCATACCTAATACGGATACAATGCAGTTTTTTTTTTCCATTCTACTCATAGATTGTATAAAAAATGAACATAGCTAACACGCTAGCCGCTGCATTCCAAATAGGAAGTGATCATGGGCTCGCTACCGGCTCCATCAACTAGGGCTTCAGTTCACTTTACATTTAAATATTGTCAGTTTTCTCTCTGTAATTGCTTCAGTGAGCCCCATCATTTTGGTTTAAAATGTTTGTATTAACCCGCTCTACACAATTTTGGTGCTTTTATTTCCTATTTTGTCTGTGATTCAAGATATGAACATTAATAACAGACAAATCAATCCCTGAGGTTGCTCCCGCTAGTAACAGGTTTGATTGATAGCATTGCTAAGTGCCCACTCCCTGTTGAACCAGCTGTGCGGGTGGGAGAGGTCATTACCTTAAAGAGCCTCGCGTCGGATTGGCTCTTTGGTTGCTATGATACTCGCGGTTGATATTCCAAATGTGGAAATCTGATCTAAAATTCGCCCCGTAACCGCCTCTTCATTTGTCTGGATCACACTCATGTAATCGACTTCTTTATACAGTCTATGATTCTATTCATAACAAGGGTTAATAGATTTCATTCAGGTTATCCTATGGAAGTATTATATAACTGTACAGGGCTCTAAAAAGAACATCTTCCTCAATAGCCTGGCATCCAGACTCATTTAAATGTTCTATTTTTGAGCGTAGAGCTTTGAGCCATTTGTTTATGGTGCTAGAATAGTCTTGTTGGTAAGTGTGATATGAATCATGTTTTCCAATGCAGATGGGCTCTTCCTCTGAGAGTATTTATGGAGAACAAAGGTGAAACACGACTGTTGTTCTAATTAAGTCTGATATTTGGACGTTTAAACATATGGTCCATTGGCCTTAAATCTCCAGCAGGCTGACATTTTGTTTTGGTTAATCTGTGTGCTAAAAATACACACAGAGCTTCATAATAACACTTAAATACAAAGAGATGGCTGCATAAAACGTGACAGCACAGCTCTTTTGTAGCAAATTTATATTACGTAATTTGGAGAAAATAATCGAAATAAACAATCAGCCATGAAAAAAACAAAAACATATCAGCCAAGCTCTAGTTCTTATGTAATCCAGTGTCCAGGGCAGCCCCCTCTCATGATGTCCACTGACGGGGATCAGTGCAGGGGGAGGAGGAGACCGAAACACCATCTGCTCTGATTGGTCGACTCTCCGCAGTCCACTGATGCTGCCTTATCTGTAGCTAGGCAACAGCTTTATGGGACCATCTCCGTCCCAGCAGCTAGGGCTTGTCTAAATGTGTCTGTGGTTATGGCAGGGCCGAAAACACCTCACGGCAAAGTGGCCCAGTAGGACAGATATAGCCTAGACAGTTACCCCAGGGTCCCTTAGGTGCTAATGTATTTTCTGATTTATTTTTGGGTGACTCACATTGCACACTCCTACCCCTGAAGTGCTGCTGTAGAATCTAGTTTATTTTGTACCCACAGTAGAAATGTATGGCAATTTTTCCATTTTCTTATTTTTATATTGTTTGTTCAGAAGAATGATCATAAAATACAATATCGTTTTTGTGACTATTTGAATTGGGGGTGACAGGTAGAGCGTTTCTCCACTGATCTTAAGGTTGGCGGTTCGAATCCCGTAAACGTAAAGTTAAGCAGTCAGATCTGCTGACACACAGGGTTAGCAGTTCGATTCTAGCTTCCGCGGATGAATGCTGCTGTTGTGTCCTTGAGCAAAACACTTCACCCCCAGTGTCTGCGTGCACTGGTTTATGAATGTGTGTGTGTGAATGGGTGAGTGGTTCCTTGATGTAAAGCGCTTTGAGTGGCTTGCAACTGGAAAAGACAAAAATTCATCCCAAAAATATGACTTTAAAACTTTGTCAGAATTTAAGACTAAGCCAATGTTATTCAATACTGCAGTCACCATTGTGTGATGTTACATAACTGCCTTTGTACTGCAGTGATTACATGCGCTTAGTGTTTGAATCTGGACAACAAGTCAGTCTGTGTTTTTAATAATATCACTATTGTCTCATTATTCACTCTAACCTCATTTGGTAGACCAGTAAGCTCCCTTAAGAACGAGGAAGGAAGTTAAAATTTCATATTAAAAACCCGCACTAATCCCTCCTCCTCCTTTTTGCTGTTAGCTGCGATGGTAAGACGCGCCGCAGCCTCCCGTCCTAATTAATCTCCACATAAACAAAGGCAAACTTGAACCAAAATGCCGTGCTTTCGGATTTGAGCGTTGACTCGACTAGGAGAAGCTTGCAGACTCTTGGCCTACTTTCATATCTTCATAATAATTAAATGTAACGAACTCTTCAGGGCTGTGTCGGAGAAAAGGGGGGTTTATAGCAACAGCGGAGAAGGTGTAGGTAGGAAAGGTTCTTGATTCTGTGAAGATGTTCGGAGGAAGTGTTAATGAATTTATACGAGGACGACTTGTCAAATGCACTTCATGATAAAACTTTCTAAAGTCTACTGATGATAAAAGCCGACTTTAGACTTTAAGACTTTAATTAGACTTTAATTTTCATTGATGAAAAAAATATTTTGAGATGGAAATTATGACAAGGGAATAAAGGAATGAGTCATTGTTTTAGCAGATTTTTGCAGTGATGATATTGAGATGTTAATCGGAGCATTAAAGGAGAGCAGGAGCACATTTATTAAAAATCTAGTTTGGAAAAATGGGAATTAATAAGTCAATAAAAAATCTGCATTAAATTACTTGTAGGGCTGAAATGAGGGCAAAACCAGAATTTTCTCTAAGAACTAAAAGAACTCCGATTGGAAAAGTGCATTTGTCACATATTTGTCAGATGATGTTGATAATCATCGTGTTGTATGTAAATGAGTAAACACACATTGCATTGATGTTAAAAATTACTTTCATTGTTCATTCATTTCATAGGACTCAAAATAGCTTTAGTGGGTCTTCAAGGTCCCATATGATGCTATTTTCTGATCTATGTTACACAGTAATGCTGTTCCCTCGTCACAAACAGACCTGGAGTTGTGTTTTGTTTCATTCACACAAACTTCATATTTAGGCCGTGTTCTTTTCTCAAACTTAAAAACACTCCGTGATGATGTCTTTGCTAGAGTCATTTGGATGATTTCAGCCCTGGAATTGCCAATCTCTACCAATCAAAAGGTAAAAAAGGAGCCGTTAACTTGAAAACTACCACTTCATGACATCACAAGGTGGAACCGAGCATTTGGGCTTTGGAGATGTAGACAGACTAATAATAAAAAGTTTTTGTAAAAAGTTTTTGTATTAGTATGGTTATAACATGGTTTAAAGCTGACATTTTGTGTAAGATAGGACCTTTAAAGATGAACAGTCAGACCTTTCCTGAATACTCACTTAATTAAACACAATAATATTTTTTTCTGAATAAGAACAATATAAAGCGTTTCATTAAATAGGCTTTTCCCTTGTTCCAAAATGAGCCCATAGCAGAGTGTGTTACAGCAGCAGCAGCACAGCGCTCCTCTCAGTGTGGGCCTGGAACCAAGCCGCAGAATCATTTGGCTCTGCACTAATGAAGTCTTGTTAAACAAAAACCTCTGCAGCCTCCTGGTGGGCTCTGGCAAAGATTATACAAGGAACTGTTCAAATTAGTCAGCACTAATCAACTAGGGCAAATTTTCATAGACAAAATTAAACGGTTTAATAAAATACACATTTCCTGTTTAACTAACTGATAATGTTTGGTACATGGGAGAAAATCTTTTAAATGAGGCACCTGATTGTGTGTGGGATGCTGCAATATGTGAAAATTATTATCCTGATGGTTTTGTCCTTGGATGCATCAGATCAAAAAAAAAAAAACATTTGATTTTTTTGTTGCCTTTCTAGACACTCAAGGTTACCATACAACACATTAAAGGACATTTACAAAGAAATACTTTTAAAAACACCAGGTGAAGGGTGATGACAGGGCCAGGTGATATGACTTTTTTTTTTTTTTTTTTCTCAATCGATCACAAAATTGAATTTGATTTTATGTTTTCTTATTAAAACATTTCAGTATTGACTACATAAACAACACTTCCCGCAAAGACTGAACTCTGCTGAGGATTTTCTGTAGACTTCTCGATTAAAAAACAAAAAATAAATAACAACAAAAAGCAAATATACAGATAAGATGACACATAGGAAAAGAACAATACAGCACCAGGATATTCTGTCTAGCTAGTATTAAATGCCAGGGAGGAGAGGTGGGTTTTTAGTCTAGTATTAAACTGCGCTAAAGACTGATTAAAATTCAAATTGCCCAGCCCTACGCGATGGTCAGATATCAACTTGGAGTGTTGCCGTGTGCATGATTAAACATTAGTTAGTGGGTCATAATGTTTTGCCTGATTGCTCTTGTTCTCTCAGGCAGCTCTGTGAATCTTAATCTTTTCCGAACAGAACAGCGTTGTCAGCAGGTCACGCGGTGCACTGCGGCGTCTCCCGTCAACACATTTCTTGATGGCAGGTGCTGGCAGGTGACGTGACGTCTGAACACTATACATAAAATCCACCCTGCACGCTCCGATCGGATTTTCACAGCCATTTACTGTTGGTGCCTTTTGTCCGACCGTCACACAAGACAGGATTTAACGAGCTGAGTGAGAGTCCCCATAGAGAGCTCAGCCCACTTTGCACACCAGAATAAATTTAGTTTTGGGGATGACAAGTGGAAACTGTATGCGAATTGGACGACTACCAAAATCATCCTAAATACTGCAGTTGTGCATCTAGCGAAAGGTCAAAGGTTGAGTGAAACAATAGAAGGATCCTATTGTGATGCCCAGATTATATCCGTTATCTTACAAATATAGAAATCAGTTACTGTTTCGTAAGGCAGGAGTTTCCACCGAACAAAATGACTGTCGATCAGTGTGCTGAGTCATATTTTAAGCCTTTAAAGCTGGGTTGGAAAAGTATATTAGTCATTGCTGGTTTTAGTTTATCTGTAAGAGGCTTTTAAGATCCACACGTAAAAGGACAAATGTTAATTGTTGTGGGAGGTTTGGTTCACACATAGAATTAGAGGAAATCTGATTATCCACAGTGAGTCACGGCAAAGTGAAGAGGGTTTTTGTGTCAAAACGGAGTCACACACAGTCAGCCTGAACCTTTCTGTACATAAAGAACATTCACAATAAACCAGGTAACTGCAGTACAAGTATTTTTAAGTGTTGGCTTTTTTTTACTGGTGGAAATAAGAATTAAAAACATCTGATATCAAATAGGGATACATTGATCCAGCTTTTTCTGTTCTGATACTGATGTCGATACTTTGGTTTTAAGTATCTAGCAATACCCGGCATAGACTGAAAGTATCATTTATTGTTGTGTTTTTGTGTTTATTTCTCATTTAAAGTAACAACAGATTAAAAAAAAAAAAAAAAAAAAAATACAAGTTTAATATTATGAGACATTCTGGGCCAACATTGTTCAGTAATTGTGTTATTACATCAGTTTATAGACCAAGGGGGAACTGGCTGAATCGATATTTTGGAAGCCATGTCTGATCAACTAAAATGTTCAATATCGGCGGCGATCAGTATCAGATACCAGTATTGTATGTATGTATCTTCCATATTAACTGGTATCGACTGTAACGCCCCGGTTTCACTTATGCTATTATCATGGGTGTCAGTGGTGCTCTTTGTAACCTCTTTGGGGATCACTTGATTTTGAATTTGAGTTGTTATTTTTCATTTAATATATTTGGTGTGGAAAATCTATTGGACAGCCACTATAGAATTCAGCCTCTTGGAATTTGATGCACATAGCCTGCTAAAACCAGCTCTTGCAATTTTCTGATTTTCTTTTTTATCATGACACAGCTGACTTCACCTCACCTGTTTTGTGTGTTCCAGGGGCGGAGGATGTGGTAATGGCGTTCTCGCGGTCAGAGACAGAGGACCGTCGACAGTGACCCAGGCCCTCCTCAATGAGCTGCACTGCACCACACTGCGCCGCACCCCACTCTGCCCCCTAGTGGTCCAGTCACACCAAACTCCACCAACACCACACCATGAGCTCAGGAGAGACCCAGGAGAAGCCCACGAGGGAGTAGAAGAGGGTGGGACGAGACTCCTCCCCACCCCCCCACTCCTCCCATAGGGCTCCTCAAACAGGACACACAAGTACAGGACATGCACTCACGGGGGACACTGTGGGGTGAAGGGCGTTTGCTGGAAACAATAGTGTGGTTCCAGATACTTTCTTTTTTTTAGAGTTTTTTAATTTAGTGCGAGGAGGGATGAGTTATGTCTTTTTGCGTTGAGACAGTGTTAATTTACTGGTCACTGGAGAAATAATTGGCCAGGTTAAAGCAATGATCAAAAAAGGTCAGGGGAGAGGTTTTTGAATATTTTCTGCGTCATTTTGTTCTTATTTTGTTTTCTATCATATCGGGGCCTCATTTGTAAATACTACACACAAGAAGAGATGAATAGTTAGCTAGTATATCTTTATATCTTTAGCTTTTTCTGCTTTACCACCGCTGTTGTGCATCTCCTGGGATACAGTGGTTTGCATGTTGATTTGGCTGGATTCGCTTTTCTTAGCTCCTGAGAACAGCAAAATTAAAACAAGGCTTTGTCACATATCACAATCATATTTACTGTTTCGCACCATTTAGCAAACTAGAATGAGGAAAAGTGATTCAGGGCCACATGCTAATTGTAATAAGTGAGTGTTTCCATGGCAACAGTGACCTAGTTTAGTTGATTTTCTCCATTGATAAAGTGATTAGTGCTCTGCTCCAGCCACACCTGTGCCCAGAGAGGTTTTCACACATTTGAAAATTGTCTTTTAAAATCATCAACATGTATTTTATGAAAAGAAGTTGCCACATGACGGTTCCTATAAACCACCGTCACACATTTTATTACAAAGTCCACACTACAGGAAATATCTACTCTATTTATTTTATTCATTGTGCAAAATTAAATATGTTTTGTGTTTTGACATTCGAAGCCATTGTAGTTTTATAAATGAGGCCCCTAATTCTTCTGCTGCTTTATTTCAAGTGCAACAAAGCTTTTCATTTGAGAAGCACAACAAGTGAACACTATCCAACATAATCACTGAAACAAAATCTCCCCTATAATTTAAACCTTTTGCGTTTTGAGAAGTCTTTTCAAGTGTGTAAATGGTTAGAGAATACAACATTGAATTGATTATGCCAACAATGCTTTTTTTTTTTTGTGTTTTTTTTTGTTATAACTGTAAAAATGTAACTCAAAACTGCGCAAAATTTAGACACGTTTTTGTAATTTATTTTGTCCCTTTTGTAGATAGTGACAGTTCATCAGCAGTGGTTTTTACAGTCATTTAAGTCGTCGTTTTTAATTACTACCTTTTAACGTAACCTAAGTTCAAACATACAAATATGTTGCTGTACTGTATCTCTTGCACTATTATCAATGGGATATTCATATTCTTGGACATACATTTTAACATTAAGCACACAGATTTTTTAAAATTCAACTTTTAGGATTAATTGAAGAATTAATTTGGAAAAACAGATAAGAGCCATTAAAAAAAAAAAGTCATGGTAAGATTGCAGTGTACTCTTTATATGGAAGTGTGTTCAAATGCCAAATGTATTTTACTGAAATCAAAACGGTATTCCACCCCTCGTTCATAAAATCCTCTAAACATCCATAAATCCACTGTACAAGATTATAACAAAGAAATAATTTTTGACAATTTTTCAAAATGCAGATATCTGTTTTTGAAATTCAACTCTTCAATTTAACTCAATTTAAAGATATTAAGTTTGACCTCACTGGAGTTAATAAATCTAGACTTTTCATTTTCCTAGTGACACTCTACAAATGTGCAGTTTGTTAACTTGTATAACTTAAAATAATTGTTTTAAAGCATGTCTCCCTGCTTGTTAAAACCCATTACCATTATTTGTATGTTTTTGTGGACGCTGTATCTTTAAAATCATCATTTTGTAAAAGTGTCATATATGGTTGGCAATAACTCCTTACTGAATGTCATTGTTGTGGCAAAGTAAACGCCAACTGCTCCTCATACAATTTTGTTTACTCTGTGTTAAAACATTCTTTATTTGTCTATGCATATTTTCTTTAAATGTCTAATATTTCTTTAAATGTGTCTTATTGTATATTTTAGCAGGGTTGCTACAGCCTTGTTCAGTTTGTGTATGAATGAATGTGAGAGTGATATTTTTGATCATGAGTTTTTTAGATTTTTTGGCATGCTGTGGACTGTGTGTTTTTACTGTTTTGGCTCATCTAAAACATTTTGGTTGATCTGTGTTGCCTTTGTTTTTATTTTTGGAATAGTTGGTTCATTTTTGTACAGCTGCTGAACATGTTGTGACTTAATGCTTCCAAATCCTATACCAACTGAACCATTAAACAGATTTTAAACGTGAAATGACTGTTTGCTATCGTTTTTTTTTTCTATTTTCTCAACTCTATAGACCTTTTTGTATACCATGTATAGTCGCAACTGGACTGCGGGGAGCCAGAGGGTGTAAACAGAAATGTTGACAGAAATTTGGTGGCCAGGGGCAAGAAACGTCACATGGGCCCCTCTCTAATATAAATGAATAGGAAGATCCCCTAAGACCCTAGGGCCCCGGACAGTAGACCCTTTTGTCTGTCCCCCCGTCGACTCCCCTGCATGTAAAGCGCAGAATTTTGGCCCTGGTACAAATAATCTTTATGTCCAACAGCAGATGACAGATACTGTAGAAAGAGCAGCACTAAATCGTTATGAAATGCAATTAAATATAATGAAATTTCCTTTATATTTTTGCTTTGGTTTTGCCTTGTGTTCAGTCATGTGGCCATAAAGAAACAGAATGGCCCGACTGTAAAACCGGTTTAGAACTAAACAACATGATAAAGCGCTCGCTACATCTCGACAAGATTAACATCAAAGCTTCATAGAGCGCCATGTATCTGAAAGTGTATCTGCTTTGATTTATAAAAACTTCAAACAGAACATGCAAGTGAGAAAACAGACGAGAGAAGTGTATTTCTTTCTAGTCTAGTTATTTTTTCCAATACATTTTTTTAAATCACTAAAAGGTCCACTATGCAACCTCTCTAGTGAGGGGTCCGCCATCTGCCTGTCCCCATGGAGATGTAATTGGCTCTGTGCACAACAGCACCTGGCAACCTCACTGTTGGTGTCACAACCTCTGTCCAATTGTATCTCTATGAGGTTTTTGCAGTGTCACGTTAAAATGAATAAATATTTAAAGATGAGATAGAGGACAGGGAGCTGCGGGTGGATGTCACTGACAACAAGTTAAACACAACACACAAAAAATAAATATTAAAACAGTGCCACAAATTGAAGTATTCTACATATAAAAAATAATAATAATAATAACTATCCAATAATAATTGGATAGTCTTTATTTGAATTAATTTGAATTTGAATAGATTTTTAATTAAATTTTTTTCCAATTTTAATACAAGTAACTTAGTACAATTTAGCTTTGTGCAGGGGTGTCCAAACTTTTTTCACCGAGGGCCACATACTGAAACATATTTGAAGCAGAGGGCCACAAACTAGTGTCGATGCAGAGAGTCAAATGCTGCATTTCATACAAGTTTGACATTGTACCGTTAATAAAAACTTGGAAGTTTATTTTTAGGTCTGTGTCACAATGCAAGGTGAAAATATTCAGGTTATAGAGGTAGAATCTCTTCAGTTTGTAGTAAAAAAAATAGCTCCTGATCAATTGGGCCAGCTTAGGAGGAGGCATGAGGGCCAACAAAAATTGGTCTGAGGGCCGCATTTGGCCCCCGGGCTGTAGTTTGGACAGCCCTGGCTTAGAGACACAGTGAGCCTGTTACTTACTTTACCTATAAATGTTGTACAATACGGCACTAAATGTATCGATCTCCATGGAGACAAGCAGGTGACGCCACCAGGTCAAGTTCAGGTCTGATCTGTGGAAAGGCGACACACAGTAAGAATGCATGTTTTCATTTAAGGCATTTCTTTTAGCAATATAAGTTTAATACTAAACGGTGGAACATTCCAGGTAAAGCAATAATATCTCCGTGGAGACAAGCCGATGGCTCCACTAGAAAAGCTACACAGAGCAAAATAAAAAGACAGAAATGGTGAAGTAGACTTATTTGTTCTGCAGCCGTAGCCACGCAACACCAAACATGGAGGTTATATTGTTGTTTTCTTTGCATTTTACACATGACAAACATATTTTGCCCTGTATGAAAAGCCGAGGTGGCTAAAAGCAAACTGTGAAGTACAAATGCCATTTTAATTATCTTAAACAGTGACAGTGGCCTCTTAATACAGCCTTTCTCATTAGCTAGCAATTAGCCGCTGTCAGGTGTTAGCATATGCCTGATGCTAAGGATGGTGATAATTGTCGTTTCGAATGTGAGTCCCTGGTTTTCTGCTAATGATCAACATCTGCTCCCACGTCGAACACAGAACCAGAGACGTGACATGTTCCAGGAGGTATGTTACAATATAAAGCACTGAGAGCAGACCACACCAGCTGTGTCAGTCAGTGCGAGTGCTAACAGCTAACCTAATAGCTTTTAAAAGAACATGCAAGCTCTCACCACCCATGAGGCTAGCGCACGAGCCACTGTGCAATGATATGTACCATGCATTCATTAACCATTGTTTCACTGACAGGCATCTTTGAAATCATGAATATAACTGAATAGGTAGAAATATGACTGTGACAAACAACAGGAGAACCAGATTGAACCCACAGTCTTTTTGTCACAATGCAAGATAGTATTAACATAAGTGAGAAACATTTTTCTGCTCCCTGACTAATACATGTTTTAGCTTCTATAAATGGACCTCTGAAAACTTTGGCTTAATTAATAAAGGTTAATACATTTAAAAAAAGACAACTAATTATTTACTTAAAAAAGATATTATTTTCTTTTAAATTGCTAATCACTATGACAACTGTTAAATTTTTCATTTTTATATATTTTTTATTTATTTTATTTTTTTTATTTTTTTTTTCAGTTTGACATGTGGTTATTATTAGCATAGCTGTTCAGAAGAGAAAATTGACAATATGACAAAGAATGAATCCTGATTAAGTTTGCTTTGTTTCTTCACAGTTCAGGGACATGTTGGATAATGATGTGAGTGTTCTTAACTACTGAAGCAAAGATCATTTTCTAATCAACAAGTGCATATTTTAATGTGAACGAGATGCTGATTACACTTTGAATGGTTTGAATGTTATTGTCATTTCTATCAGTGTTTGTCTTTCAATCAGTCTGTACACAGCCTTTTCTCCGTTAGAACAAGCACTTCATTTTTCTTAGACTTGAGTTTTTTGAGCCATGCAGTCCGCTTGGTAAATGTGCATCACTTTTTAATTATCTGATGTCTGCTCATTTGCCATATTTTGATCAGATCAGCAATAAAAACTCATAAGATGGGTTG